>OW796095.1:13300672-13816942 GCA_941860345.1 Chrysodeixis includens | reverse complement strand
GATATTTTTGGAGTTTTCAAGTTTTTTGCACATGCTCTGCTGGCACTGGGACGTGAGTTCTGGACTCGAATCGAATTGTGCATTGCAGTTCTGCTATAGTTTTGTCGAAAACAAAAGAGTTCTAGCCTGTGAGCAATTTTACAAGTGATAAAAAATGATATTTTTTGAGTTTTTAAACATTCTCACATGCTCTGCTGGCACTGGGACGTGAGTTCTGGACTCGAATCGAATTGTGCATTGCAGTTCTGCTATAGTTCTGTCTAAAACAAAAGAGTTCTAGGCTGTGGGAATATATTATAAGGCAATGAAAAATGATATTTTCGAGTTTTCGATCTGCTACGGGAAGTTAGCAGACCATTTTTTAAATTGTCTTTTTTTGGGACAAAAACGTCAGAACTATTTTTGAAAACTATCAGGAACTATAGAACTTGCCTGCATGCGAAAGGAACACACTTTTTTTTTAAGTGCTGCAAATTGATCTGCTACGGGAAGTTAGCAGAGCATTTCATTAATTTAAAATTTTTGGGGTAAAAACAGCAGAACTATTTCTAAAAACTATCAGGAACTATAGAACTCAGCTGCATGCGAATAGAACTCTCTTTTTTTTTTGATCTGCTGGACATTGATCTGCTAAGTTCACCTACATTAGATGTACGGCGAATTTAAAATTTGTTATAATAGAATTACACTTATTATTGTTGTATGGAACACGTTGAACCGCACTTTTCAAAACAAATGTTTCATAGTCTTCTCAACAATTCCTAGAACAAAAATTTTATAAACATTAAAAAGTGTTTATTATTTTGTTGTCGTAATAAAATATACAAAATCTGTTCCCATAGGCGTCACCGGTGTAATTAGGACATGTGGTTTTTCAGCTCTGCCCGGTTCCCCTCGTAATATTTACCGTTAGTTACAAAATCAACCTTACCGCGTTGTAATAAGAGTGACGTTAAATTCATACTGTGTTAAGTATTAACAAATTGTGAATTTCGACCTTATTGCATTGTAATAAGAGTGAAGTTAAAGTTCTAACGTTGGGAAGTGAATTTATAAACAGTAGTTAGACTCTACATGTGGTGA
This sequence comes from Chrysodeixis includens, assembly GCA_941860345.1. Lineage (NCBI taxonomy): Eukaryota > Metazoa > Arthropoda > Insecta > Lepidoptera > Noctuidae > Chrysodeixis > Chrysodeixis includens. The sequence continues at coordinate 13,815,859 of OW796095.1, read as the reverse complement.
TATTTCGAAAAGGTACGATGCCACGTTTCTTTGCCCGTTTAAAATAAGTAGATGCAATATATTATGCAGACGGTACCTGCAGTAAATTGTCTATGCATCGAAAATTCATATTTATCCAGTTTATCTCACGTACGATCATAATATAAGTCAAAACGTATTATATTTGTGGACTTATTCGATAATATCGCCTTTCGTGGCACTGCCACTCTGGTACGGATAAGTAATAATGTATTTTCGAATGGCAGAATATTTTGAATTTAAAAGATGATTTTGACTACTATTTGAGGTTCAGGGCTAGGAAATACTCTTTTCTTCTTGAATCTCCTAAGGTATCCCCGAGAGTCTAGTAAAAAAATGTGGTATAGAAGAGAGACGCCGGTCTAAACTACGAAGTGAAAGTCTCGTTTCCACAATTGCAACAGTTTTACATCCTCCAGAACTTTCTTCTGATATGTTACCTTGTTTAAAATCTTGGTAAACAATTCATCCAATCACAATAGATGAATTCTAGTTCTTGATACCAAGTCAACAGGCTTGCGATCGGCATCGGCTATCGCCCAATTATTATAGTTAGCGCATAGTTTTCGGCCCTACCTCTCGACATTCCGCTACCGGGCTGAATTCACAAAGCGAGCCCTAATTGCTACTGGTATCTCTGAGTATGTCTGCTATCTAATGGTAGGGATGTGCAGTTTTGTTACTGTAGTAATAAGTTACATTGTAAATATGGGTTTAATTCATAGAGTTATAAGGTAGAAGAGTAAAAAAGGTTAGCTAAGAAAACATGACGTGAATGTTGATACAAGTCTCGATAAATAATTTTATATTAAACAGGAATTTGATCATAGCGGCAATTTTGCTAAAACGGCGTAGGAGCGAGCTGTTTTCAAAGTAGTAGAAATGGAAAAATTAAGATGAAACTACACTATTGGATTACTTTAAGTCCCTTATGGTAGGAACTGATAAAGAAATAAGATGATGATTCAATCTTTAACCTACTTAAAAAAGAGGCAGTTACTTAATTCGATTGATTCGTATATATGCTTCATTTTTAAGCAAAACATTACAAGCACAAGTTAGCTGAATCTAGATGAAACTATACCTATACCTTCTTGTTTTTCTCTGTACCACCCTATGGTTGACTGGTAGAGAAATGCCTCAGGCATTACGTCCGCCATTGTACATTACAACATTATTAATAAATAATTCGAAAAATAAACAAATAAATAATTTTACTTTTCATTACATGCCTATTTCTGTGCCTACATAATTACTTTCCAATTTCGTTCTCTCTAGCACTAATCAAGCCACGTTAGTTAACACGTACACACGATTATATCTGTAAACTGTGAAGTTCACAAGTTTTTGTAACGAGTAACGTTAGCTACTGTCGATGTGGGAATGGGAACCTAACGCCTTTACACCTCGGTAACAATTATCGCTTTCAAGTGTAATCTGATTGTAATGTTCAAAGTCATACTTAAGGGGAATTAACGTAATACAGGGGTTATGACTTTGATTGTTTCATTAAAAAAAAGAAGGTTCATTGCAGAAAAATGTACAACTTTTACAGTTAATTTTACGTAGAGACCTCCTTTTAAGTACCTAATATTTACTTGTGCTTGGAGGCCCCGCTCTTCAGTAACTTTGTTATAAGGGTTAAAAGTGGTGCAAAAAAATGAAATAAAATAGAAAAACTAAATTTAAACAATAAAGACACAACAAGAGATACATTAAGAAAAATGAAAAAGTATAAAAATTCTCCCCGGCGGGGAATCGAACCCCGGTCTCCCGCGTGACAGGCGGGGATACTTACCACTATACTACCGAGGATATATTCAAAGGGGTTGAAATTGTGCATCCCGTACAACACAGACAACAAATCACACAACAAAATTTTTCATCAAATACGAGTGCGTCTGCTTTCATAGACAATTGGTTATTGGACGTAGGATACAAGACGTAGACGTAAGTTGTACCTACATCAAATGAAAAAACTTATTAAGAACATTGTGAAAGCTATATAATAATGTCTGGACCGATTTCGGCCGGACCAGCCCGCTACACAGGACATACTATTATAGTACACAAGCGTGCACGCAAACACAGGTGCACTCTCTATTCTTTTATTCTTATAACCCGACGTGACGGCAATCCGACAGGAACGGTGAGAGATCAGGCTCAGGACCCATATTTTTACGTGCTTTTCAAAACACGGAAGCTATTAATAATTTATTTCTAAGACACACACAACATTCGAAAAGTCCGTGCGCGCCTTGGGGATCGAACTCAAGACCTTTGACTTTGCAGTGCTGAGGTCTTACCACTAGGCTATCACAGCTTAAACATTGTGATTTACACTTTCAAAACTTCAGTGTGACAGTTATCATTATACAAATACTCAAGGAATTTAACGCCTAAATCAGCAAAGGAGTGGTTGCTAAGCTACCAAAATATACCTGTGCCCATGAATCACAAACAAGTTTAGAACTTAAAACAAAAACACATCAACACGTATTTAAATATTTAGATGAGCCCCTAATTAAACGACCGATGAATACTTAATGTATGAATGCTTGTAATTAAACGGAAATTAAATTAACGCATTCATTATTAATGTATGGATTCCTAGCTTCGTGTTCGCGTGTCGTGTTCCTGTCCTGTACGGTTAAGGGGTGTTTTGTATTATTAATATAAGCTCTTTAGGAAATACTAGGGTTTTCTCTCGGTTGTACACGCGTGAAAGTCGGTTATAGCTGCAAATCAGTTAAACTTTTTTTAGCAATTGGTTTAAAAAAATGCTTATTGTGGGCTTCTTTTTAACCGACTGCGAAAAAATGCTTTGTGTCAATTCAGGGTGTGAGCGAAGCTTAAGCGTGAAAGAGTAACAAACATCAAGCCATCTATCCATAGTCACAAAGTTTCGCTTTTACTATACAGGGTGACTTCGAAGTCGTGGGCAATATTTTAAACTAAGACACTATTAATGATACTAATTGCATTAGGGCTATTTTTACGTAAAAAAAAATAGTAATAATGTAGGTAGTTACCTAGTTCCTCCTGGCGGGGTCGGGCATCCTACGCCCGGCCAGGCGCCGGAGTGGTCGCGGAAGTAATCCTCTTCGTTTCCCGTGACCTGTCCAAGGTGGCGCACACCGAAAACCCGGGGGTTTTAGTGGGTACGGGGCCATCTCACGGCCCAAGCCCCACACTCCACAATTTTTTTTTTATTTTTTTTTTGCGTAAAAGTAGCCCTAACGCAATTAGTGTCATTAATAGTGTCTTAGATTAAAATATTGCCCACGACTACGAAGTCACCCTGTATAAGGACATACATAATGTGGCAAATTTGATACAGGTGGAAGGAGTAGAGTAGTAATCGAATGTTCGTCAAAAGTTGGGCAGCCAGGGCAAATTCAAAAAGAAATATAGCAGAAATAGGATAGATGCGACGGGCACGAGATCAAAGTGAAATGACGAGAATGATGTAAGTGAAGGAAAACCTATATCCAGCAGTGGGTGCCTCAGTGGCTGATGATAATGCTGAGGTTTCGTAGAATATTCTTTTTTTTTATTTTAACAACATTTTGATTAAAGGTCTAATAAATATCCACCTCAAATATCAACACATTCGAAGATTCCACGCTTGTTAAGTACTATTGGTCCCATATAGTACCTACTCATTTGCATTTATAATTATATCAATAAAAATAACATTCAAATTTTTGTTTAGCTTAATCACGGTAATTATGATAAATTACAATACATTTGCGTAAGAAATAAGGTTTTATTTTAGTTACCGTGTGATTAAGGATGACTTAATTATAGATGATAGATACAGGTTTCTATTCAAAACATGAAAACGCGAGAAGGTATAGTATTTATAAACTATTATGATTATCTATTTTGTAGACAACGAAGCTCAGTAAAATATCTCAGTAAACGGAATGTGATTGCGAAGCGAGTGATGGAACGCAACACGTCTTGGCGAATTACATTAACGTTTATTAATCCAGATTAGCGTTGGTCCCGCTGTGAGAGGATGTGATGAGCGATTGTTCTTGTTGAATTTTTCACGTCATTTCGTTCGTTTTTTAATCAAACTATTTCTTAGCGTTTTGAAATCTACTCGATATAAGAAATGAGTAATATGCGATATAACTGGGCATACCTACTTAATGTAACGTAGTTAATCTAAGAAATACATAGCCAAAAGGGATTTGTGTTTGTAAGTAATTACGATAAATTAAAAGTTCTCTTCATTTATAACAATCAAACAGCAGAACTCGAAATGTTATTCAATAAAATTTTTGATAATACGTAACACACAGCCACGCTTTATAGCGATATTATTGCTCTAAATAACTATACTCCGTTTAGAAAAGTAATGTTGATTTATTTATGAGATAAAACTACTAAACCACGAGACTGGTCAAACCTTGTCTTTTCCCTATATTCAGACTTTGAGTACAGATCTATGCAGTTAGCTTGAGTGCAGCCTTTGACCGTTCCTCCGAACCTACTTGTAATCCGCTCCAGTCCGCTCCTCGTCAATTTTGCGACCTCCTGCTGTCAATTCATGTTACCACTGTCTACCAAATGTAGAGTGTGATGAGTAGAACTATGCAGAAAACGATGTAACAATTAAGGTAATGTATCTACCACGTTTTTTTTTCATGGGAAATCATCAGATGACCCCGCCCGCTGTAGGTGCAGCGGGTAGGAATGTCAGACTTTTACTGACTTCCGGATAAAGGTTCCTACTATATTATAAGCGCGAAAGTTTGTAAGTATTATTATGGACAAGTGGATGGATGGACTTTTTCAAGGCTAAACCAATGTGGATGAAATTTGGTATGGAGTTAGGTAACACTCTATATTAATACATAGGTTACTTCTTACCCAACTGCTTAAAAGGAGGTTAATGTTTTGCAATTATAACCCGCACTCGAGCGGGTGAAGTCACAGGTAACGGCTAGGTTATAATATCAACAATTTATTTTACTAATTGGATTTCATAAATCCTAGCTTAGAAAAGTAACTACTGTCTATTTAAAGATAATTAGGGCTTTTAATGAAACAGAAATAGTTAAAAGGCTATTCTGGATATAGAAAATTACAGAATATTTTAACACACAACGATGTAACATGCTGTATTGTTTGCTACACTCAATAAATCCGATTGAAAATACGAAAAGTACTACTTCAAAAACAATACCTTTGAATTTATTGTGAATCAACAAATCAAAAACACTCAAAGATCAAAAATCAAACAGTCCACTTTTGGATCACTCGTAACAAAAGTACTTAAATTATTCTACACGAGTGATAAATATAAAAAGGGACAAAAATAATAAACGTGTCATTGTTAAGTAAGAGTGGCACGCGCCCTTACAAGGGGTGTGTCAGAAAGGGCGTGAGAATATAATACATGGGAAAGGGAGACCCTTTGTAATTCCGGGGAATATGTCTGTCGTAGATCGATCCAGCCGTGGAACATTTCCGACTTCATAATATCTTATAGGGAAGTTCAATATGCTTCGTGATTTGGGAAATATTTGTAGGTTGAAAATCATGACTGCGCAGAAAACCTTTAAAATTGATCATAATTTGTATCTGGGCCCAAAATTCTTTTTCTGCATAGAATATTGCTTTTTGGAAAATTTTGGTCTTTTCTACGTAAGGACAGAATATTCTCCGAATCCATTTAAAATATATTTTACACTCAGATTATCCATGCACTACTAGTATGATGACAATGCGACCACTAGTCACAGACAATCATTTAAAATCTAAAAATCGATACATACTAATAAAGTACATGATATCTAGAAACTCGCGCCTTGAGAACTCACAACGCTACGATATTTCGCAAACAAATAAAGTTCTAAGTTTGCATGTTAAGATCTTTGTTCTACATTAACGCCTTCGGAAGACAAACGAAAGACTGTTTTACACTAATGAACACTGTTATGAAACTTGTTCAAATATGAAAATGTGCATTCTTAACTTAACAATTTCGTTTTGCTCTTTTTATGCGACGTGGATACATAAATCGTGAAATGTACTGTAGTTGGTATTATGACGGAAAATTGTAAAGAAATTCAGCATATTCTTAAGATTTATCTTGAGAAAGCCTACCATCTTATACTTAGTTATTATATATACCTAATTTCAGCGGTGATAGAGAAATGCAGATGGCGGTTGACTTGGCCTGCACAAAATTATTATCAGCTTTTTTGTTATAAATAAATGTGGTTCCTATAAACGTAACTTAACCTTATTCTAGTTTGTGTCACATGTAGTTAAAACATCATAATAATCCTAAGTTTCCAAACCATCTAGTTGATGACAGTTTTGTGGACCCAATAGTCGAATTGGCAGGGAATATTCTCACAATAGATTCGGTTCTTTGTCCATTTGAGCTAAGGGCCGAACGTCGAGCAGCACTCGATTCAATTTACTGGTGTTTAGCGTGGGAAATATGAGGGGATGTGCGCTTTCGGATTCATTTATGCGTTATTCGGTGTCAGCTTTGGACGTAATTTGTTTTGCAGGTCCTTGTAATATCAGTTCGATCGTTCCCCTTTTTGCTTTCGATATTGGGAAAGTATACGTTTTTGGAGTTTTATTTTTAGACAAAGCGTTTTTTGTCTTTTGTTTAAGAGTTTTTTGTCAGTCGACATAATGTAAGGTACAGGTAGGTAAGGTACTGTTTTCATATCTTATTGATAATTATCAAAAAAAAAAAATACTAACTCACGTTCATATTGAATTGGAATTAGAAGCTCGGAAATATTCGGGCCTATTCACTACCTATCTAGTTCTACTAACATTATGAACGCGAAAATTCGTGAGAAGATAAATGGATGTTTTTTACACTTTCACGCTCAAACTCAATTATGATGAAATTTGTTACGGAATTAACTGACACTCTAAATTAACACATAGGTTACTCTTTAACTGACTGCTGTAATATTTTTGCGGCTATAACCAACATTCGCACGGGCAACGTCAGGGGCAACAGCTAGTATCCAATAAACCTCGTTCATTTCCATCAGAAGTAACTTTAATATTTTCCGAAATCAAATGGGAATTCATATTTCGTTCGCATGATATCGCAACACGCTGCCACGTGCCTGATTAATTAACAAATGAGATAAAAATACAGATAACGTGTAATGTGCAGGATATTAATTATCCTCAGTTTTCCACTATAAAATATGGATGAAGTTTACTTCGAGTTACCTTTACTGCATAAAAATATATTACAGGAGATTGGATTTGCTTTTCTCTTTTGCTTTTGAGAGCATTAAATTGTTGTTTATTTAGCTTGTTACTTTGCACCTTATGAAAATGTTTTCTCGAAGGTATTTGTAAAATTATTTAGCTCCTGTACAAAGAGCAATGTTGAAGCTATGAATTTATGATCATGGTGTCATTTTTGTATATTATTCTATTGAGTTATTGTCTAAAAAAAAATGCAACGTTACTTCGTAAACATTCGCTCTTCCTGCACTAGTCTTACATACAATAGCTCTAACTGACCAAAGATTACAGTAAAACCAGCATTTATCTAATTTCACTGTTCATTTCCGGACGCATAACAATCTAGGCTCCCTTGGGCATTATCCCGGGTGCCTGAATGACGGCCTGGAATTGGAGCAGCACTGGCCGCCCGCGGCGAGCCTGCAATCTCATGATACAGCCTAGCAGGCGTATTATCTCTTTAGTTTAGGCTTTGAGTTGGAATTAGAAATCGTTTTTTATGGGTGAAATAAGTATATTATTATTGTTTAAAACTTTTGATGGATAACAGATAAACATAGAGTTAAACTTTTCTGTATAGTACAGTACTAGCTGTTACCCACGACTTTGCTCGCACAAATATCGGTTATAGGTGCAAAATATAATCCCTTTTGACGCAGTTGTTTAAAAAGTAGCCTATGTGTTAATCCTGTTAATTTCAACCGAATTGGTAGAGCCGTTTAAGCGAGAAAGAGTAAAAACATCTGTCCATCCATCCATACTTACCAACTTTCCGTTAAGTAGGATTATGCATCGAATGCACGGAAAGGTTGAAACGTCTACAAAAACATACACTACAAATACTATTCACCTGTTTGTAGCGACTAAATCTCTTGCGTAGGTACTGTAGAAGTAAATAAACACAGAAGCATAAACCACATAAATTCTTGTTCTATTCAATGCAAGTTTTAGGGTAAAAAAATCATCTCATTTTTCATTATCCGCAATACTAAATTAATTCAATATTAAATACGTAACAATCTCTACGGCTGCATTGCTGTCCGGAAGCAAACCCGAGCATAACTTCGTATTGACTCTCCGTCGGCGAGCTCTCGCTTTGTGTAACGTGTTTCCCTTTGTTTCCGACCAAATTTGGGAGAACGCGTAAGATAAGCACGGCTTTGAATGAATGAATGCATTAAATACTTCTTGCGGTATCTGTTGGCGCAGTCCCTATGAATGTACTGCTAAAGGAGAGCGGATTATGTTTTCGGGATGAAAATGTAGAGTTTTTTTTGTTTTGTTGTGCTTTGATGGTACTACAGAAAATATGGAGTAGATGGCTTAGGGTAATCTTGTTTCAGTGAAATATAGGATAAATGTTAGTAATGTTATAGGTGAAAAAGGATTATTTAATCTGAAAATCGTATGGTAGGAAATAGATGTACTGTACAAACCAAGGATAAGCGAAAAGGATATGGGTGGCTTGTCTGAGTGTATAATATGACCAAAAAGGTTGAATGCTGAGATGACGATTAGTAGAGGGAATTGTAAAAAAAAGAATAACGAAGACGAATTTCATTTATTTTGTATAACCGCTCAGGACAATATTTTATTTTAGAACTTAATTCTCATTACTTTTTAAATCTTAATTAAAGAGGCCAGCGTTTAATAAATGATTACAAAAATACGTATTTGTTATTCATTTAAACAGATCAGACGCCATCTTGCTCGCCGTAATTATTCTGGTTATAATAATTTATGCAGAAACAGATATCCATATAAATACATGCGTCCATGTACAGTGATTAGTTACGGCCAATTAAATTGATTTTGTACTACTCACGTCAATAATTATGGTCATTATGGAAACAGTGTTTTTTACATGTATCTGTTACTCGAAGTATTTATAAAATTATGTTTGTAATTTGACATCTTGGAATTCCAAAATTAGTTTGAGAATTTTGTGCGTAAGAAGTTTAGCTTGAGGAGTAGGGGGGGACGTTCTTACCTCAGCAGTGAGTCAGAGACCAAATAAGAGGTTTTACTATTAACATTTTGAATTACGTATAGATCTAATAAAACTAGGCGTCTACAACCACTTCTTTAAATAAGAATGTTGTAGTTCTGGAAAAACCGATGCCGCTAAACGTCGTGTAGTTTGTTGTCACGTCTCCACAACTGCAATAATATTACCTAAAAATATCACTATAAGAGGTGGTGAAAGGCGCTCGGTATAAAAAGACAAATACAAGCCTGAGTCAAATCTTATGAATAAGCAGATTTGACTAGAACCGTAAAAATATCTAAAACAAAAGACGATAATCCTAACAACATTTCACCCAATTATTGTAACAAATAATGCTGAATACTACAGCACGAAGCTTTAACCGCTGAAGAGATTCGAATATAACCTTATTTCTTCAAATATAACCTTATTTCCGCGTCGGTAGGTACCCCGATCACGTGCGAATGCGGACTCTTGTTTCTGGCCAGTGCAGCCTCTAATGCATTCTAAATATTGAGATCATATTCTCGTATTGAGAGAACTTTATATGAAATTCATGATTTATTGTAGAGCCCGAGTATTGCAGGTTTATTTGCCAGTGTAGTTTGAATTTTATAGATTAATGTGTTGGTATAAATCTTTGTTTTGTTGGAAAATCGGTGAGCTGTTTCTTTACCGTTATTGTGTTATTTTAGGGTTGTGTGGTAGCTTTTAGCTTGGGTTTTGGTAAAGTAGGAATTTAGTATGTTGTTAAATCTTCTGATGGAGACTATGAGAGCGTTTTCAAATTATCCGATTCGATATCGGTATCGGACGATAGTAGAATATTATGGAACAAAATTTTCTATAACAACTTTCATGTATTTTATTCCTACAAATATACATTCTATGCTATTCCAGGGAAAGTAAATTTTTGGAAGATGTAGCTCCGACGATATACAATATCGGGACAAAAAATGAGAAAAATGGTCACATATTTCATGCATTTGACTTCCTCGGGTATCGTATTATCGATCGATGCCGATTTTGGATCGGATAATGTGAAAACATACTGACTTGTAAACCATTACAGTTAAAGTGAGTTTTGACCGACTGAACTATATCTTATGTTAACCGACCTTTAATGAACCGGAGTTAAAATAAAGTAAATCAATCTACGACGACCCCAACTGAATTACAAGAGAGTCATAAACGTTCAGTTTCATTGAATTAAACTTTTACTGTTTTCATTCCATCGTCTGTCCAATAAATGTATTTAACTGTAAGAAATAAGAAATTACTCCAAACACACCGTTATTTAAGTTAATTTTGTACAGAGCTCTGCAATAGTTAGACAGTCTGCTCTCTGCAGTTTTAATGCCTTTCATTTTTAAAACCTTTACATTTACGTTGTTTCACGCTAAGGAATATATATTTTGTAAGAATATCCTTTGAATATTTACTGCAGATACCCTCATTCATTTGCAACTGAAGACCGCGGCGAGAGCACTGGACTAGACGTTTTATATTTTTAACCAGTCTCCTAAGACCTCTTTAGTTAAAAGTTCTTGCTCTTTTATTATGAAGTGCTGCACTGTCGAGGGGGGGGAGGGGAGGTCTAGGTAATCTGGTCGTGTTTAACTAATGACGGTAGTGAAAGATGAGGGCTATTTGTTAGAGGCTGACTGTATTATTGTAAAGCCTGTGTCACACTTAGTTTCGCGTGTCACTAAGTCCTGGTGCCCATTAATCGTTAATGTTAACAAATACACTTGTACATAGAAGTTTATAGATAAGTTATAATAGATCGAGACAGGGTTGGACCTGTGTGGTCGGCATCCGCGTAAAAAGGTAATTTCACGTAATTTCTTAGATGTAAGTTTTAGCCACGTGTTAATAGATTAACACGTGGTTACTTTATAACCGTCAGAACGGGGTGACGTTTTTGCAGTTATAGCCGATATTTGTAGTCGCCGTTAGTTAAACCATAAATAAAGCCCGTTCAATGTAAGTTCGTGTAACAATACATTTATTATTATAAATCTAATTGTCTAAAACAAAATAAAAACGATATCAACTATGAAAAAGTAATGTAAAAGTCAAATAACGAAACGCCTCATAAATATCAAGTACCAATATAGAAATAAGAAAAAGTTATAGTAATTTCCTGTTTCATATGATTTATAATAGTGTCGTGGGGTTCCTATAATTGTTACACATTATAAAAACGTCTGCTCTTCAATAAACCACTTAACATTTGACATATTATTATATCAAGTGATTTATTTTCGGATATATCCGAGAACAAATTAACTCACATCCTTATTCGGTTTCGGTACAAACACTTTTAGAATACATCCTAATATCCTGAATATCCGTCGAACACTTTCTCTTTTGTAACGACAACATTCACTAATTAATGCGGATATTAATATTCTTTCGGATACTCATTAAGCGTAATTAGTGACGTAACCAGCGGGTAAATATTTACGACACATAAAGAAATGTTTACAGTTTATTTATATGCTTATTTGGATACAATGTTCATTATTATGCTAATTTGATTACGTGTTTGTTTATTTTTCTCTTTTTATTCCGTTCGTTTATTTTTTCTTAGGTATAGGTACGGTCAGCAATAGAAGTTGGTAACACAATCATAATTAAAAAAAAAATGTATTTTTTTGTACTATGTATAAAATGCATGGGCGACTATTATTCCAGTATATTATACATTAATGCAATAGGACCTTCTAAATATCTATACAATCAAATTAAATATCATGCTATTGTACAATTAGGTAAGACGATTGGGCTTGAAAACTAAAGTATTACTACCAATTTCTAGTTTAGGTACTTACTGCAAAACTTTGTAAATCTGATTCCATTATCCGATCATTTTTCAAGTTTCATTGTGTTAATCGAATTCTGTTGCTGACCGTACAGCTCATAAATTGGTCATTCAAAGATAGTTGTAAAATAAATGGTCGCGATCATTACTATTTTAGTGGCGACCGCTGGCTGTGAAGGTTCGATTCTTGTTTTATAGCATACAAGCATTGAAGCAAAGAGGTTTGTATGCAAACGTGGTGTAGGGAGCGAGTACAATCAAAATGTATGAGATTATAATGAAACTTTGTGATTTGTTGTCTATTGTCTTTTGTTTTTGTTGGTTAATTGAAGACGAGTATAAGCTCGTTATTGTTTCGTATTATATAATATATTGTTTCGTATTAATCAAGACGGGCCTGTTGGTCTAGTGGTTAGTGACCCTGACTGCTATACCGGAGGTCGTCTGTTCGATTCCCACCCAGGACAAATCGACACTTTCGTAGAACACAGACGGATGTGACAATACATCGAAATCGCTTTTATTTTAAAATAGACTTCAGTTATTAATATCTAAGCTATCGATACATCCAAGAAAAAGTAAAATTTTCCAAATAGTTTCTGAGATATTGAGTAGAACAAAGTCGGTTTTAAAAACTATTTCGAAAAACAGAGCTGTAAGATCAGTACCGTCACTGTCCGTCGAAGAAAATCACGAAACGTGCATAATTTTAAAAATTTGTAATTTGACTATATTTACTACAAATTACTAAATATAAACAATTTTAACAAAAATATTGCGAACTTACTCAAAGGGTAACTTTATATGTTTTATGAGCTTTGATAACGTTTATTAAAAAAAAGAATTATTCGATGAAACTATATTTAACGCAGGCTAACTAATGGTGTCGAAAACTAGAAAGAATTTTAAGAGAAAATGTAAACAAAAAATGAGAATTTCAAATATTGACATTCTAGAATAAATTTATTCATAGCTTTTTAAATCAACACAACAATTACAGGGATATTTAAAACGCTCGTGGAACGTGATACCTAATTAATATCCAATATTAACGAAGGTAACATTTGAATGTTTCATACCGGTTCGATGAAAACTAAAATATTTGAAGTTCCACACAGCGGGCTACCTACCTTACCTACCTACCACCATATCAAAAACGACTGTCGTAGTTGTGGAAGAGAGATAACACTACACATTGTATTTTATTTATTTAAATTTTCATCAAAGGATACACAGATTACAAGGCTCATAATATACAATCGCATGTCTCGATGGGTTCATCATCATCATCACTTTCAGCCCGTTGCAGTCCGCTGCTGGACATAGGCCTCTCCTAATGTACGCCACAGAGCCCAGTCTGCTGCTTTATGCATCCAGTCGCTGCCGGCCCTGTGAAAATAACAAATAGTAGCAAACATAATAAAAACTTTTTTTGAATGGACCATGACAGTAAAAATATTAAAATTTGAAAAATTGAACTTAAAAACTGAAAACTGACAATAATAATAATAATTTAGCTCGTGAATTGAAAAAGAGATATTATAATTGTAGAGCGGCATCTCACTCGCACAATAATCACAGTTTTACGTTTAGAAGTGGTGGCCGGCCGTCAGGTGTTAAATTTTATGAGTGTTTTTATAAGTAATCAAACGAAAAGTAAATATTAATGCATGTATTTATGTATTATGTCAACATGGCTCCCGTGATTACGATGCTTGATTTATGTGTGAAACAAGTTCTGATGAACGGTGTATTATTTTTTTTACTAAGAATATCTAGATTAAGTACGAGTATTTTTTTTACTATTTACTTGCCTCTATCAAACAGTAGTTTTATCGATAGTCACACTATGAACATTTTCGTGTCACTTACGGTAACGAAATTTTCAGGTCATCTATTAAGTAAATCATAAAAGTTTTCTATTAAGATACTGTTAAGAAAACCTTTATGGTCGGTACGTACAAATCCAAGAGATGGCATGAAGTAGAAAGAGATGGAGAAAGCGGCACCAACGAGAGTTCTTAAATTAATGCTAATATAAGTTCACTGGATTCATTTTTACCGAACTGGTCACTCGTGGCTCTTGAGAGAGACAATGGAAAGAGAGTAGGGAGGCCTTCGTCCAGCAGTTGGACATTTTTGGCTAGTAATGAGAATAATAAGTTCACAGCAAAATCGAATATACATATATAATGTACCTACATTTTCTCTTGATACAAAACCTTTACATTCGTTACCAACTCACACTTAACCAGTTTTTTTCAATCCATTTCTTTCTAAAGCACTGATACAGAGACTGTCGAGGATTAAAATGGCGTCCTCAGTACGGCCTGGACTTCAATTAGTCTGCTCAAAGGGAGACGAAGATTTTTATGCTTTTTGTATGATGACACAGGGTTTTTGAAATATTAATTAGGTAGGTGATCTCACTTTGTATGGAATAAGGAATTATAATTATTTTAATAATTAGTATTGGTGGTTGTATTCTGCAGATAGGCAGTCGATTGGTGTAAAATACGGTTTTTATTTAAATTTGGCATAATTAAAAAAAATAATAATAAAAAAATATGTATTTTTTTTCTAATAAAAGCATAAGCCGAAGAGTAGTAATTTTAGTAAATAAATTTACAGACACTTTTAATTTAACTCTGTAATGGGGATGTCACATGCGATTGTTAGATAAACAAACTAGGTAAAACGACTACAGTATTTTGACAGTTTGAGTGTTTTGAGTTACCAGCACTATAATTATTATGACGTTGGTATGTAAATAATTAATCGTATGTTAGTTAATTATAATTATTGGACTACCCTATAACCTTAGTAGACTATCTACCACTGTTTCCCAATATCTATTCCCCATCCCCTGTGCAACATCTGTTTACATACATCGTAATGTCACATTCATATCAGTGATCTTATCGTGTAAAAGCGAGACGCGGCTACTTACACAGTCGTGCTATCCCACTTCCACCACAAGAATAGTCTTCCTTTGAGTATTCATAGTTCAAGACCCATTCTCCCTGATGTATTTACACGTATATCAAAGCCACTGTGTAAGACCATACAATTGTTATGCGTATGCCACAGTGTGTGCCGTAATTGGATTACAGTTAGAACGTCTTATACAATATTCTGTTATATTGAATTCCAGTTTCTAGGATATTAAATGTTATATTGTTATGTGTATTCCCAAAATAGATTAAGTGAATTAAATTGTCCCACATTTTGTTGATCGATAGAAGATCAATACAAACTTACAGTTTCTCTTAATAATTTCTTATTGGGAAAATAGGGATTAATCTAGGCCGCTATATAATTGTTACTAAACCTGACAAAAGCATTATATACGGTCGAATTGAGAAACTTCTCCTTTTTGAAGTCAGTTGAAATGGTCATAGGTTTTAGGAACTCGTGTGAACTTTAAACCTGAGCAACAATACATCAACAAAAACTACACACCTATTACCACATGGTTTACCATATCATAAACTTCCAAATCTATAACACCAACACGCACGCTATTAAGTAAGCATGCATATTAAATTATAGACAATGCCCAGTAATTATGATAATCGTTCAATTCATCAACTGACATACGGAATGTCATAGTGATCTTAGAGGCCTTAGGGAGCAATTATCTAAAGCTTGGGCAGACAAATTGTATGGCGCATACTCGTGGCTATCTCCACGCGTCGCCCGCGGGGGATTTCTAAGGCTGGATTCATAGATACGACAAACACAAGACAACCAATACCATGCCGCAACCGCAGTATGTCGGCGAGCGCTAATTTATATAAAAAGAAGGACTTTTTGGAACTGCGCAACTAGAATCTAGAATTGTCGTTTCTAAAGCGTGTTTTAGGCCTACTGGCAATAAAACATTAAGATTTCCATGATCTTTTAGTTCAATTTTATTTTGCTGCGTGTGCATACCTATCGACAACACGTTCACATGACAACCACATGATAGCTAGATACCAAATAGAGACACCGCAAGCTTGCGTTCGACCGCGTCCCAGCCACGTCGCTACTACGACGCTACCTCAAAATTCCACATAATGAATATTCGCAACTTACTACAGCTTATGTCGCGATAACGACGATAAAGTATAAATTGTAAAAGAGTAAACTTATAGAGTTTCTTGCCAGTTCTTCTCACTACGAATGACATTTTAAAACCGCGCAATTAGAGTCAGTAACGTTTTGAAAGTGCCTAAGAAATAAAAACATTTTGATTTTGATGACGTCGCTGAACTCTCGATTTTTGATTACATAGCAAATATCCTACATCACTTAAAGCCACAGAGTAAACTTGTTTTAAAATGAAGTTAATCCTACAATTATAATTATACGTCCAAATAATAAAAAGCTAAACATTATTTTACGACAGCTTATGTCGCTATGACGACGTCGCTGCGACCAACGATGTTTGTAGTAAGTGTGAAACGCGCCTAAAACAAAACACTACTGGTCGAAACTCAATCGTTCTAGATAAGATCTAAGAAAGTTCATGATCTATTCAGATTGTAAACTAGCCGTTGGTTCCAGCAGTCTAATATCAATTTAGTTTTGACAAGTTCATTAAATTTTACGTTATTAATGTACCGGATGTGCGAGCGTGAATTCTGATTGGTTTTATTAAAATGGTAATGCGTTCGTATCGATGGTTATTTGATATTGTGGCTCATAGTAGGCTTGTTTCACCTGTTTGTATAAATAATTATCAATATGTATGAATTTACACCTTCGTTTGTAGTTTGATTTATTTGATTGTCTGATTGAGTGTTTTGATTGGAAATCAGGGAGATGGATTTAAAATGAGATAAAGATAACATAGATTACACATAATAATACATATATTTTTTAAACATATAAACTTTCTCAATATCAAGGTGCATACATAAACAGATCACGGTCATTTTTATACCTACTGCCGATCTTGCCAGTCAAAAATAGAATTACAACACAACCTTATCAAAGGTAAAACAACACGAAGACTACAATTATCTAAACGAATTCGATATAAACCGCAATTTTCTTCTCTATTTTTTAACCGACGTCAAAAATTTGCAATGCATTGGGTTCAGGTTTAGTCAGTAAGGGTGACACTACCCGCTTCCTCCCCCAAAGAGGTGGGTGTCTATGAAGCTTTCCCCACCTTACCAAAAAAAGGTTCTTAATTCATAAAAAAAAATCTTTACAAATAATCGAGCTTTACCCAAACACCTTGCCTATCACTACAGCGTTCAACTTAAACTGTCCTTTAAATCGTTTATTTATACATCGACCAGTTTACTACATACTGCAAACTGCACTGACCGCTATCCCTAAGTGAAAGTAAGACAGACAGTTAAAATGTAGCTACCTCTACTTTCTCGGTATCAGATCAGATAAGCAATAAGCTCCATTAGCTAAAGTATTCGCGGCTTGACACGCTCCGGACAATTAATCGCTTTGTAAGCGTGCCATTAATTTTACAGTAACGGTATTTAAGGGTGGATGGATAATGTTACCGTTTTTAAGCTGTATTCAACTTTAAAGGGGTGGTTATGTTCTATATATTTTTCCATGTTTTATTTGAATTATTTAAATTTGTTTAGGTCTTTAAAAATCTGACCCTACCCATTTTCTCCCCTGAGAAGGATGAAGATTTCCCTGCATCAAAAAATATCTATTTTGATATTTATAACGTAGCTAAATTCGTATATCACTAAAAGCCACAAAGTAAACTTTTTTTAAATAAAGTTAATCCTAGAATTATAATATTTATACACCCAAATAAAAATAAAACAAAAGTCACTTTAAATGAATATAGCAGTAAATGCATTTACATTTTTCACTTCAACATAATATATGTATACTACTAGTTCGAGCTGAACTAGCGCAAGCTACATTCACTGGTACGGTCAGTAACAGAAATCTATTAAATAAATAAATTAATATATTATCCAATATATTCCTGAACATTCCCATAACGCCATCTAGTCTCAAATTAAGTATACGAGAGTAACTTGTGTTATAAGTACTAGCTGATAAAAATACTTATGTTTCTAATTCTAAATACATACATATAGATCAATTACACCCGGACATAAAACAAATGATCGTGCTCATCACACAAACTATTGTCCTGGATAAGGATTGAACCCTAGTACAGCAGTCATGGTCACTAACCACTAGACCAGACCAACAGGCCAGTCAACGAATGTTTTAGGCACTATGTTGCTGACCGTACATTTTCCTCTGTCAAGCTGCAATGCAATTATGGGAAAGTTCGCTTCGGCTACCGTGAAATCCGTTACATTATTATCTGTTTCTAATCGTGCGTGGTCATGCTTGAGATTATTACTATTATGTACCCTTAGAAGGCTTTACAGAGGGCCTACCATTATACCATAAATACATTAAAAATACTTAAAGTAACATTACCTTGGGTGTGGAAGCGTGACAGCGCGCTACATGGTGTAGAACGGTGTCTCTTTTACACACCTGTTGTTATGTAAGTTTTAGTGTTAGTGGTAGGGCCTTAGTACTCTGCAGTGATTGGTCTCGATAGTCATGCTATCATTATGAACCGTTGAGTCTGATACTGGTATTAACTAGAGTGTAAAGTTACTCTCTATTGGTTTGTATTGTAGAATGTTGGGGAACGTTTAAGTGTTTCAATGTTCTTGTTGTGTTATCATTTCTTCATTCTGCTGAGTTCTGGAGTCCTGAGGGTTAGTCCATGTCAGTGTAAGAAGTAAAATTTTGTATTTAGGGGTTTAGGAAGGTCAGGGGTCCAATCTTCAGACATATTGAGTGGACTTTCTTTTAAAGCATGGAATTAATACCAGAATCAAAATTTTGGTTAGCTTTTGCAACTGGAGCTGTAAGTTTTAAGTATTGACATCTAAGCTAACTGCTATTTCAAACTTAGTGAAAACCTGACCTAATGATCTAAATGCTGCATTACCAGTCTTTCAATCTTAGCCTTAGCTTTTTACATACTTGGCAATACAGATTCCTGCAGCATTCTCATTCGCGCCAAAGGCTACCACCGTTACTCACGTACAAATAAATCGAACGAGTTACACCGACATGGTAAATAGAAAAACAAGACGTGTCGTTCAATCCGTAGACCATACGTCAAGTGTGACAGCAAGCTTCAAAAATCAACCTTACCTCTTCAGCAATAAGAGCTATTAATATTGGAGCGTTATCACTAATGTGGTTAGTACCGTGAGAAAAATCTGATCGTGATTCGTGACGGATCGCCAGCAGGGCGATTGGTGAAAATTTTGGATGTTCACGAAGTCCGACAATGAAGTATTGTATAGTTTTTGCGTCCTTTTATTACCATTGTAATGTTTAATGCGAAAGCCTGTCTGTAAGCTGTATTTTTACGGCGCTGAATGACCATGTGGTATGAGGAATATACATACCGATGATACACGAAATCTTGGTATTTTTTATCATCTAGCAGATTTTATTCGATCATTGCAGGCTAATGAATGTATATTATTAGTATCTTTTGTTAGCGCCGCCTCTCCAACTAGTACAGGTTAGCGATCAGCTTGTTACTGTGCTCCTAGCATCTGGCAGCTTGGTGGAAGAACTGTGCTACCCTATATGTTTAACATAACAAAATCAAAGATTCTATGTTATTTTGTATTAATTTAAGTAGACAGAGCCTTCTTAAGTAAAGTACTAGGCAGCACGTCTATCTTAAACCTTCTTCTACCTTCGATACTTAATAGAAACCACCACTGCGAGTAATAAAAGACATTGCAATAAAGTATCATTACGTTTTTCCTACTCAGTAATGAAGTCCTGCCTTTAAAGCATTATATTAAAATACTTAATTTAAAATATTAAATCTCTTCCGCGTTGGCACGGCGTCGGCAAAAAAATAATAAAGACAGACGTTGCTTGAGGCTTGAGGGCTATCGACTAGCCTTAAACGTATTACAGCCACTCGGGAGATGTAAAAAGGTTTATTCAGTGTCATGGCAGTAAATGTATTAATAATATCCTCGGAAAAAGTTATATTGACGGAGGTAAAATTATAATCATATTACTTTACCGCCAACTTTATTATGCGCTTAATTGTGACGGAAAATTTTACATTTAAATGAGCAATATTTTAAAGTTCGATGCACTGTTTACCAATTAAAAGGGTTGTGGAGATCAGATAGGGATAAAAAATTGATTTTGGCTGATTTTCAGACCTACTGAATGTACGCCTATGCATTTACGCTATTTGTATCGAAACTGGATATGTTCCAAATAAATCCATTTAATTTTAACTGGTACCTCATTTTTTAGCTGATAGTGAAATAGGGCATTCGTTTTAATTAGCGAAACGAGATTGAATAGATTCGTTAATGGTTTTATATCAATTTGTACTAACTTCCTGTTATTAATATTTACATGCAAAAAATATTTTGTTTTTGTATGTGTGTATATGTCTTGCTTTTTCAACATGTTCTTTAGATAGTTAATTATTATTGTTCGAGTAAAGGTACAACGAATTTTTGCCATAATTTTCATTATTCCTGAAGTTAATTTTAATTTTTAAATAGTAAACGGAAAATTTTATAGGTATTGTTAAAGAATTGTTACTTCTTCACACATACCAGTTAAATTAATTTGGTAATGAGTTGCCTTAGTTGTAATTTCATCATAAAGTGTCAAATGTTTAGAAAACTTTAAATGTTTACATTGGTTAATTTACAAGCAAAAACAGGTAGGTAACACCCGACTAAACAATTAAAGCTTAAATCCTAGTCAAATGATTTATGAAAGAGTGGAATTTTCTTTCAGATTAAACATTTTGTGTTTAGCTTATAATACCAGGAATATTCCATAGCAGCTTCAGAAATTTTGCATAAAAAATCTACAACACCTGTTTTGTCGAGTATAGTTACATGCATGTATTTTATATAATGTATGGTCAACAAACTTCGGTGAAAACCATGCCGTGATCCTAGTGCAATCACAAATGAATGTATCAAAGCTGATAAATGTTATCTACTCATAATTAAGCTAATTAATACTCTGTATTAGGTATATATAAGCTTGGATTTCCTTTAGCCCTGTGAGTTTAGCGGTCAGCCCGGTAACAATGACTTTATTTTGGTTATTGTTTGGGCTAGCAGTGGTCCACGGGCTCAGTGGTAAGATCTATTAAAAAAGCAGTTTTTTTTTCAAATACTGAAATTACTAAATACTATAATTCAATACTGTATCTATCTATACATCACGATTTATGGCCACGGTTGTCCTTTTGCGCTTTTTGTTTTTACATGTAAAGCAATTGGAACATGACAAAAAAAATCTACCTGACGGACTAATTAGATTTTTTTTGTCAAATAGGTAGCCTATTGGGACATCTACAAATATACGTTATTTAATTTTTACCATTGCTGTTTTTGTAAATACGGGATTATTTTTAATTTGAAATGATTTATTTAACTGATTTTATTCCATTAATTATTTTTTCTAATTTGATTTTAGTAAAAAATGCACGATGTACACTCTTAAATTGCGACACTGTATATGTATTTAAATAATTACGCAACGAAAAATCATTTAACCTGTATTCATTATCTAAGATACCTTTTTATACCGCTTTCAAAGTACAAACGAAAACTTACTGGAACTTACGACGAACTTAAAAAAAGAATTTCTCCCAAAAGACTCATTGTTTAAATTAAGTGTTCACTGATTGTGCGTTTTCAGTGGAGTCAGGTACTCTGAAAGAAAGTAAGAAGCTGAAATGGGCTGAACGATTTAGATTGAAGGCGACACGAATGTCGCTCACCTCGAATGTTGTAGAAGATTACGCCATCTGGTGAGAATTGTTTTATGTTTTAATCAGATACGCACATATTTTATAAGAGACCAGATATCGTCTGCGGTTTTGCCCACGTAATTTCTGGAATTTTCGTAGACTTTCCACTATTTTTACAGGGGTTTTTACATGTTTTTGTGACATCTATCAACAGCTCTTAATTATTGTCATTGAACAGCAACGTGGTGCAGTTTTGCGTACCTGGTCTGCCCTCTTAAGAATTACCCTTCTAGAACAAATTTTACATAATCGTACCTGTCCAAAATTTACCAGATTGTACTTTTACTAGTTTTAATGTTGCTATAATTTTGAATAATGCCCTTTGTTTTGAGCCAGGAGTTAAAATTGGAACATCCATACATTGAAACACTTTGCCTATAAAGATTTCATTCTGTTTTGACACGAAATAATCAATTAATTTCAGGAGAACCAAAAAACAGTCAAGAA
Organism: Chrysodeixis includens; assembly: GCA_941860345.1. Lineage (NCBI taxonomy): Eukaryota > Metazoa > Arthropoda > Insecta > Lepidoptera > Noctuidae > Chrysodeixis > Chrysodeixis includens. Next base: position 13,793,491 of record OW796095.1, on the reverse strand, counting down.
TCGACTACAATAATGGCTACGTGAAATCCATAGTGAAAAATAGTAGGGACTATCGATTCGGAATTAAGTATGAGGTAAATGTTGCAATATTTGTTACTAAATAAGAAAATTTCCAACATTGATATCTAGAGCTACAAGGATCATAATTAACATGAGGACATTGGTGTGCCTATCTGCAACTAGAATTCTCAACTCTAATGTCTGTCAAAAGTAATCATTGTTTTCAAATATGACGGGATTAGTTCCGATTTCGGCCACGTGCCAAAAGATCCTTGTAGCACTTGATTTGTATGACACTAAAACTTCACTGAACGCAGATAAACAATGACTTTGTTTTAATTCACAAACCAATAAAATATTCGAAACCATTTTACAGATTCACCCCGAAGCGACACGAGAGCAGGAAGTAAATACAGTATGTAATTCGATGGAAGGAGACAAATATGATCATTTGACTCCTGAAACTATTTTACCTGTGGTAGACTATTTTGATGCTGTCGGTGAGTACATTACAGTAGGAGTTAAAAATGTTGTGGATGGTGGTAAGAATTCTTAAATTAGGACTGTTGCTATAATATTGTGGAGGCGAGATGGGGAACTATAATTGTAGTGTCGTGTCTTTCTCATGGGTACAGTTTGGCTTTACGCGATCACAACGAAGCTTGTTTTAAGATGCGTGTTGGACATTAATTTTTCCTATTCCTATTACTAAGAAATTAACACGATTTTGTATCAGGTTTAAAAAAAAATGAAAAATTATGGGGTCATGAGCCAGATAACTAACCTTTGACCTAATTTGTCAATTCAGTCTTAATTTAACAATCCATGATAATTTTTTCAGGTAAAGAAACCGTAAATGACAGAAAATGCACGAAATTCGTTTATGTTGAAAAAGACGAGACAACTGATACAAAGAGTACTATATGGGCTTATTATGTTAGAAAGACCAAAACATGGGTTCCAGTCAGGTACAAATCTTATGTCATCTATATTTAATTTTATACCAATAGAGCATCTGATATGAAGATATTTCTGTTGGACAACTTGTCTCTTGGACTACTTTTTCGTATGATTGCTATAAATAAAAACCGGCCAAGTGCGAGTTGGACTCACGCAAAAAGGGTTCCGTACTATCATCTATACACAGCGATAGTTTGAAGTGTCTATCTGTTACCGTTCTTAATATTGAGCAAAAAAATACGACAAACCACGTTTATTGTATTTGGATCCCCATTAACATTTTTTTTAAATTAGTATTTGTTGTTATAGCGGCAACGAAAATACATCATTTATGAAAATTTAAGAAATACCCAAAAACATTAACGCCATACTTCCATTTTCAGATTCGAGATCCTAGAATTTAACTCCTGGGTAGGTTCTAAAGACAAACACGAAATCTGGGACTTCTACGACTACCACAAGGACTTCAGTGAACGAAGCGTCTTCAGTCTAGATGATTGTAAGTAATTAATTATTATTATTATCAAAAATAAATAAATTACTTTACAAATCGAATACAAAAAAAGATACAACCAAATTTCACCTCAATAGGGACCTCACCTCACCTTGAAGTGGGTAAAATTTAACTTCCAAGAATTGATTACAGAATGAACGTACGACAAACATAGATAGAAGCAGGTGAAAATAAATAAAAGCTTGTAATATACTTTTCTGTTTCAGTTGAGTGTGACAACGGGACGTCTCATTATCGACAAAGCGAAATTGTTACTAAACATTTAGCGTTTATTGATCCTGAAAAGGATGCCCATGTTGACCATGTCTTCAATACGTATGTAAAAATGTTATAGAATATTTATTTATTTGGAAGAATATAAATACAATGGGTGTTACATAAAATAAGGTCCAAAATATTCTGCTGTTTCCAGCATTCGAATATTTATAGTCTAGAACGAAAATAAAGATTTTTTTTATATTACAAACAGCGTTTTAACTACACTACAAAAAAAAAGTGAATTCAATTCCAGGTCATCATATTAGTTTATTTTTTGTTTCTTATAATCCTAAAAAAATAATAATGAAAAAGGAATTAATGTCGCTCTTTTTTCAGATTCAAAAATACCCATGGCAGGAAATACAACGATGCAAAAGAACATGCTTTAAGAAGAGCTATATTCAAAAAGAATATGAGGTATGTAAGCACTTTCAATTTAACTGTCAAGTGATTTCGAGGATTTGAACAGCACTGAAATGAAGTAAATTATAACAAAATAGATGTAAAATGAAGGAATCTTTATAATGGAATGAAATAGATGAATGAAGGAAACTAAGGTTAGAATATAAGAGTTAAACGGATACTCTCTTCTACTAATATGCTGTGCTTAACAGGGTCTGTTATTGTTCCTATGTCTAACCTACCAACTGTTAAAGTGTATATTAAAATTATGGCAACAATAAATATTGCGTATTAAAATGTTGCTTTTAAAAATGTAAATTTTCAGACTCATAGTTGAGACCAACCGTCGAAATCTGGGCTACAAACTTTCCATCAACAATTTCTCTGACAAGACTTCTGATGAAATGAACAAATACATGGGCTTAATGAGACGTCCAGAAGGAAAAGTTGGGAATGTAGCCTTCCCGTACGCCGCAGATGACATCGAAGAAATCGTAAAGGATCTACCAAAAGAATACGATACGAGGCTTTTGGGTTATGTTACTAATGTTAAAAGTAAGTATTTTGATACACGGAAATGACGTTCCAATTTTTTGAGGATTTTTCCTTAAGTTTCGAGGCCAAAAATACTTCTACATTTCTTATTTCATCACAGATCAAGAGGACTGCGGCTCATGCTGGACTTTCGGCACGACTGCAGCTGTGGAAGGAGCGTTGGCGAGAATTAATGGCGGCAGGCTCATGAGCCTCAGTAACCAAGCTCTCGTCGACTGCACTTGGGCGTACGTAGTGCATACCATACTATTACACATAAATGCAAGATTTTGTAGGGGTCTTGAACCGATTTCGGCCACGGCGGCTAGTGTTACTATGACAGCAGCCAGCTACGTGGGACATATAATAGTACACAAGCCTGTGCGCAAACACAGAAACACTCTCTATTCCTTTACTCTCATAGCCCGATGGGACGGCAATCCGACACGACCGGAGAGAGATTAGGCACAGGACCCACATTTTTACGTACCTTGTGAAACACGGAAGCTGTGATATTTAGTTCTAAAACGCACACAACATTCGAAAAGTCGGTGCGCACCGTGGTGATCAAACTCGAGACCTTTGACTTAGCAGTTCTATGGTGTACCACTACAGCTTCAAATATTGCTATAGGTACATAAATTCCTTTACAATAATTTTATCAGATTTGGCGCTTTTGGCTGCGATGGCGGTACTGACAATGCCGCTTACGACTGGATGATGGAATATGGCCTTCCGACAGAAGCAGAGTATGGCCCATACACTAACAAGGTACTTATCCAGAGGATCTTAACCGATCCAATATTTAAAACATAACCTTTTATGTAACAGTATAAGACTTTCAATAAAATGTGATGTGTTTATTTCAGGATGGCATATGTAATATCAAAAACATGACTAAGACATTCCCTATTCGTGGCTACACTGATGTTACTCCATTGAGCGTAGGAGCTTTGAAGGTGAATACACTTTTTAATTATATTGTTTTAATTGTTACAAGACCCAAGCAGTCCTTATCGTATGAAGGAAATAATCCCATGACAAGAAATAATAAGAAAAAATCCCAAGATAGGGTGTCCGAAAAAGGTTTTTAGCTAACTAGCTGCGATTCTTAAATGTTTATTGGTTTTTAATCCTTGCCGTAAGAGTTTACGGTTTATTAGTAACTGGTCGATGTCTGCGTTGTGATGTGGTGATAGATTACAGGCAGAGTTAATATTACTTAATATTTCAAAAACACCACCTAGTCTCAAATACGTATATGACAGTAACTTGTATTATAAGTACTAGACAACTGATAAACATATATATATATATATTTCTAAATACGTACATTTAAATATAAATTACACCCAGATACAGAATAAATGCTCGTTCTCATTACACAAACCTGGGTGGAAATTGAACCCACAACCTTCGGTATTGCAGTAAGGGCCACTAACCACTAGACCAACTGGCCAGTCAAATTTTTGTTGTATTTATAGGTCGCTCTAGTCAACCACGGTCCTCTCTCCGTGTCAGTCCACGTGACTTATGCTTTCGGCCAGTATTCGTCTGGCATCTTCTACGACACCGATTGGTAAGTTGTTCTAATGAAAACCATCAATATATCTATCTTGATTATTTCTCTTGAACAATGAAAAAGGAAAATGAAAGGAAAAAGTCGTTATCGGAATAGCCCGACTAGTTTTGAACCCAACCGGGGTCTTTATTCATGAGCTAACATGACGGAATATAGTTTTGAATTTGTCTCACGAAAGTTATTTTCACTTATTTTTATTTCGGCAGTGATCAAACTTCTCTGAACCACGAGGTGACTCTGGTTGGGTACGGCGAACGTGACGGAGACACTTTCTGGATCCTGAAGAACTCGTGGGGCCCGTCCTGGGGTATTGGTGGCTACATGCACATTTCATCTAGGGATAACGTCTGTGGTGTGGCTACCGAACCCACTTACGTTGTATTTTAAATTTTGAAGACTGTCTTGATTTTGATTGTATTGATTTTAACGATTTTCGCTTTGGTATATTGACTTTATGATACATGTATATTAAACTAGCATATAATTTTCAATAAGCACGTGGGTATTAAATAAAAAAATATTAAATATTTTTTTTTTGTATTTTTATGGTATCCGTCTAAATTATCACATCTTAGTAAAAGTTTCTACACAACATACATCCAATTGAAAATAGCTTCAAAGACCAACAGAAAATTTAAGTTTAAATCCTTTTTTTACCAGATAAGCACAAAATGTAAGCGCCGAATCATCCGTAACATCAAAACAATGGCAGTAATTATCTAACACTTTGTGCCAAGTCTGATTTCGTATTCAGAATTCGTTGGTCGCCGCCAACGTGAGAAACTTGCGCCAGTGTGCCCCAACGTTACTCTTGCGGCTAACGTTACATGCACAAAGGACGCCGAACATACTGTTGCCAAGTTCAAGCATACAGCCAGATTTATACAAAGCACAATGGCTGTGTTAAATTAATCACAGAAACTTGAATTAGGCAAATCTCGAGTAATTCGGAGCATTTCAGAAATGATTGTCAAACCTTACACATAAATGAATGGTGTCGGCTTAAAAATTAGAAATAGTTAAAGATATAGGTAAATTTTACGAAACCGTAGAAACGTGCTTTGATAAGAAGAAATATAGTCAATGTCAACTAAATTTTTTTTTTTTTTCTGAAATTCAGTTCGGAAATTCTGAAGTCAATGGTTAGTTGCTAAGAATTTTCCATAACTATTACGAAAGACATCTAGATATATAACGTTAAGGAACATAAAATCATACAAATTAACCGACTCTTGATAAATTAAGCTAAATAATGACAAACATCTCGCCAAACACAATACACAACACACATGTTAACCCTAGTTAGTATAATTCCTTTGATTTACATCCGAATACTCCGCTATAAATTGTATGACGAATGTGTGAACAAATTTCGTCCGTGCTCATACTCCGTTGATTTATCAGCATTGGATCCGTCGCATAGATTGCTTTGTCACTAGGACTCACTATATTTGGGAATTGGGACGGTTCACGTGGCTCAAAGATTGGATGCCATTGCAGGTCCAGATGAGTTTGTTGTTGACTGACTATGTAAATTTGGGAATGTTGTTACTGTTGCTTGATATGAACTGCAAAATTGGGTATAGGTTTTGAATTGACTTAGCTCGTTACATTGATGGCTTTTGAGTCATCTCTGAAATTGGTTCTGTTTGATTTCATTTTAATATTTTCTGACGCCGACAATATTTGAAATTGGATGATAGATATTAATGAAATCGCTGAGGGTTTTAGGGAAAGCCTGTGAACAGCAGAGTGACACCATAGGTTAAGAAAAAAATACCAGGCACTATCATAGAAAGCAGAAAAACAAAGAGTAGGTCTAATCAAATTGGCATCTATAGCAAGAATACGGAAACAAATATTTGACCCAACATTTTCGCATTAAATTCGCAGCCAATAAACTAATAGTTCAGAATCCCAAAGCCACTAATAACGTGTTGGAGCACTAGTTGGTGGTACGCGTAGTGGAACCGTTTGAATCTAGGCACATTGTCTGTTAGCTGGAGAATTTCTATTAGCATTAGAAAGGTGTTCCATGCCTCGATAGTGGTAGGTTGAGCAGCTGTTACATGCTACTACATGGTGTAAGTTATAGGGATCAGCGATTTAGAGGACTTGATTTAGATTTTAGTATCAAATGAATTTCGAATGTTTTTAGTCAAGTCTATTAGTATACCAAAGAAGTGAAGTAATGAGCACAGATGTAAATGCTTTTTGCTGAGTGATTTTTGTGTAGCGTGTTTAAAATTTGTTGAAAACCTGGATTTAGATCCAGTTAATTAGCTAAGCTTTATACAATTACGATTGGGGGAGGGGTCAAATAAGCTGAATTTGACAAAAAAGTTGCATGTAAAATTACATACGGCGGAAAACAATTTTGTCATACTTAAAAAAAAACAGGAAAATCGCCTTTTAAAAGGATGATGACCTACCACTGCCGAAGCCATAAAGTAATCAAGGAAGCTTGGCAGCTAACACTTTATTGCGACAGACAGGATACATAAAGAACAAGAATTTATATTCAATGTACTTGCACCACGCGAGCAAGTGCGCTCTATTTAAATCAACTGGCCTGTGGCGACTTCAGCACGCGAATGCAAATTTCATCTCGATTGGGAGTGAAACTGTCCCTACTGACTACAGTCACGAGCAAAAACATGCATACACAACCAAACAGTTGCAGTAGATTTCATATTCGAAAGTTCTATTGGAATAGTTCTGATATTTTAAGCTAATCAAAAACTATTAATTTGAAAGAAAATTTCACAATTATACACCATTTGACTAGGATTTAAGCTTCAATTGTTTTAATGGTGTATTCATGTTTTTGCTCGTGACTGTACAACGTTTCTACTATCTGAGTCCGTGAGAAATGTGAAATCCTTTTATAATAACCTTTGTAAAACTTTAGAGGTTGTGAAGTTGGATGACAGTTAGATAAACAGTCCTGAGTTTAACAGTGGGTGCAGTGCAACGAAATGTCGCTAAGAGCAGTTTAGTAGGAAATTGCGATAAAGTTTTCTGCTTTCGTTTGTTTATGCTTCTACGTTTTGGATGGTTGTTTTCTCACTCACGTTGCGGTTGCTTTTATTACCTTTAAGTAAATTAGTTATAAAATAAGTCTGTTTTTTTACTAAATTACTCAGTATTAGTTTATTCTGAGTTATACAGGCAGCAGATAGATGCAGCGTAGAGCAGTTACTACTCGCGTTTTTTTTATCATCAGGAAATAAAGGGCTTAGCTCTTATCGTTGTAGCTCCCTCGTCTTTCACTGTTTCATGATAATTTTTGGACCTCCTCATACGTCAAGACTTTAACCATCTTTCATTCTTGTAATGAAACCTTTATTGATTTATGTTCATGATAGTTTTTATCAAATTCTGACCCAAACCCAACCTTATATTCTCTCCACATAAAAAGGCTCAATTCAGGTATAATAGTATCACAACTGCATCTAAATGCCGCCAGTCACCGTTTAACCCTCAAAACACTACAATTAAGGTTGGGTCTAATATAGGTGGCTCCGGTTTTAGCGGGTTAACTTCAGAATTAGGTCACGGTCGCAATGTTTCTTGATACATCGGTGTATCGTTATTTTTGTTGTAGTTTTTGGAAAGATTATTGTATCAGCTTGGTAGTTGTAATTGGACAAATAACAACATCTATTGCCTTTCGTTTTTCATCTTTTGTTTTTGATATCTCAGTTATCATATTATCCGAACCAATATCAGTATCGGCTGACGTATTAAGTAAGTAATATGTTCTGATTTTTACATTATCTGACCAATAATCGAGTATCGGAGCATATAAATTTCATAAATTTTATTTTCTTCCATATCGGGTTGGAAAATGTGAAAGCGCAAAAGTCTTACAGTAAGATATTTTTTCCAGTAATGCTTTTAGTATATAAATAATATAAATTATCATTCTATACATTTTGTAATCAATCAGTAACACTTCGCAGGAATAAGGTACCTGGAAATATGATAGCAAAAAAACATCTTAGAGGAAACTTCTATGTAAAGCCACGATGTAGTTAGTGTAGCAATGAAATACTCAAAATATCAACAAAAACAATGTCAACAATATTATGTATGACGATCCAACTGGTTACAATGAAGATATACTTCCTATACCCAAGGAAACTTATTCCAATATACCAAAATGTTAATTAAATAGTTAATAATGAAACTCCTTGCTTTATCGTGCTTGTATTATTAAATTTTCGGGATGAAGTATAGGAACTGGGTTAATTTAGACGCCAAAGAAAATTGATGAAAAATATTTCGTGGTTAAGATTTTGAGGCTTTCATTATAATTCAAAGGTGCGTTAGTTAGGGAGCTTATTGGTTTTTTGGTTGATATTAAAGGTGTTGCCAAGGACGATGTTTTTGCCATCGTTTCTTTATTATTTCTTATGGCAACTTTGTGTAGTTGTAGACCACATCTACGACTAAGTGAGTTGACTAGTTGAGCTTTGCTTTTGATACTGGGTTTCTTAATTAAAATTATGATAAATAATTGTGGATGGCTATGGGATGGAACATGGTCATCAAGAATATGTGTGCCCCGCATTGCTCAAATTGACCTCAGATGCAAAATATATCATTGTGTATAATTTTCAGCTGCTTCTGTACTGTTGTAAAATTCCACAATTTCCTGCAGGCTGCGGAGACAAGATTTTATGAAACAAAATAAAATGGGAATAGAAACGTGATTCTGGAACATTTGGTGCAGAGGTCAGTGTACCGACATCGGAGTGAATTACAAAACGTCTGCTGGGCGCTCATTCCGCTGCATTATGAATCACGTCGCTACGTGATTTCGACAAACTCAAAAAATCCTACGACACAAACAAAAAACGTTTGACTTTGACTCGTACAGAAATAGTGGCACGAGACACATTGACCGTTCCATTGTGTCGTTTTATTATAGCTGAGCGCCCGATCATTTCGTCACACGAAAACAAATCCTTAATACGTCCAGCCATCTGAAATAGCGTCTACACTTAACACGATAAGGTTCAATTTGTGATAAGGTCCAAAACGATTTTACAGTTGAACGTTTATGGTTTCTTTTAATCCCTCCAAAGGAATCCCAACCTTACCTTATCTCATTATAGTTTACTTTTCTTTGGCATGAAGTTTTATACTTTTTGTTAAAGCTGGGATGAGATAGGCGCAAAGCGCACCCGCGGGCTGTCACGCGCCGTGTATTGTCGGTAGGTACGGCAATACTCGGCAAAAAGCGATGCAACGATAAAAAGGTGAGCCGACCCGAATGGATATTGAAGTGGACGGAACTCATAATAAATTGTTCACGGAATTAAAACGGTGGGACGAAAAGTAATTTCGTGTGAGTGTACATTACAAGAGAGCGTATAAGAGATGTTGCAGGTGATATCATAAGGTACGAAATATAGAATGTCGTAAAAGATAATTTATTGTAAGTTTATTAAGGACTTTAACATTTAGGTTTTGCGGATTAAAATAAATACATATTTATTGATCCACGGCCTTTCTTACGGTGTAGCCATTTAAAAACTGCCTCGCTTTATAATAAACGTATTTATTGTTGTCATAAAATACCGAATTATAAATACAGTAACTCATTAATTTTGTAGCGTTAATTCAAAATGCCATACAGTTTGAAGAATACAAAATAAATTTATCTCTGTCCGTATTATTTTAAAAGAATTTTGTCTTGAACTCCCACCTTACTTGTAATAAATGATTACCCTTTGTGATTACAAGGCACCCGGTTTAAAAAAAAGAGTAATAAGCGAGTAAGATACCGGAGGCTGTTATTTACAAAGTTGAGTTATTAAACTCATTTTAAAAGGAACAAAGTACTGAGTTTTGCGATAATTATGTTGCTATGGACTTAGGAGCAATTAATGGGCTTGGCCCCCGGCTAAGAGATGAGTTAATTATGCTAATGGTGATTAAAAAGCCCCGGAACCTAGAAATGTATAATTTATATTTGCACTTCGAGTAACTCGATTTTGCTTTATTTCGATATTGAAATTTAATTAATTTTACAATAATTATAGCTTTATTGTATTGTACAAAAATAGCAAACCTCTTCTGTTTTGATGTCTTTGCGGATTTGTGTGCACGAGGTTCTTGGTCGAACCCAGGCGCAGGTAAGTTATATTTATGTAATTTTTTAATTATTCTAAGACTAGGTACTGACAAACGATAAAGGAAAACATAATTAGGAAACCTGGATTTCAAATATGTATGTAATCTGAAATCGCCAATTACATAGCCGTATATTTCATATTAACTGTAAGCTTGAGAGAAAGACTACTTTTGATGGTTAAATTTACACGTGTAAGTTTAATTAGTTATGCCTACTGAATAATTTCAAGTACATTACTAAGACAAGTTACAACCAGTCCTCAGATCACACGTTACCTTTTTTAATCTTAACTTAAGTGCTCAAGTGCAGGTTGCTTTTTATCGATTTTATTAACACCAAACAAGACTGCAAACTTCACTTATCGTATTTTTATTACTTGTTTGTACATTATTCATCCAATTAAAAGTAACGGTTACTTGTATTGATATAAACTATCAGATGAAACTTGAATACACACGTCAAGTTATTAAAATTAAATACGTATCTTATTTCTAGAATCTTATATTAGTAAGCCAACTTAATTATAAGTTTTAAGAGAGCGTTCTAATATAGTGGGAACTGTTTATCAGCTGATGGATCAGCTATAAACATTGATATTGTGGCTCTCAGCTACTGTTTCATATCGGATACATATACAAACACAACGGGATTTTTAGTGCGATGAGCTTAGATTAAAGTAATTAACGCCCACCTTTGGCCCACCACCATAACTTAGGCCGGCCTCATACAGTATGAAATTCAGAATCTGAGACTCGGTTCTCTATTGCAAATGTACAAAAAGTGGGTTAGTATTACTCACCTGTAACTTAAAAGTGGTTTGGTTTGAAATAAAGAACAGACTTTCAGATTCCGAATTCCGGAGTGTTTGAGGCTAGCCTTACAGTTGTGGAAGAGGGACGCCGCTCTATACCGTGTAGTGCGCTGTCTTGCTTCCACATCTTCAATACCATTCCTATAAGACGTGGTGGTATAGTTGTTATTATTTGTTGATTTTATTGAACCGTGGGTGTACATCATTTGAGGTGAAAGGCTTGCATGCTGGACGTATTAAGACGTTGCGTCCTACGCAAGAGACCGACTAACAAAGGACTGACGTCAGCGTGTATTGTTTGGCTAAAAGCTTGCATTATCTTACATGTATGGATGTGTAAGATAATGCAATGGCCGCTGTATGGTGTTACAGATCTGACTAAGAGTGCCTTCCTACACTGTTTTTATGGAACAAAGAAAGAATATAATTAGTTCCTATATACACACACCTTACACAATACCTCTAACTTATTACTTATTATTACTAAAATTCTTTTTTTTTATTTCACGGGAGTATTACTAACGTTTACGAAGTTGAGGGCAACAGCCAGTGATGATATAAAATCTTGATTGTTCTCTTTTAATATTGGCTAACTCATTGAAATTTGGCTTTGACGTATTATTAAGGTACATTTGTTAACTAACGATTTCTGTTATCCGAGATTTTTGCAAGAATTATTATATAAGTGACGTTATAAAAAACTAGATCGAGTAAACTGCTCTATTTTTTTTTCCTCAAACTATTTATAACCATATTCCACGTAAGTATTTCGTTTATTCAAATCATTGTTCTCTACATTCCTTCTCTTATCGCCAATCAATTGTTTTTGCTCTGTTTGCCGCCATTAATATCGAACAAATGGCTGAAAATGATTTATGCGATAGCACGTAGGACTCTCCGTTCCGGTACGGATAAGCCCACTTAAAAAAAAGTGTTTTTCATAATGTTTATAAAACTTTTAACAGCAAACAAAATGATTTTTCGTATAAATATTCTAGTCACGTCACGATCAACTGTTATCGAAAACGATTTTAGGTTTTATTTACTATCGATATATTTTCACTATTCTACGTAATTTACGTTAAGATATTTTAGGTCTAGTTAGTTCTTTTTTGTAAATATATCCTTATTTTTTAGTTACGGTAATAATGTGAAAAAATCGTGTGAGCCCTATATCCCTGATGACGGCTAACAGGACAACATCATCATCATCAATGATGAGTTGCACTGCACACGAAGCTATTAGTATGACTCCGACAACGGACTAAACAGTAACTCATATGTGTAGTAACCAATCAATAAACAAGTATTGTATGAAGTTCAAATTAATCTACAAAAACCAAGTATGGTTTTAGTCTATGTATCATTGCGAAATGTGTCTGGCCACTGCACACGCATTTCACAAGAATATACTCTATAGAGTCACTGCTATTATTGATAAACACAAAAAAACAAATGAAGATAAGCTCAACACCGGTATTTACCACTAATTAAATGCCAAATCTTAAAAACCGGTCAAGTGCGAGTGGGGCTTGCGCATGAAAGGTTCCTTACTATCATGTATAGTAGAAAATTACTTTCTTTGTAGATTAAGTAAACAAATTAAGTTTGTTGGACTCCTGTTATATTATTTTTTTATTTTTTGTTGCTATAGCGGCACCGAAAATACATCACTTGTGAAAATTTCTGATTTCTAGATATAACGGTTTATGACAGACAGCCTGGAGACAGACAACAACAACATACAACGTAAGCTTAGTAATAGGGTTCCGTTTTACCCTTTGGGTACGGAACCCTAAAAACTAAACCACGTTAAAAGTCAAAGATAACGAATATCCTTTTGAATTACGATGCCTGTTAAAATTCTTCAAGATATGGATAAAATAAGTAAATTTGGGTCGGCTTGGGACCGGTTTGCGTCTAATTAAGAAAATAATTTGCAAGTTATTTATGGACTATAAAATAATAAAGAGGTGGACCCTGTGTTATCGTGAGTCACAGGAAATTTGTGGGATGCAAACATATTTAAAACTGCAGTTTATATGGGAAGGTCCTTTCGGTATTGCTCTTTATAATTTTAATTAAGATTCCAAGTTTAAGATTTAAAAAAGAAGTAAAAAAGACCCCGTATGACCAGCCACTGCGAATCTTTATTTGAATGTATTATAAGTATATGAGTTTTTAAAAGCATTGATAAAAGTTACATACGATTCGAATATTGTGTACCTATCAATAAGTTTGGATCTCAAAATGCGATACTCAAAATAGGAAACAAGGATTTCATGATTTATTTCTTTATGAATCTATTTACTACTACTTACTGACAGATTTATTATCTAATGCGATAATGCAGCTATCAACTAATACAAAATTATTTGTTTTTATAAATCTGCGAAGCAAACTTATTCCTATTATAATAAAAGTAGAACTTGCTTAAGGGGAACCTCAGAGCAAAATATATCCGACTCTCATACCAACTTCACAAGATTACATCATAAGATGATCAGGAACAATCATAACACCATACAATCGACATCCCACATACGAATACGTTGACAAAAAATTTCGCCAACAACTTTTTATTCAGCTTACGCAAGAAATTGTAACAATAGCGATGATACAACGAACACACGGCAAGAAAACAATAGACTGTTAGAAACAGTATCAGCTGTTCGGGAATTCATTCGCGGATGATTTATTGATCGATGATCGTTATACACAAGGGACCTACCACCAAGTTTTAAAGTAATATCAAGCAGTTGTGGAAACGTGACAGCGCTATACGGCGTAGAGCGGCGTCTCTTTTACACAATTCCAATGATGTTAGTTTAAGAGTTGGTAGAAGGCACGTAAGGCTGGTATTGACATATTTTTGATTGAATGTCTTGGGAATAGGGAGTATGTTTGTTTGTCTATCGTCTTGTAGCTTGAAGCTGTAAGAAGATGTGTTTTTGCATGCTTTTGGTTATAGAAAGTTTGCTGCAGAATGTTAGCGGGATAATGCTCTCTACAGCTGCAACAGTCTTAGTTTAAAAAGTGGTGATAGGAACCATAGCTTTCTAGTTCATTATAATATTGATAAAATCCTACAGTACTAATACATATTCAATCATTAAGTACAAGCGTCTCGAAATAAGGAAGACAAATTGCCATTTATCGAGAACTGTTTCAAGATAATCTCTAATAGAATATCTAAGAAGGAACATTAATCGAATCTTTGTAAACAAACGATTGATCGATGATTTACGACATCAAGTGCAACGAACTCTAATGCTCTATTTTATGGGTATTTTAGTTAAGAATGTACCCTATAAAGAGGAACAGTGGCGACGTTACTTTTACGAGCGCTGAAAAATGTGGTATCGATAGGTATTTAAAAAGTTCCGAAGCAAAATTTTACTGCCATTGATTAGTAATCAAATGGGTTTGAAAGGGCTTCTGTCGGGGCACTGGACACCTACCATCGCCTTTCCAAACAAGATGGTAGCAGTTGTGGAAGTGTGAGGGAGGACACAAGGTATAACGGCGTCCCTTTTCCACAGCTGCAATAATATTTTATGAGGCAGTAGTAAGCTCCTGGTCAATTCCAATGCCAACAATTCCTTCAATTTGATTTTATCGTCGTTTGACAGTCGACGTCGGCAACTGGCCAAGGAATGTCTCGTCGTACTTCAAGTTTCATGTTTTTTACGAGCACCAGCTAGTTTATGAACGGTGGGCAAGTTGAGATTCAGCTGATAGTGACCTCGTTTAACTTACTGTGCCGCCAAACAAATGATGTTGAATTTGTCTCTTGTTATCGAAAGTGCTGATAATAAGGAATTTAATGTAATGTTTTTTGATTTTACCTATTATGCTTACAAAAAAAAATTCTAAGGTAGGTACATTTTCCTGTATACTCTTTATTTTCAAAATCATCTCTTAATTTCACAAAAGTCAATTTCGTCGTTTGCGTTATAATACTTTTGTCTTTTAATCGTTTTTATGAACTGAATGAAAACACATTAATAAACTTAAATGGAAAACTGGTAGCTCTACAAAAATAATCATACTTAATTTATACATTTTACGATATGCGAGATGTTTAAAATTAAATAAAAAACAACAGTAATAGTAAATACATTCCAGCTTATGAATACTAAACTCATTAAGAACGCACTTCACTGCTTAAAAAGTAATACCGACCTATCTCAGCTTTGCACGGGAACAATAATAATACATAATTAAAATACACGAAAACCTTCCTGTTAAAATCTATTACTCTATAAAAAAAAACCGCATCAAAATCCATTACGTAGTTTTAAAGATCTAAGCATAAGTACATAGGGACAGATAAACGCGGGAAGTGACTTTGTTTTATACTATGTATTGATGAGTATCGTCGACAGTACACCTGTTCAGGATTTATTTATCTTGCCAGCACTCGTCTAGTCGATAGGAAGTGCTTATCTAGCTTCTATGACAACATATCATTACGACTTGACTCGTGGGGGTATGTAGAATGGTATGAAAACACTTGAGTAACATGTAAATGTGATTATTAGTGTTGTGATTATGAATTTATAATGTTATGTGGAGAATTAAGAAATTTTGTTGTAAGTAGCGAGTGCGTATTAATATTTGAAGTTTGGATTGAGTGTGAATTTAACGAAATTGACAAAATTATATCATACCTTGTGAAATTTGTAAGATTTTAAGCCCCATATATTTTTGTCTTAAACAGAAGCCTTGGCCAGTGAGTTTTTTACTTTAGTCCTATATTTTAGACACAGCATTAATAGAGATATTTTTTAAAATCTAAAGCTTCGAATTAAAACAAAAAACTGCGTTTAAATTCGCCATCGACGCAACCATGTTTCGGAAACAAAACGAAATCGGTCAATGAAGATTTCGGCTTGCAACTGATCCCGAATGAAGATATAAAGCTTTGATGATGCCGCCGTTGATAAAACAATTAACATAACAAAATACAGAGGACTGAGTTATTTATTCATCGACTTCATGTTATGTAAGCGGTAACTCTGTAACTGACAAACGTATTTGCGTCTCTGTATTTTAGTGTCCGTGATTTATGGGTGAAAGAGATAGATATCTGTAATAGCTTTCCTGTATCTTGATGACATAATTCTGCGGGATGCTCATTCATCTAGGACTGTGGAGTTGTGAATTTGATTCGTCAACTTTGTTAACCATTTTCCTTTTTTGTCCCCTCCTGATGACTGTATTCGATATTGAACACTAATGAACAGAATTAATGACAGTTATTAGGCTTAATGTATTAGACAGAACACAAGTAGCTAGTTACAGCGTTTTCCAGTAGGTATACCTCATACATAATTCGTATTAATTAAACGCCGTCCCCAATGTCATTTACTGACCCTAAAACAAACGTGATCCACAAATTGCTAGTTCTAGTATCATTAATATTATTTGAAATTAATTAACGAGACTCTTCTTAAACTCATAGACAGGTTAGACGTACCATCTGCTAGTAAAAATTAACCAATACGATCCCACCACACACATTTAATTTAGTCTCATCAATGCAACATTGTTCTTTTTAAAACCACCTTCGATCTTAATTATACATTTTTTCTTGCGAACAGGCTCTTCAAAGGGTAACATGCATCGTTGGCGCTATTTATAAACGTTCCGTTTATGTTTTTTTTTCGTCGTCGCTTCACTTCTGTGCGCGGGCGCACCTGCCGGCGCGCGCGCAGCGTATTGGTCGGGTGTAGAGTCAATAACATTTAAGTGAGGCCACCCTTACGGCTGTTTTCTTAGCCCTTATCTTGTTGCGCACCTGATTTTGTTTAGATTTATTTTATAAGTAGTTATTGTTTGTGATTGAAGATGTGAATGGGTATGGTAACTGAAGGACATGACGCGTTTGCATTGTTCGTAATGTGTTGCAGGTTCGATCCTTGCACGGGACAAGCATTTTGTGTACATCGTTTTTTTTATTCTAAATCTGGCTGTTTTTGAATAGGAGCAATATTGTTTGTTTGTGAAACAGTGTTATAAATGTTTGTTTAAAAATATTTTTTTTTATGCTATTCATTCTTGAATAACTGTTCACAATATTAAAATCTACTTTCAGATGTTTTAAGATAAATGGTATAACTACAGTTTTCCTGTAACTGCTCCGTAGAACTTGCAGACGAAAAACCATTTATTCTGATTTAAACTACAAGGAATGAGCTTGATTAATTAGAGAAAGCTGGAATCCAAAACGACATTAATTAATATAAAATATTTTAATTACTTACTAAAAAGTTTTCTGATATCTTTATTTGGATTTTAACATTTGAATATATTCGTTAAGATTTGAGATACGGCGTGCTAAATAACTAAATATTAAAAATGAGATGTAGAGTTATAAATAATATAGATATGTCAAAATCTAACATTTTAGTCGGGTCTGTTATCATCACATCTCTGTCCAAATTTCGTGTTTAAATGGGACGGAAAAGGTGGTATGCTACTGGGCAAATGTGGTACAAATACATTTAATTTATAGATTAATTTTGCTTTAGAGTTATGTGGTGTAACGAAAATCTTAAGAAAGATAAAATTTTAGAATCATTAGAACTAAATGTCAAAAATAAGAATTACATGCAAAATATGATGCAGAAAACGTTTTTTTCAAGTAAATACGAGATATCTATGCTTAGTACTACAAGCTTGCTGTCTTCGTTTTTTTACAATTAATAATTAAATAATCCTTTGATCTTGCTTTGACATCTGAAAAAAAATAATCTAAGGCGTATAGTAGAACCAAAAAACATTTACTTCTACCCATTCTCATTCAGACACTCAACAAAACAGCCAGTGACTTACCACCTTATACCCAAGTAGGTACCTATCTACTGCCTACTTAAATACCGTATAGACGGCTACTTTACACGGCCAGAGATTGACAATTGATAACATTTAGCCGTAGCCGTCCAAAGCGAGCCATTAAACAAACGGACAGACTGCGTACCACTGTCACTTAAACTAATATTATTAAAATTGTGGAAAAGAGACGCCGTTCTACGCTGTGTATTGCGCTATCACTCTCCCACACAAACAATAATATTACTTGAAGTCCTGATGGTAGGTTCCTATATTTAAGAAAATAAAAAAAAGCAAAATGATTGTTGTGATACGTCACTCAAACAAGACTATTCTAAATGGCCAGTTATCCATTTGACTAGTATTGTCATTCAAAAAGTAATTAATTGTTCTTTTAAAACAAATGAAACGTGATTTGTTAGTTTTGATTTTGAATGTCGAAATCAGAATAGAAGCTTTTATTTGTCAATGATTGGAATCAGTATTATTATTTCATTTTTTTTATTCTTACAATAATTGCTTAAAAGATTTGAATGCCACCTGTTTAAAAAAAAAGCACGTCTACATGTTGAGCAGTGAAACTTTTTGATAATGTTTATTGCTAAGTGCAATTCTATAAAATTATCGATTTTAGTGCTGAACAATAAAAGACAATTCTATTTATTTTGATGCCATTCTAATTGTAGTCAAACAAATAAAGGACGATGATTATAGTCATTTAAATCAAGCAGCTGGCATTCTCGATTAAAAATAATAACTGCTCAACCAGCTTTTAAGAAATTGCAATAAATATAAAAAGTGCCGTCTTCACTCCGATCAGGATTACCACCACCTCTCACAACAATTTTATTGCAAGTGTGGAAAAGAGACCGCGCCGCTCTACGCTGTATAGAGCACTCTCTCGCTTCCTCATTTCCAACAGTCTTAGTTTAACAGTTGAAGGTAGATTTCTCGTTGTACGTTCGTCTCATGTAATTAAGCTTTATTATTGGGAATTAACTTTTTGCATTAGAAACGGCTTTCGATCGACAAATGCAGTGTAATTAGTGTCATTAAGAATGGCGTTTGAAACTTCAAGAACAAATTGGTGTAAGTTTCTCGGATTGGTAGTTAGGTAATGTTTGATGTGCCGACTGTCGCTGATGTTAACTTTGGTATTGGAATTCACAAAGCCTTTTAAGGTATTCGGAGAACCATGGTGTCAATACTTGGGATAAGATTTTTTATGTAAATAACTTTCTGTTTTAAACGAATAAAATAAAATTAAGCTAAGATACAAAAACTCGCAAAAGGCAGGGAGGTTTGGAAAGAGAAAGGGGAGGCTTTTGTCCAGTAGTAGGATCTAACAAACCTATTAAAATAAGCGTTAAAAGAACAGATTTGAACCGAAGTGTAAATGTTCAAGTTAAATTAGTAGTAACAGAGGCTGCCCTATATCGTATATTTGACATTTGACACAAAAAAAAATAAATGTATAATTCTGAGTTTCACTATAAACAATTTTAATAGCATCTAACGAATTGTACACTAGGAAGTAGGTAATGTATGTTATCTAAATCGCAACCGTTCCATTTCAAAATACCTAACAATTCCGCAAAAGGCTGGGTGTGGCCAAACAACGAGATATTCAAACTCAAGGCAGTATTTACTGCGACGTTGCAACGGGAGCAAGTAATAGTCTATGCCAACAAGTTACCACTAACCAGTTATTTGCAGATATTTCCAGTTTAAGTACACCTTGCGTATTATCTGTCCGTTTGCTTGCTACACTGGAAGATTTTTTGCTAAGATACATCTCTTACGACAAGTACTTGGTACAAAATTATATGTATTTGCGAGAGTAAGGAATTGTAGGAAAAGAAAAAATAAAATGAGATTAGTTTTTTTTGTGTATACGGCATCGTAACTGGTTGGAATTAGAGTAATTTAAAATGATGTTCTATTTTTAAATCGTTTAGAAACAGGTGTGATTTCATTTATGCTTATTACTTTACACATTATTTTCAATTAAATTAGTCACCAAATACAATAAATTAAATCAACGCACTTACACAATAACAACAATAATATAATGCTTAAAATATTACCGATTTTCAATTTACAAAATTAAGTAAATTAGTGTTAAGTTACTAATACCCAAAATTACGGATTAGACTGTGTTCAAAAGCGATAAAGTTTCTAATGTATAGCTAAGATCATTTAGACTTTTTATTATATTTTGAATGAATAAATAGGTAAATAATTTAATTCACTGACTTAATGATAGTTTATATTGGAAACGTGACTTATTGTGATCACCGTAACTGATTCGGTTAATGTCCTCTGACTACTCACAACTTTATTGTCACGTCGCCAAATTAAAATTTTCTACTAAGAAAAGCGTCAACGGAAATTATAATAAAGTCATAAGGGCATTTTTCAAAAAAGTTGTCCGTTACGGAACCGGAAAATTACCGGAATTTCAAAATTATTTTGTTTATTTTTATTTATTTTTAGTTAGCTTAATAAATAAACTTTTAGAAAACACCAATTTAAAAAAAAAAATACGGACTGTTTAGTAAGAAATTGAGTTTGTATGGAGCACTCTGGACAAAAGTAGTTCCAATTAGTAACTTTTAAAATATATATTTTTAAATAGAAGCCAGTGTGTTATGAATTTTATTTTTATTTATATTAAACTTGTAACTGAAAACTTTTATTACAATAGCAAACGAACACTATTGTAAGCAAATCTCCACAATTATGAATGAAAATACTTCCACTAGATAACAATTATTTCACAATGTCCTCAAAACATTCTCTATTATAAAAAAGATACAAGGTATAAAAACCAACTGGTTAAAAAAACAGATAAAACGTATTTCAATAAACAATATTTAGTTGTTACATTAATAATTATCTTATAAAATTAGCACGAAAAATAACTTTTTCTTAACTTACTCAGACTTCGACAAATTACTTACAGGAAATCTTAGTTACTAACAGGAACATAAAGTTGCGGTTACAATAATTAACTTTTATATGAAATTAAAAACCACTTCTAAAATGATTATAATCAGTCATAATTCAAATCACAGATATCAACATTTTTAACAGGTAATATAGGCAATATTTTCCTTTCTTTTTAACCGGCTTCAAAAAGGAAGAGGTTTCTAAATTCGACCGTATAGTATATGCTTTTTTTATGTTTGTTCGCGGATAACTTCGTCGATTATGAAACGATTATGATATTATTATTTTTTTGGAAAATAAACATTGCACTGTATTTGTGCGAAATAAATTGCGCATATTGTAAATCTTTTTAGGCTACTAGGAACTCGGCTTTATAATTCCAGTTAGTAACAATTTTTTTTCCGGCTATATGTAACGTTACTAACGTGACGTTACGAAAACACTTTTTATGACATCACATGTCAATATTCCATATAAAACCACTAAAATTTATGATTCTAATAAACTTCAGTTATTTTCAAATATTTGGTGCAAACCGTCAAGCAAAATTCATGTTATAACAATAATTATTTACCTATCAAAATCACTGTACTAATCGGAAAACATTTTTGTACAACACTGCTTTGAAAACTAAGTAACGGTGATAATTCAACCTTAGAGGTCTACAACGGAGACAATCAAACAATGTCAACAAGCTGTCAGGGTCAAAGAACGATTACCACATCAAAAAGTATCAAATCGACGGGTCCTACGTAGACTAGTACAAGTGCAAAAATGCAACTTTTCAAGAGAGCGGTTTAAAGGTTCAAAAGCTTGTAACTTTGTCGTAAATCAATAAAAACACTTGAAATTTTAGTATGTTATATTTTGATATTTAAGAAATAAGACTGCATTATTGGTTTTTCTTATTTTTTTATACTTTGGAAAATAGGTTGACTTGCATTGATGTAGCTTGTTTTTTTTTACTACAGTAGAACCTGTAAACTGATACAAGTGGCCACTTATACCAGTATATAGTGTACTTGCTAATCCCAACTTCCCAACTAATATTATAAATGCGAAAGTAACTCTGTCTGTCTGTCTGTTACGCTTTCCCGCTTAAACCTCGCAACCGATTGGATTGAAATTTGGTACAGACAATCTTTAGACCCTGAGACAGAACATAGGCTACTTTTTATTTCGAAAAAAAGGGATGAAGGGGTTGAAATAGAGGTTGAAAGTTTGTATGGGATTTCTTAATTTTAAAAGATAAAACCATGAAACTTTATATTTAAGCACTTGATAAGAAATCATTAAACATTTGTTCTAGCATTTTTGAAATTTCGACCAGCTAAGGGGTGAAATAAGGGTTGAAAGTTAGTATGCAAGTTCGTCAAATATCACGTCATAAGAAACAAAAAATCGTTTGTTCTAGCATTTTGAAATTTTTACCAGTTTGGGGGTGAAATAGGGGTTGAATTGAAGATAAGACCATGAATCTTGGTACGTAGGTCTCAAAGGATGTGCAGAATTTTTCTACAAACGGAATTCCCGAAATTCGAACGGAACGGATTCGGAACTGGAACTACAAAGCCAAACTTTTTGTATACGAAATCTTAATCACTGAACCTAGGAACATGTAATTTAGAAGTTTTGGGTGTATCAAGTTACAAAAAAGTTCGTTTTTGAAGTTTTAATTCCTTTTAACGAATACTCTGCATCGCCGCCGCTGCCGTCGGTCGTCGTCGCGCACATTCGCCGAAGTGTGGCGGCATCTGCGGCAGGCAACGGCGCGGCGCTGTCGTGTGGTGGGGGAGCGCACGAATCTAACTATGCCTACCCGAACGGGCAGACACGTGAGGGCAGACGTCGTTGTCGGACGCATGCGATTAGAGAAATTTGCGCTATAGAGAATTACATTTTTCGATCCAGTAAAATTATTTTTTTTTGTTTCGTATAACTTTTTAAGTGTTTTTTATTAATTAGGTCCTGTAAATTAATTTTGTACATACTTGATATTTCTTTTAGTTCATAGTTAAAAGTAGGTAAGATAGTTTCCGTTACTTTAAAAAAATCCGATTTGCTTTTATTTCCTTTTTTTTAATTAATCTAAGAGGTCATAGTAGGTGTAAAACTAACCTAAGCTACTAACCTCCTACTTTTTTATGCATTGGTTGTTACTTTTTTTCCATTCAAACGTGACGGACGATGTGTTTAATTGACATCGCCGTGGGATGAGCGCATCATTTTTACCGAGTAGGTGCTTATTAAAGGTTTTTTTTTAATATAATAAATCTTAATCTGTACATCTGTTTTGTTCGATTCATTTCATTTTTGTTTTTCTACGATGCCTCGCAAACGAAAGTCCAATTTAGCTAATAGCTCTAGCAGAGCTCGGGCTGCTAAACTTGCTAGATCACTGGAATCAGAAGAGGATTCACAGATCCGTCGGACTTTAGATGCCGAGCGTCACGCAGCTCAAAGGGCTGCTGAAACTTTTGAGCACACGCAGACCCGTCATAATTTAGACGCTGATCGTCATGCTGCACAAAGGGCTGCAGAGACCCCTCAGCAGACCCAAGCTCGCCAAGTCATTGATGCCGAGCGTCACGCGGCTCAAAGAGCTGCTGAGACCTCTCAGCAGACCCAAGCTCGCCAAATCTTAGATGCTGAGCGTCAAGCTTCGTACATAGCCGCAGAGACCTCCGAAGAAACACGTAGACGACGTTTAATTAATTCCGAGCGGCAAGCAGAAAGGAGACGTACGTTTACGATGAATACGTGGGAGGCATTTGCCGTTGCTGCTTTTGATTATGATCCGTTAATTGATTACTTTAATCATCGATTAGTCCTCATAGGTAGAATGGCCAATAAATGCAGACACTGTGATGCACTCAAGTGGAAGGAAGAGACCCCAGGTATGTGCTGTTCTGGAGGCAAAGTATCAGTACCAACGCTTGGTGACCCCGAGGAGCCACTCAAATCCTTACTTCTATATGACAGCAATGAATCTCGGCGATTTTTAAACAGAATAAGAAAGTACAATTCTTGCTTTCAGATGACATCATTTGGTGTGGGTAATGAGGTCATCATGCCTGGATTCTCACCCACATTTACGGTACAAGGGCAAGTTTATCATAGGATTGGTTCTTTGCTTCCCACAAACAATGATCAACCAAAATTTCTACAGATTTATTTTATGGGAGACGAAAACAGCGAGGTTGACCGCAGATGTCAAAATATTGAAGGAGTTGAGAGGGACATTGTTTTAAAAATTCAAAGAATGTTGCACGAACATAATAACCTCATTAACACCTTCAAAACAGCCTTAGAAAGAATGCCAGGGGAAAATTACAAATTAGTAATACACCCAGATCGTACGCCAAGCGGGGAACATGAAAGACGTTATAATGCACCCTTAATAAACGAAGTCGCCGCCATGGTGTGTGGTGAACAGTTCGCATCGCGTGATATTGTTTTACAAACCCGTGACAATACATTGACCAGGGTGCCGGACACACACAAGTTTTATGACGCATTACAATACCCGCTTATGTTTAGCAAGGGGCAAGAGGGGTACCATTTTCAAATTCCACAAGTCAATCCAGTAACCAAGCTCCCCTTGCCCAACAAAAAAGTATCGAGCATGGACTTTTATGCCTATCATATGATGATACGCGAAGACGATTTTAACGTAATACAACGATGCAAACAGCTCGCTAACCAGTTTTATGTTGATATGTACGTGAAGGTTGAAAGCGAAAGATTGCGATACATATCTTTAAATCAAACAAAACTAAGAGCCGAAAATTATATTCATCTCCAAGATGCTGTATCGAATGATGCCAACGTGAACCCTAATAATATAGGTAAAATGGTGATTCTGCCCTCTTCGTTTGTGAACAGTCCCCGATACTTACACGAGTATACTCAAGACGCATTTGCCTATGTGCGTACGTATGGTCGACCTGATTTATTTGTAACCTTCACCTGCAATCCATCTTGGTCTGAAATAGTTGACGAATTAATGCCAGGTCAAAGCGCCAACGATAGGCACGATGTCATTGCCAGAGTGTTTAGGTTAAAAGTTAAAAAGCTTATGACTGTAATTACTAAAGGAAGGGTTTTTGGAGAAGTGCAATGCTTTATGTATTCCATTGAGTGGCAGAAGCGAGGACTCCCACATGCCCACATTTTGCTTTGGTTAAAAGATAAATTGCGACCTGACCAAATCGATAAAATTATAAGCGCTGAAATACCAGATCCTAACAATGACAAGGCACTTTATGATATTGTTATGAAAAACATGATCCATGGTCCATGCGGGGCTGAAAACCCTCAGTGCCCGTGCATGAAAGACCGTAAATGTACAAAAAAATTTCCTCGCAACCTACTGAAAGAGACTCTCCATAATGAGAACGGCTACCCGATGTATCGTAGAAGAGCACCAGAAGACGGAGGCCGGACGGCATCTGTTAAACTCCGAAATGGTAGTCAAGTTTCTGTCGACAATAGTTGGGTAGTACCATATTCGCCTGTCCTATTAAAAACTTTTAACGCCCATATAAATGTAGAAGCTTGCGGTTCCGTACGTGCAATCAAATACATCTGCAAATATATTAATAAAGGCAGCGATCAAGCTATTTTTAATTTCAGAAGCTCAGAGTCCTCAAACCCAGTAGACGAAGTACAAACGTTTCAGTCTGGTCGCTATGTCAGCAGCAACGAAGCTGTATGGCGCCTGTTAGGGTTTCCTTTGCATGAAAGGCATCCTACTGTTACGCACCTCAGTGTGCATCTAGAGAATGGTGAACGAATTTATTTTAATGAAAATAATTTTCACCAGCGAGTGACAACACCACCAAAAACCACTTTGACCGCCTTTTTTGACCTTTGCAGATCAGATGAATTTGCAAAAACACTTTTGTACGTTCAAGTACCTCGGTATTACACGTGGGATGCAGGTAGAAAATGTTGGAAACGCCGAATTCAAGGATCTGCTGTTCTGGATTGGCCTGGCGTTAAATCTGGGGATGCATTAGGACGGGTCTACACTGTCCACGTTAGCAACATTGAATGCTTTTGTTTGA
The DNA here is from genome assembly GCA_941860345.1 of Chrysodeixis includens. NCBI lineage: Eukaryota > Metazoa > Arthropoda > Insecta > Lepidoptera > Noctuidae > Chrysodeixis > Chrysodeixis includens. Next base: position 13,767,427 of record OW796095.1, on the reverse strand, counting down.
GACTACTGCTACACCACGTGCGTGGGCCAACTTCGTTCAATGATCTCAAGAACTACAACGGTCAAACGTTTGTTACCTTCCGAGAAGCCTGTGAAACTAGAGGATTGTTAGAGAATGACAATCATTGGGACTCGACATTAGAAGAGGCAGCACAATGTAGATCAGCAGCTAAGGTGAGAGATCTTTTTGCCATTCTCATAGCGACGTGTGGTCTTACAAATCCTCAGATATTATGGGAAAAGTACCAAAATGATATGTCTGACGATATTTTGCACAGACTACAACAAAATAATCCCAATATCACATATAATGATTTAGTATATAACGAGGCGCTAACTAAGATTGAAGACCAAGTGATGGCTATATCTGGGAAGACATTATCAGATTTTGGAATGAACCGGCCACAAAGAATCGGAGAAGTCAGTGGTGATTTAATAAGAGAACTGGACTACAATGTCTCTTCTTTACAGCAACAAATATCAGAGTCAGTTCCTCGATTAAACACGGAACAAAAATTAGTCTTTGATATTGTTGTGCAAAGAATCTATAATGGTGAGGGTGGATTGTTTTTCTTAGATGCGCCAGGAGGCACTGGAAAAACTTTTTTATTAAATTTACTTTTAGCCCAAATTCGCAAAGACAAAGGAATAGCTGTTGCTGTAGCTTCCTCTGGAATTGCAGCGACGCTGCTCGATGGTGGCCGCACGGCACATTCAGTACTTAAACTCCCATTAAATTTACATCATGAGGAAATTCCAGTGTGTAACATCACAAAAAACAGCGATCGTGGCCGAATGCTACAGCAATGCAAGCTGTTGGTGTGGGATGAGTGCACAATGTCGCATAAAAAAGCGATCGAGGCGCTTAATCGGACTCTGAAAGATATCAGAAGTAACCCGAGTTTAATGGGTGGGATGGTAGTGCTGCTTGCTGGTGATTTTCGACAGACACTACCTGTCATTACTAGAGGCACTCCAGCAGATGAGATAAATGCATGTTTGAAAGCGTCTACATTATGGGTGCATGTAAAAAAAAATTGTCTCACTAAAAACATGCGAGTACAACTACATAATGATACGCAATCGGGGCAATATGCAGCTGCTCTATTGAAAATCGGTGAAGGTCGAATGACTACGGACGCTAACGGCATGATTACATTAAATCAAGAATTTTGTAATGCAGTCCAAAACTTGGAAGATCTTAAAAACAACGTCTATCCCGGTTTAGAATATAACATGAGGAATAGAGAATGGCTGTGTGAAAGGGCAATATTAGCACCGACCAATGAAATCGTGGGAAAGATCAATGAAAGAATGATGTCACATGTGCAAGGCGATGTTGTCGAATATTTGTACGTAGATATTGTCATGGACAGTGAACAGGTGACGTCTTATCCTACCGAGTTTCTAAACTCTTTAGAGCTGTCAGGAGTGCCGTCTCATAAGCTGAGACTGAAAGTTGGGGTTCCAGTTTTATTAATGAGAAATCTCGAAGCGCCGAGACTATGCAACGGGACTCGATTGCAAATTACGCAGCTAGGACGCAATATTATTGGAGCAATTATAATGACAGGTATAGCTAAAGATGAAGAAGTTTTGATTCCACGCATACCCATGATCCCTACAGATTTACCGTTTCAGTTTAAAAGAATCCAGTTTCCCCTCAAACCAGCCTTCGCAATGACCATTAACAAAGCGCAAGGGCAAACACTTAAAGTAGCAGGTGTCCATTTAGAGAAAAACTGTTTTTCGCATGGACAACTGTACGTGGCCTGCTCACGAGTGTCGAGTCCAAACAATCTCCACATTTTAACAAATGATAACAAAACAGCAAACGTTGTGTACAAAAATGTTTTAAATTAGGTCATTTAAAAATATTTTTGTACACAACGTGAGGCTGGCCCCTGTAAGAGTCTCTTAGACATAAAGGACCAGGATTGACAAAAACTAATTTCACGCGGGCGAAGCCGCGGGCGGAAGCTAGTACTTATAATAAAGCAAATCTGAAGAATTTTACTCTTTAAACATAGTATTTCCGTGTTATTGACCAATATGAGGTTATAATATTAAAAATAATACCTACTTTTATCTACTTTTATCGACTTTTTAACACTTACAACAGTTTACTCAGTACTGGAAAGCTACTTGCAACAGTTTGCTGTATTATTATTAACTGTGAATATTTAAATTAGTGTGGCAAGAAGTTAAACAAAAACATTTAAAATACAAAATAACACTTTATTATTAGATAGTAGCATTCTTAATAATGAAAAATGAAATCATTGGCCTTGCAATCTTAAAAATAATAAAACAAAAAATGTAATCTTCTTATTTTAAGTAAAAAAAAGGTTTGATTTTTAAAGAGGTTTTCTTACGATAATACCTAATTGTTTTTTTTTATTTTTAAGACTAGCTTGTCTTGAATTTCATGTTATTTTTCTTATAAATATCATTTCCACTATTTTTTTTCAGTTACATCACGTCAGTTACATACGTTACGTCTGTTCAGTTACGTCCACTAGTTTTTGTACGTTGATGTTTCTAATTTATTTCTCCCTTAGCAGATCCGTTAGAAAAGGTATTTTAAAGAAATTAGTATAACCTTTGTGCAACTCTTTTCGAACTATGTGCTTCTATTAAGTGTATAGTTGTGTTCATAACTTGTTAAATGTATAAACAAGTAACACAACCCCTAAAAACAGGGCAATGAGACCTTAGCCTCTAAATCAGATGATGGAAAATTAATTACATTTTTACAACTTGTAATGTATGTAATGGTGATTTGTGTCACCTTTCATACGAATGCCTCATCACATCACCACACTCGTCATACTTGTTTAAATATGCATTTTACACATTTGAAAATATCCTACTAATATAGTTAACGCGAAAGTTGCATAAGTGTGGATTGGATGTTTGTTACTCTTTGACGCTCAAACGACTTAACCAATTTTGAAGAAATTTCGTATGGAGTTAGCTGACAACCTGGATTAAAACATAGACTTTTTAACCGACTACGTCAGAGGAGGGCAATGTTTTCCAGTTGTAACCGACACTCGTGCGGTCGAAGTTACGGGCGACCACAAAGTCCTTTATTAGTTTAATTTGAATGTCTTTTGTATCACTATACTTAAGTTTTGATTGTACTTAATTGTTTTTTCAATACTACAACTTTACCAAAATAAACTAAGGTTGCGAATATTGTTATATTGTTTACCTCTGGAATATTTTTACATCTTTAAAAATGATGTACTTGGGTACATAAAAAAAAATTGTCTCGTTAGTTACCAAGTAGCAAAATTTGGTAGCTTCTTACTTTAATTGCTGCAAAAAATGTGTTAAAAGTAGTATCGCTATTTATTTTATTAGTAAATAAATGTTATTATTAAAATAATGTAGGTTACGTCAGATAACAATATCAAGAAAATAAAACAAAGTCACATGTGACTTTGTATACTACTACTTTGTATTCCTACTGATATAAGTGTAAAATTTATTGAAAGAATAAAATAATAATAAAAAAAAAACAAAAAAGCCCGACTGTAAAAAAACAACCCCTAACTAAAAAGGGAAAAACAAACTCTATAATTTAGTGTGAAGAGTATGCAGTACACCGTGCGTCTACATTATATAATTTATACGTAAAAAAAAAATGCAGGCGGCACAAACAAATCTACAAGCAGTACAATCTGTATCTTGCATTAGGTAAACATTAATTAAACCCTTTTGTAGAAATATTAGTACTGTCAACTTAGTAATTTGTTTGTCAATTTTTAACACATACATTTTTTAATAATTGACCTAGTGAGCCCTTAATTGTTGTGAATTCTCACCACTACTTACTCAAAGCAAACAAAACTTGTTAAATATGTAAAAAAGTAACACAACCCCTAAAAACAGGCCACGAAATAGTTTTTATACAGAAGAATACGTTAGCAGTTAACGCCGTTATACCAGTGTTAACGTGCTCCCGACTCCGTCGCAGCGCGCATACTGGAGTAAATGGCACTTGCGCGTACGTGACGCGGCGCACGCGACTACCTACACTGGTGCAAGTGACTTACATCAGTGTAGACGGTCGTGTGGCCGAAAATCATGTCACTTATGTTAGTTTACAAGTTTGTATCTCTGAAATTACTGAATAAAATAATATAATTTTTACAGGATATAAAGTTAAGGTAATTTTAAGGCTTTTGGTGCAAAAAAACGTATTTTGATGTTTTGCGGGTTACACCAGTCTACGTAGGACCCGTCGAAATATACTATTTTTTTCGACTAATAACTTGACTAAAATCGTCGTTACTTACTGGGAATTCCGGTATACTCAAAATCCGTGGACAAAATTAAAATTGAATTATTTGCTTATTTTGATATGAAAAGTAGATAAAAACATTAATAAATGTAATTTTCATCATGTTTTACTATAAATCAAGTGATTTTTATCATGAGTATGATAAGAATATTTGGTATTATAACATCTTAAAGTCAGTAAGGTATGCATGGGACACCTTGAAATTGGGGTATATGTAATTACATTTTTAGTTTTTTATTAAAGTTATGATTTTATTTTGTACCATGTTTCAATTTTAAGTTTATCGTAGTAAAATTAGCTATTGATTGCCACATAAAATATGACATTCCGATAAATAGTTCTTAAATTAGAGCATTTATAAGTCAGTGGACATTTCAAAATGGCAGTGGTCAAAAGATTTGAAAAATGCCCATAATTGATTTAAAAAGTCATATAATAGGCATTTCAGTGTTTTTAATTTTATAATAGATAGGTATAGTAAAATGTGTGACATAATACCGGAAAATACCGGATTTCAAAAATTCCATTTAAAATCATTACCTGTTGGTCCCGCCTTTTTACAAAAAAAGAACATGGCCACATGTCAAATAATAAACGATGACAAATGACACAACAATGATTAATAAAAAAAAACTAGTTCTAAATTCAAATCGTGTAGCCCACGGCACCCGTGAGTCCAATTAGTAAAAAAAAGTGTTTACATAACCAGTGTTCTTTTTTTGTTTTAATTTGAATTCACTCTAGGTTTCCTCTATGAGTTTGACCATAGAGAAAAAGTTTGCTAGTTAACCAGGCTCTATAGTCCAACAAATCTAAGAAGTACCGTTTGACAGTTATGACAAATAGGATAATAGGGTTGGGAGTAAAAAAATCGATTACTTTAATATCCGATTTTTATGAGATCGATTACTATAATATCAGAATTTTAAGAGATTGAATTGTCATAATGAAATAAAAGTAATGTTTAGGTTATTTTATTTATACACTACTAGTACTAGAATCGTCATCGTCTTCGTCATCATCGTCATTTAAATTAATGACTAGTTGATTATCTATGAAATTATCAAAGTGTACGTCTCTGTCGAAGTCGTAATTTATTTTAGGGTACCTATGTATTAAGTGCATAATGCGGTCGCGCAGCAACGTGTCGTCAATTGATAATTTGAAAGTAATACATTCGATTTTTCATATATGTAATCGATTTTTTCGCATACAAGTGTATCTGAAGAGTCACAACACTACAAGCAGTGACCTAACTACGTGACTTTGCAATGAGGTCAAAAATAGAACTATTAGAAATTATTTACTATTTAAATATGTGTTATTTTGCTTTGTTTGAAAGTTTTCAATTAAATTAGGATATTAAAAATTGTAAATTTTTAGATACAATAATAAAATCTTTCTAAATTCATGGTTTTATGACAAAGGTTGTTGAAACTGAGTATTGTACGCATGAACAAAGTTGTTTCGGTTTGAAAATGATGAAACGTCAAACGGTACTTCTTAGATTTGTTGGACTATAACTGGGATAGGTTTTCAGTACGTTTTTGAACGTAAACCAAAATGTTCAACTTAATATTTTTTGCAAATAAAAAAAACAGATTTTACATTTTACATACGTAAGCTTCTGTAAAAAGAGAACATTTAGTAATTAAGAGGATTCCAAATTTCATTTCCTTTGAAAGTAACACACTCGCACAAAAAGAGTAAAACGTAGCTGACACGGTGTTTCCTTACCCTAATCCAACTACTTACTCTTTTGTCCGGCAAAATACTCTTACATGCCAAAATATCCTTTATCTTTATGACACCACGACCTAAACTTATGTCACAGCATTTACCTCCAAATTATCTCTCTATTTAAGCGGAACTTAAAATTATCTTTTACTTCTCCGAGCAAAAGTAGTCTTTAAGTTTTGGATGTTATGTTCTATTTTTCTTTGATAGTGTTAGGACAGGTGATTTTATTTTTCGGTAAAATGTGCCGCCACCCCGCTGCATTTAAATATAATGACACAATGAAAAGGCTAAATTTGTCGCCATACTTAAGGGATTCTGGTCTTTTCTGGCGTTGACATGTCGAGAACGAAATTTACGTAAAAACCACATTTGACATAGACATTTTACAACGGATTATACGAAAAAAGTTTAACATCTGTAAAGAGGATTATTAGTCTTTTGACACACTTTTTCTTTTTTCGAATTCGGCCATGGTTTCAAGCCATTGATGATATTTTGGGTTTTCTGTTTCTTTTCTACCAGTTACCATACTTTTTTTTTTCCTCAGATTATGAAGTCATCAAAAACAACCTACATCAATGGACAATATGCAAACACTGCACACCGTGGGAACTTACACATCATATTACTGATCGAGTAAAGAGTTCACGGTAGTAGCCATAGACAATGGCAGGAACCTCCTTCGTTCCAACGATTTGTCACGGCATGTACCGCGCACTTGTCTTCGTCCCATCATTGTTTTACACACAATTGCGTGGTGCGTGGTGATGCTCAGTGGGTCGTGAAATACAAGAAAATTGTAGTACCATTAGACCTGTATCTGTCAAGAGTCAAAAGACTACTGTTTGACCGTTCACACTAATTGTCAACAAGTCCAAAAAAAGACGTTATCAGACACCTGAAAAATGATATTTGCCTTTAGACACTATTTTGACGATAATAAAGAAAAACTTGCATCAATTATGAATTAAATCTAAGTAATACGAATCTAACTAGTTCTGAAGACGAAAAAAAAATCATTAGAATACTCTCAAAAACGCAAACCAAAATGATTAACCACAATCGTTTAAGAACAACGCGCTCAGAAAGAAGCCGATTAATTTCAATACTATAGTATTAGAAAGGATAGACGCAACAACTGAATAATGATTGACACATAAATTGATAAACACTTTGAAGCAAATCAACTGTCTAAAACGTTGCATATAAATTCCGACAAGCGTCAGATCTGCTTCAGATACCCCGGCATTACTATGTCAACGGGATAATTTAATTCGCCCACTCTAACGTGACCCGCACCGACCTTTCAATAGGTCATTTCGTAATGAGGAATAGGAAGGATTAGGTGTCTGGGACACTGGTTTCGGTAAGTTTAACGTGACCATTTATTCTTCGACTCAAAACGGGACATTAGTTTATTAGGTCAAGTAATAGGTAGTTAATGAAAAAAACAACTTCAAAAAGGAGGAGGTTGCTTTTTCGCGGATATCTTCGTTGTTTATGAACCGATTTTGATATATTTACGTTTACGTATCATAACAAGGAAGTCAGGGTCTGATGATGGAAGACTAGGGAAATCGAAGAGAACTTTCAAAATTCTTGTTCAAAATGTCAGGCAATTTCTGAAAACAGGACAATTTCGTGTCCCACAGTTCATAAAAGACACCGGGACTCGTAATTGTAAAAAGGGACAGTCCTGTTCAAAACGGGACGTCTGGTCACGATAGGTATATTCGAAGGTGAGCGTGGTCTTCAATGCAATGTAGAGCTTAGTAATACTAACAAAGACAGGACACATGGGTCTTTGTGTGCTTGTCCTTGGTATGAAGGGGTATCAACAAAGCTACCAGCAGATGTTCGCCTGTCGTATGATTTGGGTCATCTTTTTACGGATTTTATGTTTTATGATCATGATTTATTTTTGGATGGTACACGTGTTTAATGTTATTAATGCCTTTATTAGTAGTGTAGAGGTTGGACTGTTTGTGTTGTGTGACTTCCTATAGTTTTCTACTCTTAGCATTTCGTTTATTTACCCGGTATCAAGACATTATACAGGTACTTATTACGCAATACTTATTATACAGGTTTTTGATCACATCTATCAATTTTATCGTTAATAGCATCATATTACTTGGGCCAGATCCTAAATTTGTTTTCTACGTAAAGAGGCTTGCCTTTACATAGCAATAGTACAAACTTCATACATAGCTATTCACAGGTCTAATGTCTAAATGACACACACTGTAATGTAAACAATCAACTGTTTCAAAACTTTTTGCTACACATTCCATTACACGAACAATATCAGGGTCACAACAATTTGTAGTAGCGAAGCATTACATCAATGTCTCGAGTTAATGTCGTTCTACTATTAACCCAGTTTCTAAAACCGCTGTTTATTTATCTAAATTGAAACTAAAAGGGCCTTTGAAAGATGTATCGCGCTAGAGACGTTTCTAAGTAAAATGTTGCCAAGTCGAGGAATATGGTTCGCACTGTCAAACAATTATCAGATGTCATGTGGAGTGATTTTTCTATCTTTATATACTTTAGCTTAATAAGCCCTAAACGCACAACAACTAGATTTTAGTCAAAATACGTGACTCGTTAAAAATAATCTACTATTCAATACTTTTTTGCTATCCATTAGATCTCGTAGTAACAAAACTGTAATCCACTGTACTTTACTCATCTTGGCGGCAAACTACCGTGCCCCTAGATTCAATGGTCGTGGGAAGAGCTGAGCTCTTGACGTCTATATTCCGAGTTACCCGATCCAGATGTTCGTTCCTATCTATAATAAGTCGCTTCATACAAATTCAAGCATTTTATACTTACACATGTTCAGCACTTATACTTAAAGATAGTCTAATTGTTTTATCTTTGAAAGTTTGAGCCGGTAAACGGTTTTTTAAGCTTATTATTTTTCAATGTCTTTATTAAACTTGGTTCTGTATTCAGCCACTTAGCTGCTATCGCTTAAATTGGAAAAATATTAATGAATATTGGTTATCATGTTTAATTCTGTAATTTAAGAGTTCATTTCTCGTTTGATGGGCCGTCAATCTTCATTGATAGATATATAGAATTGCTTTAATATGCTAAAATGTATAAGTTAATAGATTCAATAGTAAAAATGCACATTATTATACACTCAAAGTACTACCTACCTACTAGAAATAAAATGTCTTGATGTAGAAATTTCTCCTTACAAGTTTTATGCATTAGATTTCTTCAAATAGAAGCTCCTGTGATTATACACGTTGCATGATATTAACTGGTTACTTTGTAACTGTCGCTTGTATCCGCGTGTCATAGCCATGACATGGTATTTAAAATTCTCCTTACCCTCAAAGGAAAAACCCGCATCCAGATATGAATGTTTAATGATTATTTTATTTATATCATCCTGGACTCTACCACCTTTTAAAGTAATACTCTTGCAGTTGTTAGAGCGAGATGCCATTCTACACCGTGTAGAGTGCTATCTCTCTCACACTTTTTGAGTATTTAGTTATTGGTTGGTATTGTTGGTGGTCACGACTTTCAATTGTTTATCGTCGTGCGAAATCTGTCACGATATAACAGGGCGTGATACGATACCAATCGATCTATTGTTGTACCCTGCGTATTAATTTGTCTAATCAATGTATATTAATAATAATGAACAGGATAGTCATATTATTTCTCCGGCAGGTACAGTAAGAAATTGTATTAGATACGTATTTTAGTTCCTTTCAAACGGTAATGATTAGTGTCAAATGATCAAGATTATTATTTAACTATTTATTTATTTTTAACGACTTCAAGATATGTGGAAACAATGAATTGGGATTTCACGTGACAACACTAGTTGTCAAATTATCATTGCAACAATTCCCCACTACAGAACTTTAAAACTAACATCTTTATCATGTAATCGCTCAGACAAAGAGAAAAAAATAAATAAAGAGGTTTTTTTTTCTTTCTGACGGAATTGACAGCTTTTATTTTTTATAAGTATATCCACACAGCCAATCACAGCCACAGCCAATCCATTGCCCTACGTTAGTCCTGCTAAAACATGGCTACAACTGGATCGATTCATTAATTTTGCTTTTAATAAAGTAATCAAAAGTATTATTTTCCTTAATAACATGCTATAGACCCACAAGCAGCTGTTATTTACCCGTCAATATCTATGAACAACACAAAACTAGGGCAAGGTCGTTCAAATCGATACTAACTGCAGTTTACTTATTCATTGCATTTCATACTCGCATGTCTAGGCCAAATCGATATTATATCGATTCTTATTTCTGTCATTTATTACTCGATTAGATCAGGTTCTCAACCGGTTTCTTTCTGGATCGCTCGTTATACCATATATAGAGGCAGACGAGTAAGAATTAAGTCTGGCAGAATTTAAAATAGTTCAACGGAATTCTAAGGGTGTAAAAAACTTATTTATTAGTACTAGTTTGTGGATAGATGCTAGATTAGTTGTTATTTAAATGTTAGTGTGGGAATATTTTGTTGCTTATTTCACTCTACATTTTTTAACCGGTATTTTTTTATGTTGCATAATTTTCTGAGAATAGTCATTATCAATACTAATTACTAACAAATTACTAAGACTTTACAACAAAATATTATACGAAGTCGCTGTCACTGTTTTTCCGTCCCTAATATGTATGCTTAGATTTTTAAAACTATGCAATGGATTTTGAAGGGGTTTTTTAATAGAATGTTCAAGAGGAAGATTTATATGTATCAGGTTGCTTGTTAATACTGAGGACTGGCCTATTGGTCTAGTGGCTAGTGGCCCCGACTCCTATTTTGGGTCGTGGGTTCGATTCCCACCCAGGACTAATGTGACCCAGGGCGACGGCAATTCAAAAATACTTACAGTAAAGAGTCAAACATGATGATTATAGCAACAATAATTAGTTATTCTTTATAAACTAAATCACAAAACTGACTTAAATGCAACTAATTAAAATACCATCCCACTTAAAACAGCGATGGGGAGTCGAAATATCTCAAAAATGTTTGAGTAGGTATTGGAATCTATAGGTGCGTCCAAAAGAATGCCTTAATTAGATTAATCGTTGCGATTTTGATAAGGAGAGTAAAAAGTGGTCGTCGTCTGACATTAATGAGAATATATTGCCTCCTTTTAATAGATTCTCAGTTTCCTTAAAGACCGATTGAATGACTACTGATTGTGAGTATGCTCTTAGACATAAAAACTTGCTAAGTGCGAGTCGGGTTTGCGTAAATATGGTTCTGTCTATTTAAGAAAAAGTTGCACAAAAAATGTTTTTTTTTGCTGTTTTTGGGAGTTGGCATATTTTTTGTCCTGTTTTGTTTTTATTATTATTTACCTTAATTGTTACCTGTTATTTACCTAGTGTCACAACGGCATTATTTTTTTTTTATTGGAAATCATCAAAAGACCCGCCGTTGTAGTTGCAGCGGGAGGGAGTGTCACTTTTACTGACTAAAACTCACTGTGTTCCTCCTGGAGCCCTTTGAGAAGGGGTCGCGGTAACTACGGCATCAGATATACATCATATGTATAAATTTAGACAGTCCCTATAACGGTCATGAATTTATGTACATTTATTATAAACTTAAAATTTGAATTTGAAAGATACAGCCTGGAAAAGACAGCTAAGTCTTAATAATTGGGTCTCATTTTACACTTTAGCTACGGAACCCTAACAAACCATGTGTTGTCTTGACTTCGCGCAAGGTTTTTATTAATTAATCAGTTTGCCCACTGATGTCATTGTGGTGGTATAATGTCTCGGGAATGCGATTATTGTATTAATACGTGCTCCACATACCAAACAATTATAATGTATGAAGTTGTTTAATGATCCTCTCCTTTTTAGTGTTGCTTGTTTATATTAGGTCACGGGCTTAGCATACTGGATGGGCTGTCTTCATACAGTATTTCTTTGTTTTAAATGTAATGTTGTTGCTACTTGAGAAATCAGCTGATTCTGTCTTATGAGCATCTAAAACAAGACCTGATGATTTCATCTTAAAAATAGTCGTTGTGTACTTATAATGTTCAAAAATTAGAAGCGCATTGTTAGTAAAACAATGTTTCTAAAAAACACCTTTTATAGCATTTTTATTCAAATAGGTCAGGTACATACAAAAAAAATAATAACCAAAACATCTCTGATACAACGAAATGCACCATCTAACGGGCTGATCACGTACAAAAACTCCCATTTCAAGCTTCACCTTTCAAGCCTGCATAATATAACATAAACAAAATGACGTAAAAACGTCACTACACCCAAAAAGGGACGCCGTGTCCTCAAGGCGGGCCGTGGCCGGGATACGCAATTACCGCCGCGGTGGTCCACAAAACAACAAATAATTGCGATATTTTTATGTATTAAAAATGCATACCGCTCGTCACACGATGACAAAACCAATTAATAAACGTACATCGCCCTCGGCACCCGGTTCTGAGGAACTACCATTTCACTTAAAATAATATGATTGTAGTTGTGTAAGTGTGACAGCGCACTACACGGCGTAAAACGGTGTCTCTCTCCCACACCAGTATCAATAATACTTTAAGACGTGGTGCAAGGCTCTCTGACTGTAATGTCTGTAATAATAATTAAAAAAATAATATTCGCGTCGTATTTCGGCCATGAGCAATCCTGTATTAAGAGCAATTGAGCTGATGGGCGGAATTGGATACGCTTGATTAGTTAAGACCAAATAGAATATGGCGTAAGATCGTGTAGCTGGCCGGTCGACGATTAAATTTGTTTTGAACACACTTATGAGGCTGTACGATGCTATTAGTCTATTAGCTCTGTTTTATAACTTTTTTTGAAGTACGGTCGGGTTTTAAAAATGTCTACCAGTTTTCAAACTCGATTGTTTATCACAACGATGTGCAGTATAATAAAGTCTATTCACTAAATAGTATAAAACAAAGTCGCAGTCACTGTCTACATATCCGCTTAAATTTTTAAAGCTATGCTACGGATTTTAAAGCGGTTTTTTCCAAAGATTCACAAGGAAGGTTTATATGTATAATACATCAGTATTTCACCCATGCGAAGCTGGGGCAGGTCGCGTGCTTAATAAATATATATTTTGTATCAACCTTGTGTCATAAGAATGTCTGTATAATTATAGACCTTCAGGTGGTAAAACTTTCGGACTCCAATTGTATATTTTTAAAACATTTTTGTTGTTGTTAAAGTTACAATAATGCCATTTTACGACATCTAGTGTAATTTAAATAAATGATTACCAAGTGACACTCCTTTTTAAAGTTTGGTAACACAATTTATATAGCCATTTCGTAACTACGTTGTTCTTCCATGCTTTGGTCTTTACACTAAATTATTTTATGTGTGAATTAAATCGAAGGGTTTTCAAGTCATTAGCCAACACAAATAGGTAGAGAGCCAACAAATTGTCACGTCAGCGTGTAGCCTTCGTCCCGTTTGATTAATGACGATGAAATCGGTAATTTTATCTCAATACCAACTGAAGCGAAAATTCTAGCATCACAAAGCATTGCGCGTCATCACTTTTTATCATTTTAATGAGCTCACAATATTTAGATGCAGCGTTTGGTTAATCTCGTTTCTATTGATAGAATTGTAATTTTAGATTTGTATGCTTGTTACCCGTGATGAAATATCATCGCCGTACAAATGAACTGACAGTTACGGTCTGGTTTTATTACGTCATTGCTCAGTGATTCATACGGAATGGAGCACTTAAGAGAATTCCATTGAGATTTTATTCGTCTTAATGTAAAGGAGAAAAATCTAAATAAGTCATACTTTGAGCGTATTTACTGCTCCGTTCGAGTTCCTAATTTGTATTCCGCGTGTTCACGCAAAATGACTCTCCAGCGATTTGTTCGCACTTCGCTCTTCAAGTGCGAATCACTTCGAATCGAAACGGTTTTTACGAGACCATTAGTAGGAAATTCATTCAGTTTACAGAATGTAAATAAATGTTGTTCAAGCCGGATATTAAAACATGGATTAATTCTGTCATCGGGTCCTAAACTCTTGAAAGTATAAGCTATTTTAGTCCATTCATCAAATAGTTTATTAGCTTTTGTATTCACTGGACCTACCACCGTCATCCTCTAAACAATCATAATAGTGAAAGTGAGACAGCGCTCTACAAGGGGTATTTATCGTCTCTGTTCCACAACTCAACAGCCTAACTTTCAAGAACTAGTGGAGCAGTCAGCACCTTTCAAGAAACCAACATTTTAATCCTGTGAATGAGAGGCCTATTAAATAGGTGTTATTCCGATATTGGTGCTATCAAAATGTAAATGTGTGATATCAAATCTCATCGAGATATAATCCAGAAATTTAATAATAATTTACGATCTATAAATATGTTTGTAATGGCGCAGCTGGGACGTCTCTATAGAGCTGTTGAGACCATTTGAAGTACTTTCATATGATAATACTCGATAGTCGATAGCAACTTACGAAAAGGCGTTTATTAGTCTTTTGTTAAGATATCTTTTTTTATTTTTTACTAAGGTAGTGAAAGACGAGAAAACTTACGGCACTTTCTTATTCACCAACTTTTCCATGGACTGGCCTGTTAGTCTAGTGGTTAGTGGCCCTGACTGCTGTACCAGAGGTCGTAGGTTCGATTCCCAACTAGGACAAACGTTTGTGAGATGAGCACGATCATTTTGTTCTGTGCCTGGGTGTAATTTATCTATACTATCTATGTATTTAGATGTATACAAGTATGTTTATCAGTTGTCTAGTACTCATAATACAAGCTTAGTTTGAGACTAGATGACGTTGTGTGACGGTCCTGGAATATTATATTATTTGCTGGAATCTACCATAAACGAAAATGCAACCAAAAAATTTAGATAACCAAAAAGTTTAACAAGGATCAGAGAGAGCTTAAAGTTGAAAGAAATACAGCATAAACTCTGCACTCTTCGCTTTTTTTGTGAATAGTTTTATGCAGTTAGTTTAAGTGCAGGCTTTGACTCCTTAAGAACTGTTAGCTTTTCTCTAGCTAGTCTCTATTACAAAACTACATTCTCATTATAATTGAAACGAGAATTAACTAGATTAGGTGTGTAATTTGTTTGATAATTGAAGCACTAAATGCACTTAAGTGAATTAGATTCGGTTAGTCTTAGCCGTTAAAGTGCTCTGTACAGTTTATTCTAGGACCAATGTGGTCTGAAATATTTAACGCTAGTGGCGCCCGTGGGGCTATCGATGTAACGACGATTGGTTTAATATTGTGAGAAACAGAAGAAGATCGCAAAGTTGGGAATACTTTTGTTAAGTTGACGATGAATAGACTCTTACGCGGTGGAAATTATTTTCTTTATATTCAACAGTATTTATCATGACTATCCTGTTGGTCTAGTGGTTAGTGGCCCTGCCTGCTATACCTGAGGTCGTACGTTCGATTCTCACCCAAGACAAATATTTGTGTGTCGACCATTTATTCTGTGTCTGTGTATAATTTATCTATTTATGCATTTAGAAATACATAGTTATGTTTATAAGTTGTTCAGTAGTTCATAGCCTAAGTTCCTCACATATAGATACTTAATTTGAGACTTAATGGCATTGCGGCTATGTCAGTTGAGGAATATATTTTTTTTTTATCTAAATTACATTCTCACAGTTCAGTATCGACACATAATAAATATTATTAACTTTGTTTAATGTTATGTTCTAGATAATAGGGTATGTACTTGACCTGTTTCTGCTAGTAACAGTTTAACACATGTGTGTTCAATTGTCCTAAGTTTTTGTGCCCTATTTAGAATGACTTATAGGTCTGGAAGACTGGGGTATTAGTGTTATTTAATTAGGAATATTTGCTTTATCTTATGAAGAATATAAGAATGTACTTCTATTTTGACTGACTGAGCTTTCAGGATTAAGTAGTTAAACAAATTTTCATGTAGTTCCATGGAAGAGAACGAAAGTGAAGATTTACGATTTAATAGTTTATTAAAAAGAAGCTATTTATTTTATATTCTAAAATAAAAGCGTTTTTTTTAAGTAGCTTAAGTTACTTCTTACTACTTCAGCTACCTGATAAAAAAGTCAGGCCAAAACCGATCTAGCCATTTCTGAAATTACCGGGGAAAAAAAGACAACATTTATTTTTAATTTTATTTTTTTGTATGTAGGTACTGTAGGTAGATACCTGCCAGATACATATTCAAATAATTTTATATGTATAAATTACTACCGATACCAAGAAATTATTCAGCTGTAAGTACAATTTAAAAGTAGAATAATATTTCTATAAGGGCCACAATAGTTTGTTGACCCATCGCCCACCAGGCACATGGCATCAATTTCCCCTTAATACACTCCTACGCAGGAACCAAGCTGCATTTATTTTGATCTCAAGACAATTGTTACAATAAATCAATTGGAATTTATTTTTATTACTCCAAATTAAGGTTGCTAGGTGATTTATAAAAATAATTTGGAGTATAGTAGGCGTTAAATTCGTCGATAGCTGTCAAGTTAGCTGTACCGTTAAACTCTCAAATTTGTTATATTATAACTATCATATTGCTAAACGATTTGGTATAATAAAGTTAAAATAATTGAAAATCGACTAATGAAAATGCTTATCGCATGCGGGTCTTTATATCCCATAAGCTGACAACGCTGTCGCGGGTTCGATCCCCGTGTAGGACAAGAATTTGTGCAATCGACAAATGCTTGTCCTGAGTCTGGGTGTTTCTGTGCCAATGAATTGAATGTCTATGAAACCCCCCGCGATACAAGGATTGAATTTCTTAGTGCAAGAGGCGTTTATGTAAAGAAAAAAGAAAAATGAGTTATTCTTTCAGTTCAAGCTCAAGATATTCGATTTAATTTACCAAACTAACCCTTATTTTTTTAATAAACT
Organism: Chrysodeixis includens; assembly: GCA_941860345.1. Classification (NCBI taxonomy): domain Eukaryota; kingdom Metazoa; phylum Arthropoda; class Insecta; order Lepidoptera; family Noctuidae; genus Chrysodeixis; species Chrysodeixis includens. The sequence continues at coordinate 13,750,453 of OW796095.1, read as the reverse complement.
TCCTTTAGAATCCAAAATTAGCTTAGAGGCTCAAAAAAAGATTGTAAAGACCTCAATCTTAAGAAACAAAGAAACACTCAGTTGCTCCTAGTCGACTAGCTACTCGACTAGGTACAGTAAACGACAAAGTTTATTGAACAAGCAACAAGAGCGCAACAATCAATATTCGAAGTTGCAGTTCTGACGATAACGGTTCGAGTTTCCGCGTTCAGTGTGGTTCAGTCGATCTATGCTAACTGATAAGTAAGCAAACAACCGCTTGTATCGGCCAACGAACCTGTAATGCTGATATTGGTACTGAATGGTACTGGCGATACGAAAATTGTGTTTGTTTTTGGTTCAAGGTACCTACATATAATGGGAGGCCTATTGTTACCTGTAAATATAAGACCATTGTAGTTGTGGAAACGAGACGCCAATATTACCTATGTAGTGCACTATCTCACAGTTTTTATTATGTTTTGTTTAGGTATGGTAATTTTATAAGTAGCAGGTTTGACCTGCTTTTTTTCCTAGTTTGTTGTGTTCCACTACTGATCAAAGGCTTCCCCTAAATCCTTCCACGTCTTTCTGTGCTACGCCACCTCGAACTAGGACCACTTTCACTTGTTTTAAAGTATATTTATGATGTGACTTAGTTTTTTTCTTTTATGATATAAATGTTATTAATACTTTTAATGACGCTGGTACGATGTTACATAAAGTACAGATACACGCAAAAGGTTTTTGTGTATTGTGTCACTTTGTTATATCATTGATATATTCCTGAGTACGGGCTGATGTTGTCAACATTTTCGACATGGTTATCACACCATGCACTCACATCGCTATTTTTATACTAACATTTTTGGCAATAAAGTTTTTAATCGATAAATCAGTATTAAGAACCTATTAGAAACTACTTTGTTAAAAGAAGCTGTAATTGAGAACATGATTAAGGAAGTCTAGTTATAGGAAATAAGCTCTTATTGCAATCGTTAAGTTGTTCCACGATCTAGCATCCTGACGTTAATGAAACGCCGCCATCTTTGATTTTGCCGCCATTGCCTTACAAGTGTACGCGTTGGCACGTTTGCTTTACTTTTGATGTGCCGTCGGTGTGATGGTCGAACTTAAGTAAGCATTAATACTGTTGCCCGCGACTTTGCCTGCCTGAATATCGGTTATAGCTGCAAAACATTAGCTCTGAACGTTCAAACCAGGGTATTAGCCAACTGTATACCTACCTAATAAATTTCATTAAAATTTATCCAGCCGTTTTTGAGTGAAAGAGTAACAAACATCCATCCACCTGTACATGTTTACACAATTTTGTGTTTACAATACATATTAGTGGGATATTTGGTTAAATTCATTTTATAAGATCTAAATCTGTGTGCTAATTTTCGTGGCAGGTACAGACCATTATTTTATATTTGCAATATTCATTTACTTCAGTATTAAATATTTTCTTACACATTAAAATGTTTACGTGCGACTGTACCAGGTATTGTAAAGGTGTTCATTTGGGCGTAACGGCGCTGTTATCGACTGTACATGCTTATGCAAAATGTTATCGTTTATGTTAAGTTTATATTTACCATAATATTTTATGTTCTCATGGGCTCACTTCCAAGTTACTATTAAACATATAATGTTTAAAATAACTTTTAATAACTTTAACTTGCCATACGTAATCAATAATTTGATTAACTAAGGCTGGTTAGGCGGCGGTGGTAGGCCACCAGTTTTATATTTATCGATGTCTCGATAAATTTACGATTAAATTTGATAGAAGTTCTTTATTTATTTGATACGTAAATAATCTGTATTTGTTTATACTCACTAACACTCGTTTAACAACAATTGTCTGGACTTAAGACATTGACCCCTGTGTTTGATTCGACATTTCTTCTCAAGGTAGTCAGTCAATGTCGAATACAGCGAGCTAAAACATATCATATAAGACATTTAAAAGTGATACAATTATCCTAGTTACATAATAAATGATTACATTTCAATTTATTTCGTATTTGGGATTTTAGGACAGAAGTATCGGCTTTAAAGTTTTAAGTCGCGTAGTAACTAATACACTTGAGTCAGCTAAGTTAATTATATTGTAACTCGAGTCAAGAGGACAGCTAATGTATTTTTTGTTGCGACCTAAATGTCTAAGTAAAGTAACAAAACATAAACCATCAATTTTATTCCGATCATTAAATTGTTGTTTTTGTTAGTCTTGAATAATTAAGTCTGTTTAGTTAAGTTAATTCTGTTTTGTAGTAAAAAGCTGAACAATGTAAAGATTCTAAAATATCTATTTTTAACTTAATTTTGTCAGGTCGGGTCTATTGTTATTATTTATTAACTGTTTTATTATAACGATAAATCAATTAAAAATATACAGTAAGAGTTTTCACTGTATTATTTTCATAAATGTTACTTGAAAATTATACTACATTGTGGCAAATAGCTATCAAAATAATGTAAACAAGGAATAACTACCTACTTAGATTTCTGATATAACTTATCTTTCACACAGTCACACAAATATTTGTACCATGTCAGGATCGAACCTGTATCACGTCGCGAGTAAATGTAACCACCAAACCTCTCCTTTATTACCACAGTGGCATACCAGTTTCTGTAAACTCATAAGCCTTAAAAGGAACGGAAATTGAAACACCAAAAAAGGCAAGAGAAAGCTGTAAATTTTAGCCAGAGTTCATAAAACATCGCACTTCTCCATCAAGCTAATTATTTGCAGCTGTTCACATAAATGCCTTAATCTTCAAGATCAACGCATAAATAACTTTTAAGGTTACAACTGATGAACGGTTTCTTTATTTCACAGTCAGCTTATTTTAATATACCCATGTATGGTAGAAATGACATGAAGATGGTTTTTCAAATTTTGCTGATGAGAGTGGAACGACCATTACTTAATAATGACTCTTAATGACATTAATCACTCCTTCAACTCTCTAATATTGTTTTCCGTTGTCTATTGTGTCCCAGTGCTGAGCAAAGGCCTCTCCTAAATCCTTCTCCGTTTTTCTGTCCTGCGCCAATTCAATACAATGCAATACTTGCCTTATTTCCGAAAAGTAATGACAATGATTTCTAAGTAACACGAGTATGTCTGATGTTAAATATTTATAGAGAACGCCTACTACAGTTAGCGTTCTCGCACTTTAATGTTTACTTAACTTTTACGATACACCAGGTAACTACTCAATATAATTTAAAATCATATAAACGGCGGCAGTAAAACTCCGTTCCCAGATCGACATTTAACTGTAATAAAACCAGTATGTCGTACGGACGACAAAGCTGACACATAAATAAAGGAGAGTATGCAGAATGTAGCCAGTTACATATCCCTACGTGCTTGTAGAGGCGGAACGGAATTAAAATGCTTACAATCGCCGGCAGCGCCATCTGCGCGTCGCTTTCGTTTGTTTGTGCAATTGTGCATTACCCCATCCCGTCGTAATGTTTTTATCAAGCTCCGGGAAGCATTAAGGAAGCTCAAACGAGATATTAATGCGTGCGTCGTTTGTTATATTATGTGTAACATCGCGGGAACGAAGGAGTTAGACTTGCAGGTGATGTGTATGACTGTGCACTAAAGCCTTTGTATGCGCAACGTTACATGGAGGTAAGAGATGAAATAAATGAAGATGGAATGTAAGATATTATGTTATGAAATTTAACCTGAAAAATGACTTCTTTAAAGTAACTGATTGTTAATGGACTTTTAAGATCTCCGTGCATGTGCCAAGGCAACTTCCCGATACCCGACCTTAATATTCCCAAATAACCATCACACAAATTAATTAAGGTTTTATTCTGTCGGAGATTTGTGTGTCTAGTGTACGAAGGGCCTAACTTGCATAGGATAACACCCAGCTTCCCAAGGCACTGCACATATGTTACGTTTGCGGAAGCGATACAAATGTGCGAGACATGAGAAAAACAGCCACTTCCGTTCTACAACGGATAGGATCTACAGAAAAGAAAGATTAGAACATTGTGCTTATAAATGAAGCAGATTAATTGTTTAAAAAATGTTTTGTTTCATAATTTGTTCAACTTTAGAATTAGTAAAGTCTTTGTTTTATACATATTATTACTCTGTAACTATTCTACACTTAGGAAAAGTTCTATTTTTAAAAATGTAGTAAAGGATTGAGATTCACCATTGCACAAAACCCAAAATAACGAAATGGTAGAGAAAAAAAACAAATGCAAAATTAATAAAATCACAATATTAAAGAGATTTTATGTTTCATTCAAAAGACTTCCAAAAACAGACAAGAAATAAAAACAAAACACAACACTCGTATGATCAGAATAGTAAAACAGGCTACAAATTGTACCTTCATTCAATCACTGTATAGAATCTCTAACGCTCCATCCATCCACTTAGCATTGTCTGCCAACAATAAACAGAATAGCATATCTGCAATCCAACGCAAACAAAGTAGTCGTTCTAGTATTCATGTCGGCTAACAAACGGCTTACCTCGACTAATCGGCCGATCGCAAACGCAGCTCAAATCCAGAAAAGTCGTGGTCGTCACGCTATCCCCTCGTAATGGGCCGGTTCTCGATCGCTGAAGAATTATACGGGCTAGATGTGTCAGTGCATATTATGGTTCGGATTAATGTTCAAAATTAAACGTGATACACCGAGGTGTCGCTTTGAATACTATTTTTGTGTGTCCGTTTTTAGGGTTCCGTACCCAAAGGGTAAAACAGAACCCTATTACTAAGCCTTCGCTGTCTGTCTGTCTGTCTCCAGGCTGTATGCCATAAACTGTGATAGCTAGAAAGCTGAAATTTTCACAAATAAAGTATTTCCGTTGCCGCTACAACAACAAATTGAAAAAAAAATGAAGGGGGTTCCAAATACAATAAACGTGCTTTTTCATATTTTTTTAGCTTACGCTTCACCCCCTCGTGCGCGAGTCTGACTTGCTCTTGGCCGATTTTGTTTTGGGTTGGATTCGAAAACTCTAGTATTAGGAGTCGGGGCCACTAACTACTAGACCAATAGGCCAATCTATTAAAACCTTCGCAAACTGCCGCGACAAATTCTCACTTACCATACCTTAAGTTTATACTATCTGAATATGACGAAATATAATATAATTAAATAATGTCTTTTTAGCAAAAACTAAGTTTAAGGAAGTCTTTGAATAGTACCACTTTGTATGTTTCCAAATTGCGGCCATAATCGCAACAATTTATCTATTTCTGTTCCATTCGCCTGGTTAACATGTTACCACAGATAGTAATTAAGATTTTTAGGATTTGATTAAAGTGTTTAGTAATGTTTGTTTGCCTCATAGGGCTATCTTTAGTAATCTCTAAGCAAAACGGTAGACGTCATATTTTTCATGGGTGTTATGAGAACTGCTCTTTTTGGCAACTGTGTTACGGAATCCGACGAAATATTTTATTTGGGTCTACATTCTTTCTTAAACGCACAAGTAACACGCTATTTTCAGCTTACTAGCAGAAAAATGAATAATGTTATTGAAAGCTACAAGGAGAGGTATCTAGAACTAAAAGATAAAAATACCTATAAATACTTTTTCAATACATTTCGTGAATAAACCGAACTTAAAAACATAAAAATCTAATCCCACGCCAAAATCAACAAAACATTTGTCGTCTCCTTGAAAAAACACTTTAAAAACAATTAAGATTTTAGTATTACGATAAGATTTCGACGTTTTCGACATCATTTAGCAACTTTATTTCTGCGTTGTAGTGTTGCCATTTATCAGTCGCTATTTATCGTAACGACTTCGCGCTTCGGTACTAGGAAGCCAGAAACACGTGCCTGGTAAGTATCCAGCCTGTCTTAGTGTAGGATATGATAATACTTTGTTTACTAGTAAATGGCGGTAAAAGATTTACTTAAAGATTGGGAAGCGATTTGCTGCTTAAGTGAAGATTATCGGAGTAGTAAAATATTAGATTTTAGCATTATCATTCTTAAAAATAAAAATAATGTATCTGGACCGATTTCAGCCAGGGCGACTAATGTTACTATAATTTTTATCTACATAATTGTCAATATTTTCTCTGAGGTTTCCTAAAACATCAGGGAGGTTTTTAGAGGTTATTACTATGACTCCAGCCAGCTACCACCACAAGTCTCTACTCCTTTACTCTCATAGCCTGATGGGATGGCAATCCAACACGACCAGAGAAAGATCAGGTGCAGGACCCACATTTTTACGTGCCATCCGAAAACGGAAGCTGCGGATATTTATTTCTAAAACCCATACAACATTCGAATAGTTAGTGCGCGCCTTGGTCGAACTCGAGACCTTACCACTAGACTTCGTTATCATTCTTATGTTGCGATCAAAAAACACAGAAGAAAATTTCAAAACATAAATCATTTTAATCGCGCATAAAATAGCAATATGCTAATAGAGGTGAGGTCAGCAGTATAATGGCATTTAATAAAGACCAAAACAATATAAAGGCAAATATTATAACACAAAATATAATTGGGTGCCGCCAGTGCAAATAAATTATTACGTGGTTACTATTTCCATTCCAATTTAATCGGAAAATGCCTAGGTATCGCATGTTATTTAAACGAAACTCATTTCATAGTTGATTGACCGACAGTCGGATAGAGATAACGATTTTTCTACGAATAATCTCATTTTGCCTCGGGCCATAAAACAATTGATATCTAGATTTTATCATAGCAAAGTTTATTCAAAGAAATTTCAATAATACTCCGTGCTATTACTATGAAGATATGATCATAAAACAGGACTGTTGCCGTTGTGGAACGGAGATACCGCTATACGAGGTGTGGTGTGCCGTCTCGCTTCCACATTATCCTTTCATGTACAGGGACAGTTCATATGAATGGGAAATTGATTTTTGCGAATACGATTGGTGTGAGATATCTAGTCTCGTGTGTGTTTTTGCAACGGGTTGACTCTTTGACATTTCTAACCGATTTGTGTAATGAGAAAAGTTTAGTAGTCTTTAAAGGTAAACTAGCCTAAAAAGCCTTACTTTAATACTGAAAATGTGTTTTTATTATACGTACGTCTTTATGGGTCTATACTGTTAGTAGCTAGATTAATGTGTTGTTTGAATATTGGTTATTATGAATGAATTGCACGGATAATGCACGATGAGACTTTAAAGGAATATTGTTCCTCAAAAATGTGAAACAAAACCTTTTAATTAAGCTTTTTTAATCATGCTGTCAGTAAATGAATATGCGGGTCTGAACCCCTATCTCTTATGAATATTCGTGGTGCAGACAAAATTAAACGGTATATTGGCAATCCTTTATTACTTTTATAAAATATTGCTATACTAAATTGATAGATATAGAGATGGCTTTTCATATACCTACTCTTTTCATGGTAGTTAATAAGTTAATGACAAAAGAGAAAGATGAAAATACACTGAATTGAGGACATGTAGCGGATCCAGTTTCTATTTGTTTTATTTTGCGTTAAAAAAAATGTTTTTTTCTGGATATCAAGGAAGGTCGGCAGCCAACGTTTGAAATAATCAGATTGCTGTAAATCTTTGGCCATTCTAATCAACTCTCGACATTACCCATTCAGATGTATTGCCGAAAGGCGGTAAACAGCAGAAGTAATGTTGAACTGAGACTAATCAAGTTTACGTAAACACTCAAACCAAACTTTACCCAAATTCAAGTACCAGGATGTCAGATCACAACAAGAAGAGTTCTTTAACCCCTTCTAAACAATAACCTGCATTTGTCTGCACGTTCACACGAGGGATACGAACACGTGTACAATGTTCCCACAAGCTTGTATGCGGGTGTATTCACTGCAAACCCCTCGTGACGTAAGAGGTATTATGTTTCGGATATTAGGTACCTATTAATACTGGGATGGAGATTTTTTTGGAGACTAGCTAGGTTTCTGGCTTGATAACAACCTTTTTTTCTAAAGGAGAAGTTGATTTTATGTTTCAGTAGACTTCGCCGGCGTGAATGTTGGTTATTGCTGCAAAATATTACCTTCGTCTGACGGACTCGGTTTTAAAGAAACCTAACTGTTAATTCCATGTGTCAGCTAATTTCATCCATTCATCCGTTCGTATTTACAAACTTTCGCGTATATTATATTACCAAAAATTGGATTGAACGAAATCAAGTAAGTTTTATATACATCATAAATCGTAAACCAAAACTATGGAATGGCTATAATACGAGTAGCTATGGAACTCCGTTTAGGCGTCCGACTCACACTTGACCGCTTTTAATACCCAAGTTAATAAACGAACTACAGTCTACATACGCCATAAACGTTTTACAGTTATTAATCTTTAAAGACTTGAAACCATAAACACGGGCATAATTACTCTTTGAACCAATTAAAATCAGGCAGCAATAAATCGTTCCTTACAATTAATCAAGCCTAAGTCTTGTCGTCATCAATTTATCAATGTTTAGTAATTAAACCTGTATATGTATAAAAAATTACCTAAAAGGCTGTAGGAAACTGGCTGTGAACAATTTACCAAGTTAGATCCAGGTGTATGGCAAATATGTTGACTTGACGAGTCAGATCCTATTACGGTCGAATGGTTTTAGAAATTGGACTTGTAATTGCTAAAGATGTTTAGTCTAGTGGCCGTAAAAGTTTAGGCGATTATTCTTTACTAGCTGATAGCCGCAACTTCACCCGTGCAAATATCGGTTATAGCTGTAAAATCATTACCCCTTCTGATGTAGTCGGTTAAAAGTGGCCTATGTGTTATTTCAGGGTGTCAGCTAAATCCGTACCAAATTTAATCAAGATTCAGCCGTTTGAGTGTGAAAGAGTAACAAATATCCATCCATCCATACTCACAAATTTTCGCGTTTATATTATTGGTAGAATTTATCTGCATTGATAATGAAGTGGAATAGAAGGTTTACGTCCTAAAGTAATATAATTGCAATTGTGAAAGCGTGGCAGTGCGCTACATGGCATTAGCGACGATCCCCTTTTGTACAACTGCAATATTGAGGAATGGTGACAGTACCTTAGGTCAGCAGGCTCTGGGGTTCAGTGAATGTAATAGCGAATCCTGTGCCTCTGGCCACAGGTAGATGAGGATGCTCCAGTGGTTTTTAGCCAGAAAGAGTCTGACACACCCCTCCCCGTGGTCGACCAGATAGATGAGGATTTCCACTGGGTTACAAAAAAAAAGTTCAGCAAGGACCAAGGTGCGTGATATGCCACGGTAACAAACCATACGTGTGATGAGCAGCTGTGTTATCTAAAAATGCGACTTGCACTTTAAAAAAAAAATGTTAAAAGAAATTGCTGACAAATAATAAAAAGATTTTTTGTAACCCTCTAGACGTGAATGTCATGCACTTTGAATTTTAAAAGTATGACCTTTCAAAGGAATACACGAACATGAAAAAATTATATGAATAGATAGGAAAAATTATGGCAAGGCAAATGTTCCATTAGAATGTACGATGTTAATGAATTTACAATAAATGTCAGAAAAAAAATGCCATTTTAGGTAAGGCTATCGATATAGTTTTAGAGCTGTTAAGCTGAAATGTTCTTTATTGCGTTACGTTGAGAGTCGTTATTTACTTAAAGGTTTGGTAAAGTGAAACTTCTGTACGTATAACTATTTATTTTTCTGCGGTTGTATGTGTGTGTGCGTACGAGTGGAACGTCTCCCCAAGTGACAATCATCCTATCAATGCGACACATCCTGAGGGGTCAATTTCGTTTATTACACTTGTTAGGCAATCTGTAGACTAAGGCATGAAGTATTTTTATAAGCAAGACAACAATTCCAAAAAGAATATAGTAAACGACTGAATACTTACTAAGATGCTACATGATAATCGCATTTAAAATTATGAAATATGACTGTCACGGAACTCATGATGATGTGAAAGAGGTATTATTAGAAAATATTTATCTCAAGAGAGCATTTCATCGGAATAAAAAGTACCTTATCACTGAAGTCTGCTCATAACCTGTATGTCTGTAATCCGTTCAGTAATTTTAGCGTGATTGACGGACAAACAAAAATGAAACTTTCAAATTTGACTAGCTTTCTTCCGCGACTTCACGCCGCTTATAGTTCACGTTCGTCAGTTATAGCTGCAAAACTTTAGTCCTTTTATGTGTTAAATGTGTTAATCCAACGTGTTCTTACTTCATACCTTTTATTAATTTCATGAAATCCAGCTGTTTCAGCGTTAAAGACTATCAAATACCCATCCATTCATAAAAACTTTCGCGTTTATAATATTAGTTGGATTATACAAAAAAATAATAATTTCCAATTACACAAATTTTAAGTACGTTTTAATTTACCTACCACACGTCTAAAAAACATACAGAAATGTCTAACAGAATCCTTTTATTGGAATTTCAATCCACACGTTCGACGTTCTTTTGTAAAAAATAAAGGAATTCTTTATCTATAGGGATGAGATACGCTTGTTATCTCTCGCCTTATTATACGTCGATATCCTACAGATCTCCAATTTACACGACACGATTGAAATAAGGATAGCTTTTAACCCGCGTTTGAAAATGAAACGGATAAATTGTGTATTTAGGTGTTAGGTAATGGATGGAGTTTCTAAAAGTTCTTTTTAATCGCTTTTTTAGGGTTTCGTAGCCAATTGGCGAAAACGGAACCCCTATAGATTCCTCATGGCTGTCTGTCTGTTCGTGCAATAAAAGCGAATAATGTTATCGATATTATGTGCCTGAAAAAGGCCTGCTTAGTTTTCTAGCTTTTGCTACTCACAGATGTTTATAAAAATCTTGTAAATTTGCAACTGTAGGGTATTTTATTTTAAATTTTTAGAACACCTGGTTTATCCCGTAAATCCAAGTAAGTCCCGTAAGTCGTTTCTATTCCCATGTCTATTACCATCATAAATTTGCATGATATTAAGTACAAGAATTGCACTAAACTCATTACAAAGTCTTACATTCTAACTTAAGTATAAGTAACATGCAAAGAAGCAACATCCTGAACACCTACCACCAACCTGCAAAGTGCTTCTATAGCAATTGTGGGAGAGAGACGCCGCTCTATACCGCGTAGCTTGCTATCTCGTTTCCACAATCCAAGTCTTGCTTTGAAAGTTGATAGTACGGCTCCTGAATCTTATTAGCTCTCTTTAAGTTGCATAATGAGCGCCGCTACACATAAACATCCCGGTGGACTACTTAATTAGATAACGCGTGGATCTTCCACTTTGTGAGAACATTTCTAGATGTAGCGAGATACAAGAAGTTTTATTTTATCCTTGTAAATGGAGCTCACTTTGGTTTTGTTAACCATATTTTGTCGTTAGTAGGTAAGTGAATTAGTTAGTTGGTTTATTAATTTGTTTGTGAAGTTTAAAGAGTTTAGATATCACAGTCCTACTGATATTATGAAGGTAAAGTTTTTGAGTATGGATGGATGGATGGGTTTTGTTACTCTTTCACGTTCAAACTGCTGGATCCGAATTGACAGAATTTGGTATAGTTAGCTGACACCTTGGACTAGCACATTGGCTGCTTTTTAACCGACTGCGTTTGAAGGGAGTAACGTTTTGCAGCTACAACCGACATTGGCGCGGGTAAAGTCTCGGGCAACGGCTAGAGTAGATATTTTGTAACAATTTCTAATTTTTATCCATGCAAATTTCGACATTGGCTTTATTTTTCTTATTCTTTTCTGCTCAGAATAGCAGCTAGCAAGGTTTAACGTAAACTTTAATTACTATTGCAGTAAGGCCACCTCTTTTTGGTCATCAAACAAAACAAAGTTTAAACAGTACCCTATTCCGCAAAAAGATAAGCTTGATAAGCCTAAAAAGTCGTACTGTATGTCCTCAAATTGGCATAACAATAAAAGTAGACTACTTTAGTGTTATTTTCCCAAAATACGATAATAAACTACTCTTAGCCGGATACATCACATTATTAGAACAGGCACCAAAGTTTGTTCCCCTGTACCATATAAAACACAAAAGTTCCCTGTAGGTACTAGGACAGGGTCCGATAGTTGGTAACTCAATTTATGGACGTTATTTCGGGCGAAGCGGACATTATCTAGTCGAAACGAGCCGGGCATTGCCGTCCGTCCGGATAAATTGGCAATTTTGACTTACACTGGTCTATAGTGATGCATTACCCAATAGGATATGATTAAAAGATTGATGTGATAGGGAAAGATAAATTAAATTGATAGAGGCAATTTTGAATGTATTGTGTCATGATAGAAGTATCCTTTTTAATGGTCAACTTGGTTGTCCCATGTCCACAGCTGGACAAAAACTTTAACCGAATAGTGGTGTAATACCAAGTTCCGTGTGTCTCAGTTATATTTTGGGTCTGTCGCAGTCATTCAACCTTCTGGGAGAATTTTCAAGAAGAATTTTAAGCCAAAAATATCCAAGGATGCCATAAAATCCAGCTGCATTATAAACTCATTTCATTTTAATGAGATTCACCTTTAAAATTTAAATATAATTTTGGTTACGCTGCAGCTATAAAACTTCCACAAAATGGCAGTTAAAAATAAATGTTGACTCCTTTCGATGGCCGTCGTGATCCATAATGTTAATTTTATAGCTGTCATACTTTTAATTAGTGACATAAATTAAAACCGCTTACAAGTTTTAAACCAATTGGAGTAGCATTGCCATTCTACCACATTTCTTAATGTAATATTAATGTATGTATAAGAGCGGGATAACACTACATGGCGTAGAGTTTCATCTCCTTTCCTCATCTGCAAGACTCTCACTTTCAGATTATAGTAAGACTTCTGAACATTAAATATTTTCCTCGAATACAGGGTACAAATTGATATTATTATGTATTCTATATAGGGAATGTAAGGTCAACAAGACAAGCAAGTTCAATCAGGCGGTATTTCCCCTCGACTTTGATTCCTTAGACCGTTTTTATTTTGCTTAATGATGCCCATAATACTTCTTTTAGCTTCTAATTATCTGTCTATATAAGTTTATCATACACACAAATGGACAACTTACATAAGTACCTATTAGTCCAGTCATTTGGTAGAAAATAAGGGGGTTACCTGGAAAGTTTTCCGGGAGTTTTGAAAATTGGGTATTTTATAGATTTGGATATGCTCTTTTCGAATTTTGACTTTGCCACCTCGTACCACCGCCGCTCGCGCCGCCATTTTGAAAAAATGGCGCCCAAAAACGTTTTTTGGGAATATCTCCTTTCTGAGGCATTTTACGAAAAAAATATTTTCTACAATATTAAACTAGAAAAAATTTCCTGCACTTTATGTCTAATTCACTTTTTCATCAAATCGATATTGTTGGATGTACGAGCGCCGCAAAGTATTACTTATTCATCTGCACCACCACGTGTTTTTCGTATATTTTTCTGAAATGTTCTATTACTGCCGCCGGTTTTCAAGTGAATTGTCACAAATTAAACAATTTGCCGTATAAGAAGCCATAGCTCTAAGAACATAAACAACACTGTACGACAATAAACGTACACTGATGTTTCAGTCTAAACTAAATATTTCTCTTAATATAGCTTCTACCGACAAATATTTCGTTGAAGTTTCGTTCAAAGTCGAGGGAAAGGGCCCGATTCAAAGGTGACATATTACTCTGATACCTACTTCTTGAAAACCGGCGGCAGTAATAGAACAGTTTAGAATAATATACGAAACACTCGTAGTGGTGCAAATTAATAACACTTTGCGGCGCTCGTACGTCCAAAACTATTGATTTTATGAAAAAGTGAATAGACATAAAGTGTAGGAATTTTTTTCTAGTTTAATATTGTAGAACATTTTTTTTTCGTAAAATGCGCTGGAAAGGAGTTATTCCCAAAAAAACATTTTTGGGCGCCATTTTTTCAAAATGGCGGCGCGAGCGGCGGTGGTACGAGGTGGCAAAGTTAAATTTGAAAAGAGCATATCCAAATCTATAAAATACCCAATTTTCAAAACTCCCGGAAAACTTTCCAGGTAAAACTACCAAATGACTGGACTATATAGCTACATCATTTTAAAAACACATGTAGTATGCAAGTCATCATGCGATGTAAGGGATCTTTGCGATACACTTTCATGGTTCGTAGTGTTATCAAAGATTTAAAATGCAACAAGAATCAATCGAATTCCAAACCAAATCCAAAGATGTAACAGTTTTTTCAACAATCAAGTTAATTTCTAAATAAAATAATCCAACCGCGAGACCAAGAGTTATGCAATAATGTTTACTCTAAAGAGTTTTTGCTGTAAACATTTACAATGACATTTAAACGAAAGCCCGCATGGATCTCTACAGTGTAAATATTATGTTTGAAGTGTCGATGTGTATATGAATTAAAATAAATTATTTTTTTCTTCATTAATTTACTTAACCTTTGTCACAAAGCAAGTTGTTTTGTTTCTATGACACAAACTGGCGATTTTTTTAAGGCAGATTCTCGGAATAGAGATCAATCTCCTCTTAACTGAATTTCAATGAGTCATAATATACAAAACATAACAACCGCTATAAGTCTTTCTAAGCCACAACACGCATTCAACGGCCTCATAACTATTATTTAATTCTAACCACACTGCGACAAATTAATATACCATGTAATAATACTTAACTTTATCAAAACCTTGACCAGACATATCCGCCTTATAGCTCAAATATATTTCACATTAAAGTTCCAATACCTAATCCAATTACAACAAGGGATACTAATCACAAACTAGATCATAAATATTATTTAAACTACTAACTGGATTTACCACGAAATCTTAACAGGCTTTCATCGCAGTTGTGGGAACGGGACAGCGAACATTGCGTAGAGTGGCGTCTCTCTCCCACAACTACAATTATCTTATTTGATGTGCTGGTAGGCGAATAGTAATACAATGAGTACCTCTACCTATAGAACTTACTACCTAGTTGTGCGACCGCAGTAAATTACTTTGATTTGTAGCTGTTATATTTTACAATCGATATTGCTGGACATTATGATTAAGCACGATTATTACGAGGGACCTGCATTGCCTACTATCAGCAGCTCGTTTAAAATGTTTTACTAAAACTATATTAAGTATTTGAGAATTTATAGCAAAACAATGCTATTATATGGAAGCTGGAATGATGATATTCGTTGGAAATGTAAAACATTCGTGTATTATTAAATTTATTTGGAAATGGCATCAATTTGATTAGCATTGAAACTAAAAACAAACGAATTCGAACAAAAAATAGAAGCCGAGTTCCCAAAAAAACTTTAACAAAATGACATGAGGCGTTATCATATCAGTTAGGTACAGAACTACTGACTAAAGTCGTTGCCAAATTAGTAGGTTGAAATATTTCCAAGAGTATGTTTGCTCTTTAAGATTTTTACACCGAAAATTAACTTGTCCTGAAGAAAGGGGTATTTCAGTGTA
This sequence comes from Chrysodeixis includens, assembly GCA_941860345.1. NCBI lineage: Eukaryota > Metazoa > Arthropoda > Insecta > Lepidoptera > Noctuidae > Chrysodeixis > Chrysodeixis includens. The sequence continues at coordinate 13,735,016 of OW796095.1, read as the reverse complement.
CAGATTCAATAACCATTAAATACGTTTAAAATAATCTTATTTAATTTAATGTTTTTCGCATTTACAACTTCTTTATAACCACAATAATTTCTCGCATTTTATATTTTAGATTAGGAGCTATAACTTGCTAAGTCAATTTCGTTTTATTAGCCATGAATTGCTTAGCGTTAGATGGTAGGATTATAGGAGTAATCTTGTGTACGGGGATACATTAGGAAGAGTTCCGCGTAGTACACGTAATTGCAGATAGAAGACAAGGATATCGGAGAATAAGCAACCACTTAAAAGCGAAGAGAATCGACTGGAACTAAAAACAAGTGACCATCAAACCATAAAAGGTAAATAATAATAACTATTAAGAAATACTACAAGACGATGAGAAAAGTCGATGAAAAAAGTAGCCAAGCCCGCGGCGTAGGTTGAAGTAATTAGCTTTTACCCCAGAAAAGGATGGTTCAAGACTTTAACCATGCCCATGGCTTTCGATTCCATTTGAAGTCGGGGTCCTATTTGTATATAAATCACGAATGACCAGATTAACGAATTACGTGAATTTGTTAATTTGATTCAATACCTAGCTGTTGTCCGCGAATTCGTATTCGAAAAAAAGGAGGAGTACGGGAAAGAATATTGTGACACGAGAATGTAATAGTAAACAATAAAAGATTTATAAATAACATATTTATAATTCAATGGAAAAACAACGAATAAAATGACAATTCGATCACAAGGTTCCCGATATCTAAACATCGATCAAAATCGAATGCTCTTCAACTGTTTTTAAATCAGTCCATAAAATTTTAAAGACAATTAACAAGCGATCATTATGCGTGCTGTGTTTTAGTATACAGACATCTAAATCCCCAGACGATGCCTGCAGCGATAACAGATTAACATACGGAAACAACTGGGATAATTAATTAGATATGTTAAGATCTTTTAGAGTCTAAAAATGTAGGTTTTATACCCACGCCTGGTTGAGTCACAGAGTAATCTTAAGTTTAGATAGTTTTTGTCGTAGTTTGTACGTCTGTTATTAGACAGTATTTTGTCCCTGTACTAGTTTGTGTAGTATTTTAATTCATATTGTGGTATATTTGAAGAATTTATACAAAAAAATGACTTACATAAAACTTCACAATTTCTATAAAGATTTGGGCAAACCTCTACGCATATCAATTTGCACGGCATTAAAAATATTCTAAGTTTTGAAAAGCGTTTTCTACGTATTTTTTCTTGTATCTTCAACAGTCAATTATCAAAGTTTTTACATTTATAACTATTGCCTCTATTTTATGTCCAAATTTAGTTTACACCTGAATCTTACAAACACTAACCACACAAGATAGCTGAAAAAAAAAAACTAGGGCTATGTTACTTGTATCTAAGGGTAAAAGTTACCAATAATTATAGATATAATTCCGTACGTTCATAAGTCGTCAGACCATAGATATAAAGTGTCAGAGCGGTACAGCCGAGTCGAGCGAATACCGTGAAATAATGCCTTCATAAAATTGGCGATGCGTGCGGCGGCCGGTGATAGCCTTAAACACAGATTAAGTTTCTTAATGGCTAATCGGCTTACACCGGTGGTCCTGATAACGCATTATCTTGAGGTATTTGTTAGATTTGTTTATATTGTTTTAATTTAATTGTGGATGGCTAGAATAGATGTAGATTAAGGTAATGTAGAGCGAAGAGCTTCGATTTAGTCCTTAAGTTAATATTATTTTTAAACTAATTTCAAAGCTGAAAATAGAAATAATTACGAATTCAAATGTCTTCAAATTGTTAATTTCAAATTCATTTAAAGCGCGGGTCGAAAAAGCGAAATAAAAACACAATTTATATATCCATCTACTTTTTTAGAAATGTTTGATTTTTGCAAAGCTCAACATTAATATTTTAACAAATTGTAAACGTAAACGATATCAGAATAACATTAATATAATCACAACGTCATAAAGCTCTTCTATCTCTGTATAATGGCAGCGCATATAGTTGTTGAATTAAAATGCGGAGCTCATACGGCGCAATAAACGTAGACAAGTCGAGTTTCCTTGGATTAAGTCTTGACGTTTAACCCTTATACGGCTGGGATTAAAATTGGATTGCGTTCGCTGCAGTTTTATTTTATTAAAGACTCAGTTTACGTCAAGTAAGACTAATAATGATTTACGTTTCATTAATTCGACTTGAAATCCAGCCGCGTCAGCCCATGATTAAGGACTTGTTGATACTGAAACTAGTCGAGCTAGTCGATACCTACTAATAAATATGCGTGAGTAAATCGTTAACATATTATTATGATAAATTATGAATCCACTTCACCATAGTTATAAATAACTCCAGTAAGGCTGTCGGATTGTGGAAGCGGGGTACCTACTGCACGGCATAGAGCAGCGTCTGTCTTCCACAATTTTAATAATATTTTTTAAAGTGCTGGTGCTAAGCACACATTGGGTGGCAAATAACGGAATAAGACCTCGCGGTAGACCCAGGAGGAGAAAGCGGTTTCAGTTCGATTCATTTTCACAAAACTACTAATAGCCATAGACCCGGATAGGTGGAAGGAGGGAATGGAGGCCTTTGCTCTGCAGTGGGACACTAGTGGCTAATAATAATAAGAGCTAGTTTTAGGTCTCCGTGTAATGGTTGAGTTTAGATTTATAGATGAATATAACTCTTGTTTTCAATTAAATGAATAGAAACAGTTAAAAAATAGATCCGAAAATCTATGTTCGTAACAGTTTCCAATTTCACTGCAAAGTAATTGGGATTGTTTTATGTGGAATCGAATGCTGCAAATACCTTTGTTTTCATAGCAATGTAGGTACCTAATGCTATTTGTACGGGTATCTTTGTTCTGTTGGTCTAGTGGTAAGTAGCCTTGACTGCTATACCGACGGTCGTGGGTTCGACCCCCACCAATGCACTATGTGATAGGCACGATCATTTGCTTTGTGTCTGGTTGTTATTTATCTATAATATGACTGACATGTAATTAGAAATGTATGTACCTATGTTTATTAGTCTAGTACTTCTAAAACCTACAAGCTGCTTAATGCTTAGTTTGAGACTAGATGGCGTTGATGAGAATTATTACTATCATAGTTTTTGTAACCAAATACAAATGTAATCTCTAGTTTCATAAAATACCAACTTCTTAATTGGTACGTCAGCTTTTAATATTCCTATTTGAATGACAGCAAGATATGATAAAGTCGAGATGCCATTATAAAACGGTGGTCCATCTTTGATGGGTTATTTATCAAGCGAACGTTAATGATGCATGTCAATTACCGTAGTTTTATAGGAATATACCTGATATTAACATAAGCATTAATTACCCTATTATGCTTATTAAGACGTTTTCTGTCGTAAAATAAAGTTTGTTTAAGTTGGTCTATGAACCTCATTATTTTATTATTCACTTTTTATAAAAAAGGAAAGTGGACTTTGGATGTGATAGCATTCTCTAGATTTTTTTTTAATTTTACTTGATTGTGTTTTAAGAACTTTATTTACCCCATATAAAGCAGTAATAGCCTACTCTATCTTTTCGATTTCGTGTGCATATTTGACAATTATTTTCTAAGTAACTATCGATTACTAAATACGGTGAATGTCTCTAATTTTTTTCGAGAGTGTGTCTGTATTAAGCCACATAAGAGGCCTGGCCGGCTTAAACTCTAAGACTGAGTTGAACAGTAAACATACAATAATAAGAATAAGAACCCAACCGTAAAAAATGCGTAAACAAAATTAGTATTTATTAAATTTTGTATGCAAAATTATCAAAAAATATAAAACGTCCCCACCGCGGCCGCAGTGTTAAGACGGGACAAACGCATTTGAACATATTCCTGCGTTATACATTATTAAGATTCTTCCTGCGTGCCGCGTTCTTCGCTCAACCTGTGCTACTACAATTTAAAACGTAATACCTCACAATAAGATACATATTTATTTGCAGGCCAGTTATATTCATATGACGCGGTAAGCCTTTCAATTTCCAACAATGCTCAGTATGCGAAAATTGTTGTCGACCTTAGGACGTGTCTGACTTCTGTGTCTCCTTTATTATGTCTATGTTCATAGGTGCTTCGGAATTCACTTTTCTTTGTCACTGACATTTCTTTATCTAATAATATATGTCGCGCTGACAGTTGCAAATGTTCTCTACTTCGTCTCTGATAGCGTTTGTTCTTTCGCAATTTGTAGTTGTATTGTCTGCGATGTTATGTAGGGAATTGTTCTTTTGTTTCTTGTATGAATATTTTAGTTGTAGGTTTTATTTGTTAGGAATGTAATATGAAGTCTGTTCGATATAGTGAGATTGACGAAGAAGGCAAATTATTAAAACACTAGCCCGCGATTTCTATTACAGCTGCAAAAACATTACACCCTTTAGTTATCTGGCGCAATCGGTTAAAAAGTAACCTATGTGTTAATCCAGAAACTCAACTAACTCCAGCCGTTTGAGCGTGAATGAGTAACAAAAATCCATCTCTCCATACTTACAAACTTTTGCGTTTTTAATATTAGTAGGATTGTGGTACATACAATCAAAACTGAAAACCATTTGATAACTTATAACGAGTAAAAGCGTATTCAAAATTTTAAACAAAGTAAAATGCAATATATTAATAGATACATATACAAATAACGTGTCTAATGTTAGCGCCACGTGTGACCCGAAAGTACCATTACCAGACCATCTAAATAAATTAAATTCAATAAAGTGGGACCATTTGGAAGCAAGCTTGATTTACGTAATACAATTATCTTTGAATAGACAAACAAAAACAAAACTGGTCACGTTATTGTCAACGTGTAGTCATCGATCTTGCCCATTAATTGATTAGATAGGATGTCTATTAAAAAGATATCGGAACCTCCCACACGAATAACCTTCCAATTCCCAACTCCCGAATCTAAACTTTTGAGGACAATACAACCGAAATGTATTCGAAACATTCCATTGCGTGTCTTTCTTTTGTCGTCTCCGAAACAAAAGAAAAAAAGCCGCAATGAAACCTGATATTTATCACGCATTGTTAGCACTCGCTACTTGTGAATGTTACGAATTATTATACTGCGACACTTTCCATTGCGCGTTCACCTAGTACCATTCATGACAATTTTTTAATTAAACCCGCAATGTAACAATATTCTTATTAACGCTCCGTTATAGACGTGAATCGATTTAGTATCGAGAGCGGCAAGCCTTTATCGATAAATCGAGTATAAAGGTTTAATTCGGTTATGTTGTATAGAGGTCCACATCGATCATCGCTGACATTAACTGTTACCGACTTTGATGTGATATCGATATTAATTGGCGTGCACTGTGTATTTGACTGACCATAAATCTCGTGTAGACCAGGAAAAATTATTATTTTAATAGGGCTTTGAAAGTATAAAGATAAAGATAAAGATAAAGATAAAGATATATTTATTGCATAACTGTGTACATGAGGTCTTAAAATGTAAAAACAAATTTTGGTTCAAACAGTCTACCAACGTCGGGCATGCAATAATGTATAAACTATATAATAATTATTAACTATAATATCTACTGACATTATTTTTTACCAAAAAACTCATTTAGATCATAAAAAACATTTTCAATTAACATTTTCTTTAATTTTACTTTAAAAAGATTACCACTTAATTGCTTAATAGCTGGCGGTAACTGGTTGTAAACTCGAATAGCAGTTATATAAGTACTCTTGTAATACATCATATTTTTTATATTAGGTAGTTTTATATTATATTTATATTGTGTACGGATATTCCTTTTTGAATCCAGCTTAAAATTAAAATATTGCAGGTTGTTTTTTACAAATAAACATAACTCCAATATATAAATTCCAGTCAGTGTTAAAAGACCTTGTTTTCTAAAAATATCTCTTAGAGAATCAGTACTGTGTATATTATATATTGTCCTAATACATTTTTTTTGTAGAATGAATGTGGATTGGATGTTTGTGGAGTTTCCCCAGTATATAATACCATATGTTAAGATTGGATAGACATTTCCAAAATACGCATTTCTAGTAATATTAACATTTGTAGTCTCTGCCAGGATAGACAGTGCATAACAAGCACTGGATATTTTATTATTTATTTTTTCAATATGTGCCTTCCAGTTTAAATGCTGATCTATGGTTACTCCTAGAAAATTTATATCTTTTACTTCTTCTATCACTGTATTAGACACGGTTACATTAAGTTTTACAGGTTTACTTTTGTAATTTCGAAATTGGACTAGTTTAGTTTTAGTAAGGTTTACTTTTAAATTTATTGACTGCAACCAATTAGTTACCATTGTTAACGTTTTGTTAACTTCATTTTCATAACTAAATTCACTTGTATCATCATTAGAAATAAATATAGTTGCATCATCTGCATACATTACACAAAGATGGTCAATTATGTTTGGAAGCTCATTTATATATAACAGGAATAATGGAGGTCCCAATATACTCCCTTGAGGTACACCCAGTATGACATTTTCAAATTCAGATTGTAAAACCTGCATAGTTTTCGTGGATTCATTATAAACATCAATAACAGTTGCCTGCATTCTGTTATTTAAGTAATTTTCGATTAATTTTAGTGCTACTCCTCTTATGCCGACACCTTCCAGTTTATTTAACAGAATGTCATATTTTACGCAATCAAAAGCTTTTGACATATCAATGAAAATAGCAGCACATTGTTTTTTGTCATTTACATTTTCCCAAATGGTGTTGAATAGTTTATATATTGCCAATGATGTGGTTTTCTTCTTTTGGAATCCGAACTGATTTACATTTAAAATGTTATTAATATCAAAAAAATTTATGATTCTGGAGTAAATAACTTTTTCAAAAATCTTTGAGAAACTTGACAACAATGCAATTGGTCTATAATTATTTATATCGTGCCGTGATCCTTTTTTATACAGTGGCTTTATGAGTACTTTTTTGAGACTACTTGGAAATTCTCCAGTTTCTAACATTAAGTTTAGGATATGCACGAGTGGATCCGCAATAAAATGTACACTCTCTTTAATGACTTTGATAGGTATGTTATCATGTCCATAGCTTGTTTTATTTTTTAAATGTTTAACTAAAGTCATTACTTCACATCTATCTACTGGATATAAGAAAATACTATTTGAATTTGAACTTGAAATTGATTGTGGTTTATTATTGTTTGATGATGATGTGTTACGGTTTTGGTTAATATAAAAGTTGTTAAAAGCACTAGCTAGTTCTACAGGAGATCTTATGACATTGTTGTTAAGTACTATATAGTCTATTGAAGGTTTGATAACATTTGTAATTTGGGTTTGTTGTTTTATTAAAGCCCAAGTAGCCTTGGTTTTATTGGTACTATGTGAGATGAACTTAGTATTAGTATTTTTCTTTGATTGTTTAATTACACGTTTTAAAATTTTACAATATTTATTATATTATGTTACTTTATCATCTGAATTTTTCATATTTTGTAAATACATAATTCTTTTAGTTTTAGTAGAAGTAACAATACCTCTCGTTTTCCAATTTTTTGTTTTTTTATTATTAATTGTGATTTTGTTCACAGGAAAACATAAGTTAAAAATGAGGCTAAATAATTCAAAAAACTTTTCGTAGGCTGCATTGGTATCACTTTCTTTAAACACATCAGTGAACTTAATTTGTGATATATATTTTAAAAATATTTCCATATTTTCATTAATTTTCCGTTTATATACATACCAAAACCTCTGTTTAAAACTTAAGTTACATGGTATCATAGCAACTTGTGCAGTATGGTCTGAAATACCCAAATCCCATACTTCGGATTTACATTTTTTATGGTTAGTTATGATGTTATCAATACATGTAGCTGAATGAGATGTTATTCTTGTGGGCTTATTAATAGTTAAATATAGATTGAATTTTTTCAGCGTATTAATGAAGACTTTACTTTTTGAATTAATTACTAGAGTGTCAACATTGAAATCACCAAGAATAAATATCTTTTTAGTTATGTTCCTTAATCTTATTGACAGTTTAAACAGCAATATCTCAAGTTTATTTATAAATAATTCAAAGTTACTATTGGGTGTTCTATATAAACATACAATGAACCAATTCAATTCGGGGATATTTATACCACAGCATTCGAAGTGTACTTCAACAGATAACTCAGTAATCCAATCTATTTTCTGATAACTTAAACATTTTTTTACATATATACATACACCACCCCTTCGTTTGTTTTTTCTTGAAAAATATGCGGCTGTATGATAACCGGGCATCTGTAAAATTTCAGCATTGGTATCTTTAAAGAAAGTTTCACTTACACACAGTATGTCAATATTTTTTGATGTTAACAATATTTCTAATTCACTTAATTTGGATCTCATGCCTTGTATGTTATTGTGCATTATAGTGATTGAATTGTTCACCTCGAAAAAAATCGTTAATATTTTCGGTTTGTGTTCCAATGCTAATCACATTTGAATTTATTAGTTTATCAGTTTGCGTACTTATTGAAATAAACGTAGTTACATCATTTAAAATTGTATTTGAAACTTGACTAATTTTGTATTGTTGATATTCGTACCTATAATATATGTGCAGTATGTCTCGCATTATATATCTCGATATAATAAGATTATAATTCCGAAATGTCATTTTAGACTCAATGTAAATAAATGTACAATTGTTAAATTGAGAACATAAGTGGTTCATTAGATCATTTAGTTTAGACTCATTTAGGTACCTATTTCGTTGCACGTTACATAGATAAACATTTGTGTGAGATAGCTTATTTCAATAATAATATAGTATTGACTGAGTATGAAGAGGATTCCTGTCGTTATTTCCACACATTATCACTACAAAGTCGTTATTGTTAAAGTCATTACAAATTTCAACACACGATTCCAATAGTCTGTCGCTAGTGGCACCTGGTTTGCTTATACACGATACGAAGTACGAGGAACCAGCTGTTTCCTGAAGGTATTTTCTTACAAGGGAACCGTAGTTGTCCGTAAATATCAGTATCCTTTTCCTTTTGTCTGCGTTCTTGTTTTCAAGTTCTATTGAGCTGCTGCAACTGACTGCTGCTACTGTTGACTGATTTTGATGACTCGTATCTTGATCTTTTATCGGTGATTTAATATCAATATTGCCTTCATCTATGTTTAGGTCATTATAACTATCATCAAGATTACTTTTTGACTGGGTTGAGGCAATATTATTATGTGATCGGGTTTTATGTGACTTACGCTTCCGTTTCGATGACTTCTTAGAACCAGATGTGGCCATGCATAGTAGTTTTAATTGGTCAATTTTTGTTTGTTGAGAGGCAATTATTTTGGAAAGCGAGTCATTTTCCATATTTAAACTGTCCACCTCTCCTTGAGATTGTTCAAGTTCCGATCTAAGTTTTGTTACTTCACTTTGTAATTCGTCAACTTCACAGTTAAGTAACGCTTTAGATAAATCTGGTAGGCTGCGTGCTGAGTCTGAATAGTTTAAACCCGTCGACGTGTTCAAAGTATCTTCGTAAAAACTACTAGCGGAGCCCGTCTCGGCTAATCTCTTTCGTAAAGTCACATTTCTATTACATGAATCCATTTTCAATGTTTATACGTTGAGACAATCTTGTTCTATGTTCTATTATTTTTAAATATTCGTATATTTATTGTTATTATAATGGAAATACAAATTATAAATATTCCAAAAAGACTGCAACTTAGCTGAGGCTCGAACGTACAACTTTTAGCTAACGTAGATGACGCTTAATACCTCCGCGCCAAACTCGTTCATAGATGGGCTTGCAAAATTTGTGTTCCCTTTCTACAGGTACTACAATTTTGTACGTTAAGACGCGGTAGTTCAAATTTCAAAAATTTTTGCTCAACCGTATTTTGTTTTCTTGGAAATATGTTTTTTGTACATTCAAAGTTTATACACATGAAATTGTCACTTATATCACTTATATAAATAATAAATAAATAAATAAAATAAATTATATTTAATTATAATATATTTACAATTTTACATATTATATGCACTGTTTACAGTTATTGTTGCTAATTTTAATTTATTATTGATATTTTTGAACAGTTGTTTTTGCACTATTTATTTACAGTTTTTTTGCACTTTTCTTGAATATTAAGCTAAGATAACACTTGCACTTATTTGTTGTACTATTTACTACATATATCACTATTATTTAGCTTTGTATTTGCAATAAAACTATTTTTAAACAATTTAAATACGCGGAGCTGAAGTTACGCGTGGCAATAGCGCCATCTGTTTTTTCAAAATTGCTATAGTCTAAATTGCTTGATCATTATTTTTGTAAAACAAGTTAAGCAGTTAAACCATTTACTATACTCGAGTACACATCTAAAGATGTTTAAAATTTACGGTCATAAGCATAAATTTGAGCATGTGACTTTAAACTCCCCGCGTCACAAGGATTAAAAACGCCTTAGTGGAGTCGCAAAAAAAACGACTCAATATTAAAAAGGGTATGTTTGTACATAAAAATGTATATACGACCAAACAATTGAAGTTTAAGTCCTATAAAATTAATTTCGTGAAATTTTCTTTTAAATTAAACATTTTATGTTTAAATATCACTATAACGACTTTAGAAATTTCGAATAAAAATATACTGCAACTGTTTGGTTGTGCTCGTGACTTGACGCACTGTATAACTATAGTTTATAATAAAGAGTTACATTAATCATTGTTTTAAACTTATACGAATATCTTCTAAGGCAAATTTTTCAAAACAATGACAATTCGGTACCGTTACTGCTTGGACAAAGAGTAAAGATTGGCCAGTTTAAAAGAATTCAGAATTACCTTTACCCGATAGTCCTTGGTTCTATTAAGTTTTTTCACTCAATTTCTAAGGTAATATTGTCTGCATTTTTAACCCTCTTTTTCATTTCTTACCGTTGGTATTTCCCTATGGATTTACTTACTTTCCTACGATCAAAGCGAATACTTTCGCTGGCTAAGAATTTCTCTTTAATCTTTCTTACTTAATAATGATTTAGATAACATTTTTAATGTCCGGTAAGTAGCGATTTAGATATGTTGTAGATATTACCTGAAGTATATTAATTGAAGTACGTTTTAGTACCTAAGTGAGGTACTAAAACGTACTTCAATTAAAATATATCACTGGATTCTGTAAACCGATGCCATTTTCATTTGGGAATGATGTAGAAAGTTAATAGGCTTTTAAATAAACAATTTTTTACACAAAAAGTAAGTACTAGATTGACTAACAAAGTTACGGTCTACACCAAGTAAATGAATACGACTTTAGCACCAGAGCACAGAGCAAGCTTTCACATACAAGTTATAACACGATTAGTTGCGACGCTAACCCAGGCTTTATTAAATCTGCGTCAGATCGTTTTACTTGTAGCCAGGCAACAGATTAATATTGGTTTTTAATAGTGAGGCGAAAAGTGAAAGCTGAATATTGGGGTGAACTGAATTTTCGGCTGAATATGTTTGTCGGAAGTCGGTTTAATTTTACGGAGAGTCATGTGGAAATGTTTATGATTTTCAGATATTTAAGGTACACGAATAACGATGTCAAATAAAATCAAATCAAAAGGTTTTTATTTCGAAAATACCTTCTCAGTCACTTTTTCTGACTCTAGTTGCGTGGTTCCAAAATGCCATTCTTATGGAGAAGAACTGGTAAGAAACTTCACGAATGTAAAAAATATTCAAAGTCTCAATGAGAATAACAGCGGCCACACTGAAGCTGACTTCAGAATAGAGACTACCCATAAGAACGGACGCGCAGGGTGCCCCTCCTGCCACCGCAGGCCCAACCTCACGGTGGCCGCAGGAGGTCGTTCTTGTCGGCGCCTAAGACGTCTCCGGCGCGACGGGACAGAAAAGAGACCTAAATATAACCTTGTTAATTACTTGGTCAACTCATCTTTGTCTATCTGGGTAGTATTATCAATGTCGACTATTACACTTCCTCCAGAAGTTAATTTACCAGGTATGTAGATAAATTTTGATAACCGACTTCAAAAAGGAGGAGGGATCTCAATTTGACCGCAGTGTTTGTTCTCGGATAGCTTCGGCGTTTATAAACTGATTTTGTTGGAAAGAAAATATTTCCAAGGTGGTTCTATGATGATGAAATCAGAGTTTGATATTGAAGGACCAGGAAAATCGAGAGGAACTACAAAAGATTGCAGAAACGCGTTGTACGCACTTGTGCGTTTTTAAGTTGTTTGATTTTTGAACTATTTTTTTCATTAGGTGAACAAACGATATTTTTGGAATGATTCCTAATAAATGTGCCAATCAATAAAAATCCTTGATTTATTAGAAACGGAAATTATTGAGCAATTTTTTATTTTTTTACCTTGATTGGTGATCGAACCTTGTTATACTGATAAGAAACGAAATTATTTATGTATAACGCAACAAAATAATATAAAAACAATATTATACCGGTATATCTAATTTCTTATCTTTAAAATTAAAAGGCTATGAGATAGTGAGAAGGCTAAAGTAAAGGTCCATTAATAAAAAACAAATAACATATTTTCTAATCTAAAAATTAACATTTTCTGAATGAGAAATGTGTATTAATATTCTTGTTTTGCAGATAATAAAATGTTTTAGCCTTTAGCAATAATTATCACTACATTAGAACATATTTATGATGCTTGTTTTAATTAGATTATTAAAAGCATATTGCTTTACATGTGTTGTTTATTTAAATTAATGGATCTAACTGTGAGATGCAAATTATATTTGCATAATGTGAGGGATATAAATATTTTATTGTTAATTAGTATTGAGATCATTTTGTATAAATGTTAATTTTTACATGTGTAAACTTTATTTGCTTTTTTTAGTCTTTCTTTGCTTTAATTTACAGCGTATTTTATTATTTATCTATATTATATGTATGAAAGAATAGTATGACTGGTTTTTAGCATTTTTTTCCTAATATTATTATGTTCTGAGGGCTTAAATTATGTTACATCATCTTCACATTAAAACTTAAAATGTATGGATATAATTATATAACACTAGCGACCTGTCCCAGCTTCGCACGGTTGAAATATTGATGTATTATACACATAAACCTTCCTCTTGAATTACTTTATATATTAAAGGAAACCGCTTCAAAATCCGTTGCGTAGTTTTAGATAGTAATTGCTTTTTGATTAGCTGTGTGATTTTGACAAGTACCTTTGACCGTTTCGACAAGTTTTAGCGTTCTAAGAAACACTAAAAAAGGAGGAATATATTATGAAGACTATGCGAACCAACTAGTTTTTAATAATGACTATGTTTACATCACATCAAATTAGGCTTGATATATACGAACAACACAAACCCATCAATTCTTGTAAACAACAATTATAAAATTATCTGTTCCATGCAAATTGAGAAATAAAGATAATTCACAGAGTATTTAAAAATCTCTTGATTAATTTAATTATAAGTCTTAACTGACGTTTTTATGGTTGATATTTAAACGTTATTTATATCATAGTATTAGTTGGATAAACTTGTTTCTGTAGAACCAGTAATTAATTAATATCGATGGTTTAAAAAGTTGCGTTTGTTTAAACCTGTCATTGACCCCTACCATGAAACTCTTAAAATAAATCTGTCGCTATGTGGAAGTGGGATGGTGCACTACTTTGTGGCTAGCGGCATCTCGCTCCTACAACTGTAGTTCCAGTAACAGTAGCTCTGCTTTACCGCTCATAGTAAGAAGGCCGGTAGAATTACATGTTCAAATCAATTTAGGTTGACTTATTGACAAGACAAATTTCAAATGATACGTTCAAATTTAATTCCATGTTCATAATTGGTGCTTAAACATAAAGATCATATACATGAGTTATGTAGTCCACAATAAACAAGTAAATATTAAAACGATGAAATAACGTGCTATTAAAAGTAAGTTATGGTTTATTTGCATAGCGTACGACAGGTATTATTATGTCCCAAAGCGATTGTCTGATATAAATGGTCTTTATCTGAAAGCCCTTAGGTATGGTATTAACAGTCATCATAATTATTTTACGACTAGCTTTTCCTGCAGCTTTGCTTGCGTCGACATCATCGCCTTTATACAGCAGCCTGTATGTCAACCCAGGGCGTTTTAGACTCCTGTTGGGGTTCGCGGTTGTTCGTAGAAAGCGTTCAGTGACCCCCTACAATAGAAAACGCTTCACTCCTGGTTTTGGCCGGTAAGAGACCGGCATACCCCTTCGCCTTCCCCAACACGATGGAAGTCTACGAAAATTTCCAGCGAGTAAAAAAAAATAGGGTGTTATGGAATCAACTTATCTTTTCCATTGCGTCTATTTGTGGGATTTTAGTTTTTTTATTTTTATATTTGGATATAGTAAGTAGTGTACATACAGGAATTATCTTTTAGAAACGAGGCAGTAAGGACAAGCACCTCAACCGTTATAATAACAGCAAATCGTTCTTAGTTCCCCAACTTTTAACAATTACAGATTTTGGTAAAATCGTACACTGTAATAAAAATGCAAAAAGTCCAAAAACGTTTTCTAATACACAAACGTGAGGGTCTAACACACAAGCTTCATGTTAATACCCTAAGTATGGGCTGTCAAATAAAATCCACAAAATCTTTTACATATTCTTACAGCTCCACAACCAAGGCCTGAAACCCTGAAACTGATCAGGTATAACGAACCTTACGTATTACAGGTAATTATGCTTATATGAAAGTCAGTCCAATTTGAAAGCGGGACAAACGGCCACATAATTTGCATTGAAACTGTGCGGAATGTGGGTAGTTAGTGACAGAAACGTTCAGTTTATCGTGATATTGTAAATTGCGGGAAACGGAATCCATTTGTGCTTTAGAAGCGTGGTAGGACGTGGTGGACTAATTGTAATTGACAGATTGATCTGAAATTATTTATTTATAAATTTATTTTTTGCACACAAAAATTTAAAAGTTAATATTTTTTTTTGTAGTTGACCTTTTTGTTTTTCAGAAGGATGTTCCGTACATTATTGATAACTTTTATCTCAGCCCTGCCCACGTAACTAATGGCTATGCTTTTCTCAGTATTTAAGAATTATTTCTATAAGTCTTATAAAATTAGTTTTTATTTTTATGTTTTCTCGGCGATTCCTGTCTTTTGTAGTAAGATGCAGTTATAATGCTTCTTAATAATCTTCCATAAAATAAAGAGTAAAAAAAAATCTGATTTGAAATGATTCAGTTTAATCCGTCAAAAATTGTGTTTGTTATTTAATGCGCTTTAGGAATAAGGTAAACATATTCAATACATCCTGAATACGTAGTTTCTTTGACTCATTGGCTTTTTAATACAAATATTCTGAGTCACCGTCAGTCTTGGAGACGTCTGGAATGAGTCCATTTTATCGAACCACAAAATTTTTGGCTTGATCGTGAACAGAATCGTAATGGTCAGGTTTAGTGACAATTTGAAATCGTAGCATGCATTTATGTTGACAGTAAGTTAGGTTTATAGTTAAGAGCACGTCATGCTGCCTATTTGCCAAATTTAAATCGGGTTAGAATTGGAATATATATACACTTTCTCCTTCATTCCTTCCTTCTCTAACTTTCCTTCATGAACGCGCTTTCTTTGAGCTCTTAACACAGGACTTATATGATTGTGGATCGGGATTTGGATTGCAGAAGACACACACAAGCAGGATGTTGTTTGAACCTAGGATATGATTCAACAAAATATTTATAAGTTTCTGATAAGTTATTATATTTTGATCGACTGGGTTTAACAGACCTTTCCACCAAAGAAACTTAACTGAATCCCATTACGACTAGCACAGACTATAACATTGACCATTCCAAAGCGAACGTTAATCTATTTTATATTGCACCATATAATCTAGCGGAACGGTTAGTTAGAGCTATGTGTATCACTTTATCTAAGTCTCGGGCACGTCGGATGCAAAATTACTGGCGTCCTTAAGTAGCGGCTGCGAGCTGGCTCGGGGCTATCGTGAGCGGCCACACCCAACACTGGTGCATAAAATAAACAACCAGTGTAGGCGAAAGACATACCACCTGCTTTTGCAGATTCGCCTCATAGCACTCTTGATAGTCTTTCAGCGTTTAAATGGTAGGATTTTCCAATGGTTTTAACGCTTTTACGAGGGATTAACTACCCGTCGTAAAAACGTTGAAATTTCATGCTTTTAGTGCGCTAGTTTCTTGTTCTCCAGATGTTTTGTTCTTATTTTTTTTGGAAGCTTACTTTTGCTAGTGAAGTCGCTCGTCGGTTGTCGTGGTTTTCTCCTGGAGTTCCAGTACCTATAATTAATGATGTCGTAGAAAAAGTTTACCGCTATCAAAATTCGAAAGAAAAAAATATTTTTGCAAAGAAGCTCATAATAATGTCTTCAATAAAATCTTCTTAGTACATAACAAAGGTGTTCCTATTTGCTTTTATTGTGTGACCACATCACGTGCGACGGAACCGCATCTGCGAGGCGTTTGCATGCGCAATCAAGCATTAATAGTCAACAGTCCATACGTGTTTGGACCTCTCAAATCTACTAGTTATGACGCTGTTTATTTTAATAAAATGCCTTAAATTGCTGAAGTGTGCTTGTACATATTTTATTCTTAAAAGAGGCAATGTCTACTTAAACACATTTTTATGTAACGCAAGATTTTTTTTGTCGCTCTTTAAGTTCGCTTTATTTTGGTTGTGCAGGTCACATACTTTCAAAAAGTAGGAATTCTTCTTAGAAGTATGCATGTAAGCACAATCAAAACCTAAAAAATAAAATTAAAAAATACTTTGTGCTTTTTTATAACTTTATCTGATCTGCCATTATTTGCGTATTTACACAAATTTCAATACCAACTTATATCTACAGTAACCTCTTCATAAAAATCGATTAAAAATAATATTAAAAATCTACCGTCCAGTGTGTTTCGCGCCTATCTGTCGGGCAGCTCGCGCGCCGCCGACGGGCGCAAGCGCAGCTGCGTGGCCCGTTTAACTCATGTTCCACACAGATTGCACGCCTATAGCTAAGAGCACGTCGTTAAATTAAGCGATATCTATGTCTATACACCCTGTATAACCTGGAACTTTTAAAACATGTACAGTATGAAGTCTTCATATAAACGGGCGCAACGCGAGTTGTGTCTCCGCTATTGGATCGTGGCATGTGGCATGATACAGACTCGAGCGTCTCGAGTCCGACTCTCAAAGCCGACAGAATAGTGTGTTGTTGATGTAATTACAATTGTAGGCAGCTCTATTACTGTTACGTACCACGCTGCTGTAGGTTTATTAAGAGACAGCCGAGTTAAACTACTGTATGTATTTTTACTGTGCCTATTGCTACGTCTCGATTGTTAATAAGTGAACGTCTATACACCCTGTATAACCGGGAAATTTGTTCACCGTTACGCTGTTTATCTTATTCTGGTTATAATATCAAGTTCTAAATTGCGTTACTAATTTAGAATGGTGGCTGATAAAGACCGGTATGTGTCTCATATTTTTCGTTTTAAGTGGAGGACCAGATTTGGAGTTTTCGGTGGGTTAGATGTTTAATTAATTCTTAAATGACGGGTTAATTATAGGCAGATAAGGTAGACAGTCTATAGAAAACAGTAGAGAAAAAAGTAACTGTGACATACGGACGGACAGACATGACGAATCTGTAAGGGTTCCGTTTTTCGCCATTTGTCTACGGACCCTAAAAAGCATATAAGCAAGTGAGTAATCTAAAGCTAACTGCATATTGCTTAGAAGTTTTCTGCTAATATTATAAACAAAAAAGTTTGTAAATATGGATGGATGTTCGTCACTCTTTCATGCTAAAACAGCTGGATAAATTTTAATAAAATTTGGTATCATCGACTCCGTCAGAAGAGAGTAATGTTTTTGCAGCTATAAATGACATTTGCGCGGGTGAAGTCGCGGATTTCAGGTAATATAAAATAGCTAGCCATATTCATAAATAATTTTAAAATTATGAACATTGGAAACACGATTTTACTTTTAAAAACTAAAATGCTCATGCCATTTGAGTCCCTCTACGCGAAAGTTTAATCAATGATGTATGAAGAGAAAAGTTAACTTTAGATCTTTGAATTTTAGGGTTTTAACTGTTGTATTTATTGGAAACGTTTATGAACTTCCAAAGTCCAGTACTTCATATTATATTGGTACACTCGAGACTTTTGGTACTCGTATAAGTTAAACGATATTTATAGGAAAACCGGGAAGCCAGTCAGAAGTAATGTGATACTTTTAATTCGTATTCACTGAGTTATAGATTACTTTGTTTTGCTCACGGCTTCGCTCGCTTATATGTCGAATATCGCTGCAAAAAACCTGCGACCGTTTCTTGGTTTTACCTACATTCTATATACTGGCTTTATTTAAGAAAATCAATTAAAAGTGTAATAGTTAATCGATAATGTCTTGAAAATGAACTTGAGGTTCGCAAAATTCTAAAATGAATGCGAATGCCGGTAGTCGGGAACGACAAAACATATTAATACAATATAACGTATTTCTTTAGTAGCAACATGCCTTAGACCAGTGAAAGAAAGGGCATAATAGAGGTGTCACACAGACGTAGGTACCTTCAGATAACGTAACATATCCCTATCGACTGCATATTGAATGGTCTCAGAATGTGTTGGTACCACAGACCTAATTAAAGTGATAGATAGACTAACGGCCTTCTTAAATACAGATCACCTCAAGTTGATAGTTGATTTATTACGAAAAATCACAATCCTGATCAGTTGATTTAACGACAGCTTAAATAATCCGTTTTCCGCAAAGTGAAAGTGTACACGTAGGTGTGTTTAAATAAAGTGAAGCAACTTTTAAGAGGTGAGGTATGAATGGGAAGTAATATATAAAAATGAAATACCTAATACAAATAAAGTTCCGTTTTAATCGTTTTTTTTTTGTATGTACCCTAAACAAAATACTATCTATTAAAGACAGGGTACGTGTTCTTTTAATCCTAACTTTCTAATGCTCTGTCTACAGTTCTTCAGTCTGTGGTCATTGCATCACATAATCGTATACTCACGTTTGATCTGTCAACGATCAGTATCACACGATCGTGATAGACGCCGATATCGCCTTTGTTCTAGGTATCGATCAATCAATTAATTTCGGCTCTCGATAAGCCGAAAGGCGTTCCATATGATAGACTTCGATTATAAATCCAAAATGGCGGGTCTATTCGTAGAGTACGTGTGAAATGTTTAGACTGTTATTGAATGGAATGTATATTTCTTAATACGCGTTTTATTGAAGGATAAAACTTGTATAAATAGAATTAGTTTCACGTGAATGGAAAACCAAATAAATGCAACGAGTAAATTGTATGAAAATACCAAAATAGTCGCGAGTAAAACGCGGACCCAACTAGTCGATAAATAAAATAATTGCATAAAATTACGAACGAAAAAACTTATTAAAACTGAAACGGCAGCAACTTTAAAGCGTAAATTGGCACTGTTATTATAATTAACAAGTCAAAAGGAAAGTTCTAATTTATTTAACCTAGAGTTAATTAGAGCAATTAACATAAAGTGAACCGGCTCCGTTTTCTACAAGAAAGTAGATGACGCACGCGGTCGGAAATTACGTAAATGCATTGGCAAATGGTAAATGGATTTTAATAATGTTGGTAGGTACTTTTCGAGATAAATGCGAAAGATAGAGTTGGAAAAAAAACAACACCATGTATTCAATTATTCTGTTAAGCTAATTTCACGAACAATATAGCCACAGTACAGATACATTAAGTGGTTTAAATCGACCGTTTCAAAAAAATATACCTGTAACAACCATAGGGCTGTATTTTTATAACATCAACAACAAACTGTTCGTCACTGCGGTATGCTCGCGACTGCAATATCATACCACAATTTGACAGCCTAGGTTTAATTCGCGTTGCGCCCGTTTATATGAAGACTTAATACTGTGTGTATTATTATACTGTGGTATTACAAAACAATTCGACGTGCAAAACAAGTTCCAATATTTACAGCAGAAAGAAGAATGACATGGACAAAGCTACAAAGATGATTAGTGTTGCCCTTTGAACATTTCGGAAAAGTCAAAACTCGATTCGACAGTCGACACTCAACTGCACACCTCTATACTCTGTTTCAATAATTTCCACGTAACGGTGTGCTGGTATGTTCCAAATTGGAATTGCCGAATTGGCTGCCAGCGATATTGGACGATTCACAAAGCATTGGCTTTTTGCCTTTCGAAGTTCAATGTTCAAAAAACGTGCCTCGTGTACAATTTGCGTTATTGATTTTAAAGTGTTCCAAATTCAATATACACTCCGGTTACCGTCGGACACCTGTTTGGTAACTTTTGCTTTGATTTATTATTCGTTTAATGTTGTTTCTGGATCATTTTGAATATCGAATTTATTTTTATCTGTTGATAAGTTGTTTTTGGTTATATTTAAATTTCGAATTATATTTTTGGGTTAGTTATTCAACAAGAATACGTTTTTTTATTAATAGTGTTGCTTAATTTTTTATTCATATTTATCCAAGCCAGCATTATCCCATTAGATCTGTCTACACAGTCGCTACTATACTACCGCTTACAAACGCGTCAACACACCAATTATCAACGTCCCTGACTACTTTAATTTTCAAAATGTATATCCGTTATCGATAATACATTCGATAAGTCTTAAATTACATCGATTCCGACAACAACGCGTCATTATTCGATCAATAACATCGAAATCACTGGGGATCATCGGGCATCGAATAATTTTCACATAAATAGCAAAATTATACACATTGTCGTCCGTATATCAATAGAATGTTTATGGCCTTAAGCGAGGCTTCAAAGCGACGAATCTATTCATTAGGTTTTTTATTTGCTATTGTAATCGTTCACGAATGGGTATAAATTTGTGAATGGGGATGCTGGGCAATATCAAACACGTCCTTTTGGGATTTAAGGTACTCGCGGCAAATATGGTTTATTTTTTAATTTCTTATCACTACATAGCATTACAAAACAAAGTCTTCCGCCGTGTTTGTCTGTCTATTTGTTCGCGATCTACTCAAAAACTACTTCACTACTTATGTTCATGCTGTTTTCACCAATGTATAGAGTGGTTCTCGAGGAAAATTTTTCTTATATAAATTGACTAAAATATAACGATAGTTGTTGGAAATGTTGTTATAGTTATAATAATTGGGTTCTTTACAAGAATTGGGTAATGTCAGAAAAAAATAGAAGAGTGTAATGTTTTTACGGCCTTACCTACATTTTTCTTGTATTATCTAATAATAATATTCAACTAAACGACCAAGTTTTATGTCTGAGATGTGTAAGTAAATGTTAAAATGTATTTGCTCCACCAGCCACTTTCTCACTAAGTGCAGCTTTAGTTGAAAGGCTTTTAATTAATTAGGTGTAAGAACACTAGGAACTCTTGAGAAGTGAAATGTAAGTAGTGTTTAACGTCGAAATAATGTCTTATTACTGTCGTGTTGTACCAATTAAGTAGATAGTCAGACATTTCAGTTAGGTGTAATATTGAAAATTTTGACAGCACGGATAGCCAAGTGGTTTAGGTCACTACGCCAATCACCACTGTGCGCGACGTGTCGCGGGTTCGAACCCGCGTAGGACAAAAATTTGTGCGTTTAACAAAGGCTTGTTCTGAGTTTGGGTGTCTCTGTGCACGTGAATTGAATGTCTGTGAAACCCTCCGCAAATACACAAATTTAATTAGTTAATGCGGTAGTCGATTTTCAAAAATAAAAAAACAACAGTAACACTATTGAAGACTGTCTATAGGGTGACTTTGAAGTCGTGGGCAATATTTTAAACTAAGACACTATTAATGATACTAATTGCGTTAGGGCTATTTTTACTTAAAAAAAAAATAATAATGCAGGTAGTTACCTAGTTCCCCCCGGCGGGGCCGGGCATCCGACGCCCGGCCAGGCACCGGAGGGGTCGCGGAAGTAATTGTCTTGGTTTCCCGTGACCCCTCCATGGTGGCGCACGCCGAAAACCCGGGGGTTTTAGTGGATACGGGGCCGCCTCACGGCCTAAGCCCCATACTCCACTATTTTTTTTCTTTTTTTTTTGCGTAAAAGTAGCAATAACGCTATTAGTATCATTAATAGTGTCTTAGTTTAAAATATTGCCCACGACTTTAAAGTATACCCTGTATATTATGTTGTACGTCATCATAATACCACTACCACCGTGAAAGAGTAACGAACATCTACCCATTCATCCATACTTACACACTGTCGCGTTTAAATATTAGTAGGATCTTAATATTATCTGCAAGAGTTAGGTACCTTGAATTTACCACTACTTATTTATTGCTGCTTTTAATATAATTCTGTCCCCAAGCCATGTTTGAGATAAAATCATCAAAGTACTCTAATAGAAACTGGAATAATAAATGTCTCGTAATAATTACATTCAATTTATTGGGTCAAATACGTGTGACAACGGGTGGTCGACTCAAGGTGCCAAATCCCGCGGCTCAGCATAGTTTTAACGTCCTTTCCTTACATTAACATTAAATACTGATATTAATATACCTTTACGACCCGGAACGTGTCTGTGACATTCAAATTGCCACTAAATATGACCAATTATTACAGTCAAGAGGCGTGACAGCGCTGACGCCGACGCCAGCCATATTGAAATTGTAGGCGGGAAACTTTAATATCACTTTCAAGCAATAACATCAATTTAATATCAAAATATTAATTTATTTTATTAACACGACCACAAATATTCCAATTTCAAATTAGTCTCATGTAAAATAAATATTATAATTATGGTTCTCAATTCGAAAAAGCCTTTTATTACAAACCAGTTTCATTGACATTCGTAAATTGAATCTATATTTAAAAAGTTTCGTCGTTTGTTTTTTCCCACAGTAAAAGCGAATTTGTAACGAAATGTGTTTTAATATTAAGTTGAGATACAAATTATTTAGCTATAATATAATCGTTAAACCTTATCTAAAGCGGTAATCTGAAATGAGGTTTTAATGTATTTGTGTTTGTCTAGTCTCCGGTTAACATAATACTGTAGAGGATTGTTGTTAAGGGCCTCAGAGACTATCAAACACGTTTGTCTCTACTGTACTTGTTATTCTCGCTTTCAAATCCCTCAAACCGTTTTGTTTTGATTATAAGTTTATGGCTTCTAATATTCGACTCAAATATTTCGACATCGGACACGGCAGAATAATAATGTATAAAAAAATTGTAACAACTATTCCGTACAATATTCCTACGAATAAAGATTATTCTATTCTTTTATAAACCATTACTAATTAGGTTAAAACTAATGTATTCATGGAAAAAAAATGTCAAAAAACACGCCAAACTCGTTTTAAAGAAGCAAATGTGTTAACAAACCTTTCAAACTACCGATCAAACCAAAATCAACGTGTTAAAGTCACTTTTAGGACTGTTTTGTCTTGAGGGCCCTTATAAAACTTGAGATATCAATTTCTGAACTCAATAAATATTTTTATGACCTATTGATATTGATACTGTAGTAAAAACTTATATATTTATTTCAAGAATTCTTTCCTTCCATATAAAATTATAATATTACATATCCATTAAAATATGTGATCAGATGACAATGCTAAAAAAAAAATGAAGATCACTTCACGTCACACATTGATCTGATATTCAACTTTAGTTCATGGAAAAAGAGACGATAATTGCATAAAAAGTTTTTCACAAATAGGTTGACAATACAGTGCATGTAATAGACAAAGCAATCCGACAATAAACTTTAACACACTGTGATAAAGATGCCTTTCCTATAAATAAGTTTGACTTGTTTGACAGTTTACTCATGGGTTGAGTGTACAATGATATAATAAACAAAATGATACGATATTCAACTTTAGCTCATTGTAATAAAGCCTATAATTGTATAAAAGAGTTGTACAGTGATATAATAAAACGGTTCGTTCGTCACAGTGAATTACAGAGCCTCTGTTTAACACGCTTCGCAGTGGTAAACATGGAAACTGCGTGTGCAAGCGTGTAATGCGCTTTTCAGAGCACTTTATACTTTTTATTTTATTAAATTTACTGGCTGTTTAAAAAACTCTTCATTTGTTTAAAACTGTGTACCTACTTACTTTTTTTAGTTTGATGTAAAGCAGTAAAGACAGTGAGAAAGAAAAAAATCAAAACGACACTAAACAAAACAATGGGGATCATATTGTACAATTTTGTTCTAAAATTAAAATATGTAATACTAAGCGAAAGTTTAATTGAAAGTATGCAAATATACCTACCTATTGAAAAAAAATCAAACATTTTCATTCAGCCAGTCTTTTTTGCAGTTTTTATCCACTTACATCTTTCCACCTTCAAAGCAAACATAAAAATTGAAAACCTCCTTTTTTAAAGGTCGGTTTAAACAAATCGCTGGCATGTTGACTCTTATTACACGCATCGAGTAGCGCACACATTGCAACCTACTTCATTGCTTAGGCTGTGGTCCCACCGCGAGCGAGTACTCGCGAGTACAGCGAGTAAACGCACAATTATTATACACTATGTGTATTAAAAGAGATGCATAGATATATTAATAGTTACTTACTGACTGTTCACACAGCCAGCGACAACTTGCTTTACTAGTTTTGCGCGAGCTTTTAAAAATACAGTCGCTCGTCGACTAGTTGGTATCGTTACCAACTTGTTCATTGATGCTGCTGAATGACTGTTACACTCTCTGTTTCCGGACGGAAGCTTCGTTGCCCTTGCTTAGGTACTCGTTCATATAGCATGAAGACAATACTATTAAAACTACATCTACTCGTTACTGATCGCCAAATTGTTCATAGTTTCTAGTTGTAGGTACTCGTTTCTCGTTCATCGCTGGCGGTGGGACAACTGCCTTAGCCTTTGTTTAGGTATACTTGTTCTTTTGTTTTTTTTTTTAGTTTGCCTGCTTTGAATAACTTTAACAATTAGAAAAGATTATGAGTATCTTCTGGGATTCTGTCAAATCCATGTATGTATGAGGGCATAATGGATAATGAAGGCCATTGGCCCAAAATGGCGAAAATTTATTTATCAACGAGCAACACACAATATTCCAATAAATCCGGTAAGACTGCAAGCGGACCAAGAGAGCTAAAAAAGGCTACGTAAAATATTTCTCCTAAGCAAGGAACACTTAAATTAATTTTTAATTGGCATATTTGCAATTAAGAATATTTTTTTATAATTTATTTGATACCTGTTACCTTAATTCGGAAATGTCTATAATAATCAATCTCTTTTACGATATTGCTTTACTTTCATCACATCAAAACTGTATTTAACAAAACGTAGGCGTAAATGTCTTCCTGTAGGCGTTTACAAATGTACTGTAATTACATAATACTTATAAATAACTCTCAAAAGAGAAACACTTGAGAGAACAGCGATAATTAATAAATAAAAATTGTACCGCACCTTAATGTGTAATTATTTGTCATTCCAAATTGCTAAATTTGTCTGTCTGTCGGTAAAGATTATTTTTACACGCGAACAAGAAATGTAATTATAATAATTGCTAGGTTTTGCCGGCGACATCGCCCGCGCGAATATCTTACAGCTGCAACAACATTACCCCCGTCTGACGCCGTCGGTTAAGAAGTAGCCTTTGTGTTAATAGAAGAAAAAGAAGAAACCTATGAGTGCCGGAGTGTCGGGTGACTCCATACTAAATTTTGTTAAAATTGATCCAGCCCTTTCAGTGTGAAAGAGTAACAAACATCCTTCCACACTCACATCTTTCCCGTTTATAATATTTGTAGAATTCAAAGATTTGCCTCTCCGTAGATATTAATATTTTTTCACACGAACAGGAAATGTAATTAAAATAATTAGAGTCAACAAGGGTGCTGAAGAATGAATTCTTGTGTTCCGAATATCTGATTGATGTGTGATTTTGTTATTTATTTTATCTGTTCTTAATTATGTTGTAAAATGTTTCGGCTCAGGAAAATGGTGAGTTTGTCAATTAGTTCAGGATTTTTTTTAAGTTTTTACTGTCATTATTACCTAAAACCGTGATGTCGCAACAAATTGATTTTCATAAACAACTAAAATTATATTTTGATAAGACCAGTAAGTTTTTGTTACCAAGTTGGCCGCAAATATTTGCACCAACGTGACGTTGTGTGCAACGTCGAAACAAAATTGTTTTCAAACTACAGCGAACCGCACTTACCACTTACCTAATTAACATTACACAAAAACAAAAGAACACTTGAAAAACAATAACTTTCCACCATAGCGTTCTAATTACAGTAATTACACGTTTATCTAGTTATTATTCGAAGTAAATAATTCATTTTTGATCGTACACCGATGGTCACAGTTGCATGGCGTGGGAGAACACTCTTTGTTTTCAATTAATATGTTAGAAGGACTAAAATTCCTATACCTAACGGTAATCCCGAACTATTTCATCACCATTGCCGTTTTACTTTACAAAGTCTTGCTGTATCTAGTGTTATCGCAGCAATGTATAGTGAATGCCGGTGATCTAATTTATGGGCGCGTGGTTTATTATTACGAGGTAGAAGGTTGTTGGTCACAGCAGAATACATACATGATTCCACGTTCATGGTCACTTGAATCGGTACATAATTTAGTAGCGCTTTAGTACATTATTTTCTATTAGGTATGCTAGAAATAGAAATTCATTTTTCAACGCTTGGTTTGATAAGACCGTACAATATTCAAGGCTGATATTTTATAATATGAACTAGCTGTTGCCCGCGACTTTGCACGAGAAAAAAAAAAATTAAGGATAAATTAAAAATAGATTTTAGCCGATTCTCAGACCTAAATAGATGTTGGCCTTCTCCCATTTTCAGACCTACTCAATGCATATTATATACAAAATTTCAGGAGATTTGGTGAAGCCGTTTCGGAGGAGTACGGTAACTAACATTGTGACACGGGAATTAAGAAGATTAAGTTTAATATTATAATAGTAATTTATATAGCTAATAAACACTATCTGAACAAAATTCTAAGTATTTAGTTGATTAGGAAAATAGGGAACAAGACATTCATGGAATAAGCTCTGTAGTAAAACGCTTAACTATTAAAACTTTACGATCAAGATCTTTGATGATTGCTAAACCTCTAATTACAATTCTCTTTGTGATTGCTCCACATTGTCCGTAAGACAAAGGCCGCAAATTGCGGGCATCGATATTATCGCACATTATAATTTGTTTCAATTTCATTTTAATCAACGCGATGAATTGCTGAATTTTGACATATGTTCATTGTAACAGTTATGACTTATGAGAGAATGTACTACGTTCAGTTGTTTTTGTTTCTAACTATTTCTATTGGTGTGTATTTCATGTGCGGTTTTAGATGAGGTCGGATACTGGGTTTAAAACATTTTGTATATTTATGGTAAACCGAAATTGTTTCTTAAAAATATACAATTCATAATACAATTAATGATGAAGTTGTGATTTCTCGATTTCCTTTTTGGTATTAGTTTAAATTTTGGACAGGTTTATAATGAGGAAACTTATAAGTAGGTAAAGGAACTAAACACAGAACATTTTACGGCAATTTTTTTTAGGAAATTCTATTTAGGTTTTTTTTAACGAAACACTCTTCCTTTATAAAAAAAAAATATATACCAAACCAGGCCTATATTAAAATGAGGTGACACACGTAAGTGCTCAAAATACATAGTCATTGTACTACGTACGTAAACTAATTGTCCACATAATATGTACCCACCTGTACGTACCTCGATTTAAACACATAATTACTCCCGCCGCGGTCTCGGCGTTTCATTAAAGCCATTCTGCGTTGAAGCAATTTTCGATTCGCATGTACACATTATTTGTAGGGTGTAGAATTTACAGTTACGATATAAACTTCCTTGTACTACATTCGATTAAAATTATAATGTTTCTGAGGTGTAAATATAAGGAAATTATGTTCTCGTTCTAATTTCTAATGCAATAACGTAGTTTTATTGGTAGTTATGATAGGATAGGTTTGTGAGCAAGTGTAGTTAGACCAAAAAAGTAATAAGCTGCACTTGTCCTAGTTTACCAATGAGTGATTATTTGTTAATTTCCTGTTAATCCTTTGGTTACTACTGTCATATTATTATTACAGTTTTACAGTTGTTCAATTAAAATTTACTAAATGACGAAATTTGGTGGAATGAGACCAATGCAAGCGACAGAAACATTTTTATTATTTATTTATTTACTAAAAGCTTAATAGATTTAAGTTCTTCTTAATAAATTTAAGTCCTTACAGGTTCCTGAACCTGCAATGCGATAGCAAAACTTTAAATGAAGTCGATCCGATAACTGTTAAAAGATGTTTTTTTTTTCTTTTTTAAAGATCTTCTACCAGCCCTCTTTAAATTTTAAAAGAAAAACTATTAAAAGCCTTCTCGTAACTAAATGTTTTCGTACATAAAACTAGGAAAACACTACACCATTAATAACTAAATCACCTAAGACCACTCAGGGCAACATTTTAAGGCAATTTACCGGATCTCGGTTCAGCGAAATCCGGAATTTCCTCGACTTTTTCTACAAGATTTACAGGCTTCAGTAATTTTCAGCGTCCAGATCCGGAAGTAATTAGTCTTTGGTTGAAAATGGTCTATGTACTGAAGTGGGTATACAAGAACATTAAATAGATCTCTCCTTTTTATCTTAAAGGGTTTGCTTTTAGGTTTAATTATGTTAGTTAATGAGATTTATTGTAAGGTGTAAGATTAGGTGATGTTTTTGAAACCTCTCATATCGTTACAATGTTTTGTAATAACTTTATCAAACATCTATATTAAATGTTCAAATTAAATCTTATACTTTACTTCCAGTAGGCCGCCGAAGACAACGCGCCAAGGAATATAATCCTTGAATCACGGGGTTTCACAGACATTTAAGTAAAATGCACAAAGACTCATAACAAGCGACTTGTGGATCGTACAAATCCTTGTCCTACGAGGGGTCGAACCCACGACGCGTCGCGCAATTGGCGTAGTGAGCTAAACCACTCGGCTATCCATGCAGTTAAAGTCCGTCTTTGGAAAAGTTAAGTTTACAATCTACTGACTTTCAGTTTCTAAAGTTCCAAAATGTCATTCCTATGAAGAAAAAATGGCAAGAGGTAACTCTTTAAAATTCATACCATATTATACACGGTTCAATAAAATGGGAATTAAAGAAAATACAGTAACAAAATATCATCCACTCAAGAGATTCAATAAGCAAATAGTTGAGTATTAAAACCTTAGAAGTACGACCGTTACAGCTATGGAACAGACGACTGCACCAGTCAGCTTATACTCCTTTAGTAGTAGTTTGGATTTATTGTCAAACTTTATTCAAGCAGCGGCCGCTATTGCCGACAAAGTCCGTAATACTGTATTTAATTACAAATTATCAAATGCTATCTATACTACTCGTATTATAAAGGCAAAAGTGTGTGAGTGTAAGTATGTATGTTTGTGTACATGTTTGTTACGACTTCACGCTTAAACGGCTAGACCAATATTGATAGAATTTGGTATGGAGTTAGCTGACACCCCAGATTAAAACATAGGCCAACTTTCTACCCGATTATATGCAAGAAAGGTTACGTTTTTACAGCTCTAACTGACTTCCACGCGAGTGAAGCCTCGGGAAAAATATAGTGTTAAATTTTGTCGACCCCAGCCACTCTAGTACGTATACCCCTAAATGGGAATGCCCGATTATATTCGTAGCTGATCGAGTCTTAACTAAATCAAAGCTGAATTCGTTGCAGCGTCGTGAGCGGTACTAACTCCTCAATACTTATTATTCCGAACATTGTATGACTTAATTTATTATACAATTGTATTTCAAACAGACGTCGGCAATTCCCTTACATGTGACAACCGAAACAAGCCGCATTAATATCATAAACTTAGGATCAAAACAGATTGTGTAAAAGAGGTTTAATAGCCCATTAAATAAACTAAGCACCTTTAAAAACTAAGGTGATGTTTATAACATTTTTACTCCCATTATGCTGTCATAATTTATAGTTTTACACGGTAAGGTAATTAGGTATAAATTTGTAATAAGATACAAAATGTTGGGCGTCTGTCACTAAGTATTATTATGGCTTGTACGAATATATTTTATGGAGACATTAATTCTATAATAGATGGCTGTGTATTCTTTTGTTTCGAATGTTGAAAGATATTTAGTTCTGGTCTCTGCCTACGCTAATAGCTGGTATTTAAAGCCATGGGCCTTAGAACACCGTGTTGTCGACACGATTTTGAGTTGAAGTTATAATAAGTTAGCATATTAATATTTACTTATTTAGTTTGGCGTTAACGGAGCTGTAATATTGTTACATACGAATATAATGTTTCAAAAGCAATTCAAAGGATAATAAAAGCATCATTAATTAGCCGCTAACAAAGGTCTCGTAATATTGCTAGACCTGTATTTTGACGAAAGCAGTTACAGGTACAATTAAAATATGATTAGGCACTAGGTATGAAGGTACATAATTTTCAATATTAACAGCTTTTAGTTACGAATTAAACCTAAATGTTTGTCTTTTTGTTTACCTGTAGCGACAATTTATTTACACAAAATACGTTATTTAACGTGTTGAAAATATCAACATCTAACAAATGACCTATGCACACAAACAAACTCGAATAAAAACCAGAAACAAAAGCCAAACATTCCATGAAAGTCCAATAAAGAATAATAAATTACATCATTATGAGAATTATAAATAATCCACGAAAGGCTTGTCTACAATGCACGGTGCATTAATTTGTATGTTTCTTACTACACTATTACTCATATATAACGATTCGCTTAAGTTAATGATCTTAACGATAGCCAGTAATAATACAAGACTGAGACCATCCGTTATCATTATACTTCCCAGTATGGTGCTCATTGATCTATCGGCCACTATATTAATTTATCGGGTTTCTATTAAAAATTAGAGAGCACAAAGTGAGCGGTTATTAATTAACATAAGTAGGCATCCCGTGTGGCTAATGTGGATAAATAATTGGTTGTTTTAATCGTTGCGTTTGTATTGCGTAAGTTGGGAGTCTATGGGTTTATAAATCTGGCATTTTTTATTAATTGAAAAATTTTCTGAAAGTTATAAACTTCCTTTGAGATTAGCGGAACGGGGTATTACAAAAATTTTGTAATTTTGAATCAAAACATTTATTA
This sequence comes from Chrysodeixis includens, assembly GCA_941860345.1. Taxonomy (NCBI): domain Eukaryota; kingdom Metazoa; phylum Arthropoda; class Insecta; order Lepidoptera; family Noctuidae; genus Chrysodeixis; species Chrysodeixis includens. The sequence continues at coordinate 13,703,703 of OW796095.1, read as the reverse complement.
TGAACTTTTTTTTACTATTAAAATTAGGTATATTCCCTATGACAGCGAACGCGTCGCATGTTTTGGTTGTTATTTGGTGGTTTGAAATGTGGAAAAAGCAGGCAGATACTCAGCATTGTCCAGTCGTCTGAACCAGGATGCAGTGAGTTCAGAAGCCCTCATTGACGTTCCTTGAGAAAGGGTTAGGATGAAGATACGTATAAATAGACACTGGACAACTTTAAACTCATCCTTTTTACAATGTCGCAGAAAAACATCACTTCCCGACTACTTGGGCGGCAAAAACACACACTATAAAACAATATATTCCAGTCTCTTTAGCTATTACTACTATTAGAGATCCGGAATCTATTACATGTAGCTTCGTGTGGGGTCCCCGTAACCCAGATCGGGTATTTGTTAAAAGCAATGCATTCAACCGCTTTGCATACGACAGATAACAGTCGGAGTCGGTTGACTCACGAACAAAATACGCTCGTTTCGCCGGCTTTCTCTTACAATAGAACCTTGTGACAAACAAAGATATATTTATAAAGATTTATAGAAGACTTAACTGAATTGGATTAAGTTGTAAAATAATGTAACATTTCACCTTTTCGAGTTTACAATATAACTTACGGTTATGCAAAAATTGAAGGGGTTGGAAAACAATGCCGGAATGATTTCTATCTTTTAAGGAATTGGTGGTACGTCTACTAAGCTAAACCAGTCAAATGGAATGGTCGCGCAAGAGAAGCATGCAAAATCTTGTAATAAACAAAAATAAGAAGTGCCAGTTATTAATACATAACAGTCCTGTTGAGTGAAGAAGCTTACTCGTGTCACGAATCCAGCACAATTGGTACTAAATATTTTACTGGTAAGTCGAAATGTTTGTAGATATTCACAAAGCATCATTGATACCCAAACATACGCATTGAAGTATTCGATCAAGCATTTGCGGTAAACCATTTCACCGTCATCGCGAACAAAGTAAAATATAGTATAATAAAATTGTATTCTGCAGTACAATGTACCAAAATTGCTTATAGCAGGTGTTTTCTGCGGATAAAGTAAAATTCCTAGCAATTTTCGTAAGTAACCACGAAGGATACATAAAATCAATGAAAGCCCTTCAGCGCGACCACATTCCGCTTAAAATGGCGAAGGTTTTAAAACCACGGCTCCTATTTGTGGTCGCACTGACTTTCAAAGATGTGGTCAGATGTAAAATGCTAGTAATAAACGATACGATGAGGTTACCATGGTTCTGCAGTGTTCATGTCTATAAACATATATTTATTCAGAAATAAAACGATTCTTTGCGACCGGCGTTGTCGCTCCCGTATAGGCCTTGTTTGCCACCAGCACAAGTTTCAAAAGGCCACTGATGAATTAGAAATCAAAATTAACTGTTTACCAACCTGTTTTCACGGAACCCTAAGTTTTAAATTACGAAAATTACCAAACCATCTGTAATAGCATCGCTAAATTTATATTATATCTCTCTACATTAATTATCATAAATTTTTCATAGCCCAATTTTTAATCACCTAATCATTAACTGAAACTTTTTTAAATCTGCCTTTCCTTACTTAAATCAAATCATAAATTCCTTAAGGAATCCTAAAAGTTAAGTGAAAGATAAGTTCCATAGCTGTGGTTTGTAATCCGCGTCTTGAATGTTAAGGTTGGCAGCCCTGGTTTTTGTCTCCTCGACAATAAAAAGGTAAGACGCGGTGAATAGTCTGTCTTAATGGAGCCATTGACTTTAAATTTGTGCTTCCGTAAAGCTATTCAGGAAACTTTATTTAAAATCGATAAGGATGGCAACTGTTCAACTTGAGGTTAGAAATTATTGCGGCTATTAAAAGATGGTATACGAACGCTAAAATCTGTGATAGTGTTTGTGTGGGTTGGATGATGAAAATATGTAGCTCTTTTACGTGTTAAAAAATGTATTCCAACATATTTGAGTAAATAGTTGTCGTTTGTTTAGAGCTACAAGGATCTTTAGGCATGTGGCCGAAATCGTAACTAATGCGTCATTATAAAGCTATCACATTTGAAATGAAATGAAATGAAATGAAATGAAATGAAATAATTTATTTGCTATGAATGTAGGTACAAAAATATGGTGTTAAGTAAGATACAGATCCAGTACATTCTACCGTGAGGCATGCAAAAAGTGGTTTTTTTTTTTAAGTATGAAATTATTAAAATAGTCAACAGAAATAAAAATCATTCAGTCTGTAAGCTAATTCAGTAGTAAACAATGTCAATAACAAGTTAATAATTAGTGAATATTACAATGTTAATAAAATTTGTAAATAATACCATGTCAATAACAAGCCAAAAAAAAAAAAAAAATGCATTGAAATTTGAAAATTAAAATCACAAGGAAAATCATTTTATATAAGTAATCATATTGATCTGTCATTCAAAAATTCATCAATTGAATAGTAACATTTATCAAGTAGCAATTTATTCAATTTCCTTTTAAATATTTGTAGCGTGCAATTTTTTATATCATTCGGTATTTTATTGTATATCACCGGTCCCATATGCATAATATTCTTTTTTAATAGTGCTGTTTTGAATTTGCCTGTATGTAAAAGATTTTTATATTGAGATCTTATTAATGTTGGCCTTGTTGTGTAATCAATATTTGAACAAAATAAATTTTGATTATTTTTCACAAACAGTCCCATTTCCAAAATATAGAGCGATGGAAAGGTCAGTATGTTAAGGGATTTAAACATAGGGACGCAGCTGTCTGTTGAACTTATTCCAGTCATTGATCTGATGCAATATTTTTGGGTTCTGAAAATCCTTTCTCTCTCACTGCAGTTACCCCAAAAAACTACTCCGTATCTTAAAACAGAAGCAACGAGACCATGGTAAGCTATAATAATCGTGTCAGAGCTAACTTTTTTTGTCAAATTATATAAAATAAAGGCAGATTTGCTTAATTTCTTGCAGATCTCCTCGGCCTGTGGTTTCCATGTCAAATGATTGTCAATTATTATACCTAGAAATTTTGCCACATTTGTATTGTCCACCCTTTCTCCATTGTATGCGATAGTCAAAGTATCCGGGCTTAGACGCTGGTAAAAATGCATTATTTTTGTTTTTTTAAGATTGATAATTAAATTATTGATCGAAAGCCAATTTATTATATTTTTTAATGTGTTATTAATATCGTTTTCATAATCCGCTTTCTTATTACATTTAACTATAGCCGTGCTGTCGTCAGCAAATAATACCATTGGTTGTTGAATTTGTCTAGGCAGGTCATTTATGTAAGCCAAAAACATTAAGGGTCCGACAATAGTACCTTGCGGTACTCCGAATTTGACTTCCCTACTATCTGATAAATATTTATATTGAATCTTACTTTTGGGACAAATCCTAGTGATTTCTGTCTGTTGTTTGCGTTTACTTAGGAAAGATTCAATAAGTCTCAAGACGTTTCCTCTAATACCGTACTTGTCAAGTTTGTGCAGTAAAATGTCATGTTTAACGAAGTCAAAGGCTTTAGTCATATCAGTATATATTGCACAAACTGGTATTTTGTTGTCGATATTCATCATTATATTATGTAGCAAGTCGTAAATGGCCATATTAATGTTTTTATTTTTTCTAAAACCTTTCTGTTCATTGCAAAGGATATTATATTTATTTAAGAAAGAACATTTGACAGACAGTTGAGTTGATTCTTGTCGTAAATATGCTCACTAGCGCCCTAATCTTAATGTCATCGACGACGCGCCAAAAGATCTTTGTATGTGGTCAATTCACCTTAACGCTGAGCTTTCTTTAACAAAATATTGCTTTTCAAACGCAATACATGAAAATAAAAATTGAATTCACGTGATTCGACCATTTGCATTAATTTGAGCAATTTCTATTATTGTTAACGCTTTTATAAAATTATATACAATTTGTCAACGGATCATTTAAATGGGTAATTTGAATACGAACAGATAATTACGTTAATAAAAAACCAGTAAGCATAATCATTCGAGTTGGTGCTACAATTTTAATTAATTGACCCAGTTTACACATTATAACTAGTTTGTGGAGTTTCTAAACATTTAATGAAACAAGTGTAGTTACTAGTTGAAGACCACGCCTCGGTTTGAAACAGATTTCACTTATGTTGCATGCTAATAAGCGAAATTGATCAGAAGTATGCATGCAAAATGGGAATGTATGAAGGAATAACACGCAGGTTTTTTGAAAGTTTTTCCAAAAGTATCGTTTGTATCGTGAGTTTTCCAACGGCACTGGACGCGAAGCATTAAGCGTAATTATGTTTGGCAAGATTTTTGTTATTGATATTTTATACGTGGGTCACCGAAAAATATACAATGAACCAAAACGTAGCATGCTCTTGGTCTCTACAAATAAAAAAAACAATCCTAGATATGGTTAGCATTATTTTCAACTTTACAGACCACGCTGTTAGATTTATTAAAATGACTAAGAATAGTTGTAACGATCGATTCGATAAAGTTGTAACTAAAAGCGTACTTAAAGAAACTGCCTTAATAACAATCAAGATTTACTTAACTAAAACATAAATAATAAATACATTTAATACGATATTATTGCATATTTATCCCATGTCGAAATCTAATTGTAAATCGAACGCAAGTATCACGACTTCGGCGGCAGGCCGTTCGGCAATCTCCGTCGGTAGTTCGGGCGTGGCCGGTCACGATTACTGCACCCTTGCGCACGCGCACGCCCACATTGACCACAATAGTGAAAGGATACAAATGATCGTTGATAAATACTATTTGATATTCTGCGCTGTGATAAACATTTTCGATTAAAGTACTGAAATGAATTATTATGCTGTAGATATCTTGATCGAGTTTTTTTTTGCCTTATTAATATCAGGATTTCCTTGTTTAATATTTGTGAGACCTTCGCAAGTCAAGTATCGTAAGTCAAGTCGATTCTCACGATATAACATATCCGCTGCATCTATACGACATGACCACTTCCATCTTCCAATTTTACTTCATTATTTTTTCAAATTCAGACGAATTTATGTCGGACCATAATAGTTTCTCAATAAAGGACGGTCCAAATTGGTATATGCGCAAAACGTCTCTTTCTCAAAATGTCCCAAGGTAGAAAAACGTCTCTTTCGCGGAATGTCTCTTTCGCAAAACGTCTCTTTCGCAGAATATCTCTTTCGCAGATTGTCTATTTCGCAAATTGTCGCGCAAGGGACTTAAGAAAAAAAAATGTTTTGCGCATATACCTCCAAATTCTTTCACCCGTCTTTTGGCCCAAGCTCCTATCTATCGTAGCCACCACACAACAGTTATCTATGCCCTGACCTGGTCTGAACCTACTTGCCTCATACCTCTACAATTTACAATTTACTTGACTCTAAACACGCGCAGTGGTAGCGTGCCCAGTTACTAAGTACCTAATTTTAGTGTTTCGCGTGCAACTCTGAGTGACATAGTTAGTCTAGCTTTGAAAGGTCAACTTTCCTTTGTCAGGTAAACTAATATAAAATAATTTTCGAGAAATGCAGCTTTTGATATAAACTCGTCCTTATTGCAAAATATTGATAATAATGTGCACGTTATCGCGGCAAAAAAGAACCATTGTCGTTTTAATTTGAATTCCATTAAGCTTATTCATTTTAATAAGATTTTTCTTCAGCTCTATTATATAGTGGAGTATGTTTATTTGAATATAATCAGCAGTTCTTATTAGATATCCATTCTTCAAAACCACAATCAGAAATCGAGAACCAACAAGCAAAATCAATCCAATTCCATTCTTATTCATAGCCTTTGCTTAAATACCTTAACTAGCGCACCTTATTTATCCATGCAGAAAAGGTCAGCGAGTCCTGTCATTTAAAGTTAAGCGAACATTTTGTATAGGTCGTAAGTCTTTGTCCGAACTTATTGTGCAGTATCGCCCCACCCGACGGGGCCTGCATACTAACGATCTATGAAATGTGCACATGACATGGACATTTAAGTGTCCCCTTGGGATATTATTACGTGTACGTAATTTGAGACGCTTTGCTATCGTTTAGTTTCTTTGTTGGGTTAGCTTTGATGGTGTTGAGTTTTGGATGATAGTTTGAATTGCTGAGAGGAGACTATTATGTAAACTTGTCACAGATCGCCGTTATCGGTTATAGTGACTCCTTTCTTGAATATAAAAAGATCATGTCTTATTATTGCTTTAGTATTATTATTTTTTGTGTAAACCTACATATTTATCAGCCCTCTGGACAAGTGATACATCTTTAATCGATAACACTCATCAAATCCCTTTAATCTGTGCAACTGATTAGACTAAGTGAAGAGAACTGCAAAAAGAAAAGTCATAATCATACATTTGAGAATTTCTGTCATCATTAACGTTGTAAAAATATCACTTGCCGAGGGCTAGACAGGAACTTCTAGCATACTTGTTGCCTTAACAAGTATCCTTATCCAATGACACTAACGATTGTTATGTTATCCCTCATTAAATACGTGAATACGTAATAGGTCGACAAAGTGGACGGCAATTGACTGCATTCTGGTCACGACGCGATCTAAACAGGCAAAACGATAATTTACCATTGCGATAGCGGGCAGGTGTTGTGCAAAATATAGGCCTTATACACGAACGCTGATTTACACCCCATTTGCCTAGTCACGCTTTCATCTTATTTGGAGTAAGTACAATGTTTGTTGAGGCTTAAGGTTTCAAAGACAATTAAATGTAGAATGGGCTTCGAATACTCCACTGTAGTATTATTTTCTACAAACGCCAACGCAGTTATTTTCTTGTACAAAATCGCTTTACAATATAACCAAATGAAGGAGTTGTGGTGGTCAAATAGACACTCAAAGTATAAGGTCTCTCTAAAATCTATACGTACAATATACAGTGTACTAAATCCGGTGAAACTGGAAGCCAATCCGAACACACCCTGAAAAAAAAATATGTTACGTTCAACCGAAATGGCAAGTTCTGTTTGATCAACAAACGCATATGGGATAGGTAGTCATCACTATCGACCAGAAAAAAAACTAGGCGCAATAAATAAATAGATACACCTACAGCCTCTGTTCCTATTATTGAAAAGGCATTTAACAACAATTCAGTTTTATAAAGGACACTCAATAACCTTATCTACCGTCTGTCTCGAGTTTCCACAATAGGAACAGACACTATAAGATCAAATGCAAACCGTCGGATAACACGCCACGCTATATATTTTGCGCTAACCTTTCTAACCTAGAACGAACAGTACTGACCTAGTCGCTGTTTTGTAATAGTTTATTTATTGTTCGTAGTGTCGACGAATCCAAGCTGAATAGAAAATCAAAACCAAGATAAGTAAATAGACAGAAGTGGCCTTCTTTTTATTGGCATAAATTATTTATAAATAATATTAAGAGTATTGGTTTGTAAAATTGAGATAAGAAAATTCATTCTACTCAGAATATAATTAGCGAAAGTCTAAAACGTAATATATTAGGCAAAAACTAAAACATAACCATTAAAATAACCTGTCCAATCATTGAATAAACGAATTTAATGACATTAGTTACTGAGTGGAACCAATTAGTAGATAATTGCGGATATTCAGCAATTAATCTGGGATTTTACAGTTCTGCGGACCAGCTCGTAGTGTAATTAAACTGTTAAATAATAATAGTCGCTACTATAAATTACTTTCATATCCTTTTTGAAAGTGCTTGATATAGTTCGTGGCTTAGAAAGTGTTTTGAGCTGGAAATTATGTAAGGTTTTAAGATAACGATGAGAAACTGAAAGGCAACGGAAAATGATTTAATATAATTTGTTTAACTTCTAGAGACAAACAAAAGAACAACTGTTCCCGTTTTGCCAGATTACTTATTTTGCTTGGGGCCCTCCCCCCGCCTGTCATTTCTTAGGTTACAAGATTTCTCCGTACAATGTATCCTTAAAATTGGTTTACCAGTTTAGCGTGAATATTTTCATGGCTTAACTGATTAAAAGGTATCGGCGCAACACATTCTTTTTCCATTCTTCCCTATCAGACATCACATTATCACTTACTTTTTTAATTTATACCATTTCTTAGATAATCCATCCATCTTTTATTAGGCCTCCTCCTTCCTCTCCATCCATTATCATTCATAGTCATCACTCTCTTAGTCACGTGAGTCTCATCTCTCCTCATCACATGTCCATTTCAAGACAGATGATTTCCTTTCATTTTTTCTGTAACAGTTGCTACTTTCAAACTTAATTTTGTTGTAGGTATCATATCATATCCCATATTGAAGTCCAGTCTCTCCAGAATAGTAACTTTAAACTAATCACAAGTGACCGGAACTATTGGAAGCAATCATGGCTGATCGAATCTGCTCGCTACATTGCGTAAACTATTAATTGGATTGTTTGTATGAATGCCGTTTGATTTGCGGTCGAACGCGATTAGCATATGAAGGCATGTTTGTATGTCTCCTTGTGTTATTGTTGGTAAGTTGTGGATAGATAGGATATTGGCAAAACTTTCATAGACGCGTTTGGTTTCCCAGACATTACCACACTTGACATTTTACGGGGATTATAATGTGGAATTCTTACGATACTTAACCCGGTTGGTATCATCGCCAAACGAATAAGGACTTAGAGTTCATTGGAAAGCTCTTAGTTTTATATAAACAGTCCGGAACAGACAGTTTTAAAGTGAATTAAAAAAAACGGGATGGAAGGGTTGAGCAATTTTTATCCCCCCGGCTACTTTAGTCTTGGTAGTGCATAGCCCATATATTTAGAATAAAAAAAATATGTAGATAGTCTAAATTAGACCTTTAGTTTTTAGTCCAATATAAGATTTTAAAAGTACAAAATATGAATTCCTTTAAGGTCGATGTTAGTACATAAATTGCATATTTAAATACCATAAAATATTGACTAGTTATCCAATAACATTGTATTCTTAGACACGGCTGACCTAGCAGGTGCAAATCGTTATATATCAAACAAAATGGCTGTCTATACGGCGTATAAGCCTCGGGCGGTCTGAGGGCAGAAGTAATTGACACAGGACCGGTCGAGATGATTTCATTTCGTAAAACTGTTATTAATTTCATTACTAACTACCGAGCGGCAGTCAACGGTTTATTGAATTTGAATTTTGCTGTCAGTGAATTTCTTTTTAAATGTGTTACCAAATAGATAAGAGCCTTTTTTGCAGGGCTGGAGGGGTTTGCGTTGCAGTTGGTTGATGAAAGATGCTGATGATGAAGATGGTGATGAAAAAGAGGTTTTTGCATTGCAATGTAAAGTTAAAATTTTTGATAGGTGTTTGCAATCGACTACTGGAAATAAGGATGTTATGTGTTCCGAAAAGTCGTTTTTGTAAACAGCACCTATTTTAAATTATACCAGATAGTAAAATGCTTAAAGAAAATAAAAGAACACTAACTGCAGCTCCAATGTTTTTTAATCCAACTAGACAAATAAAAACCAATCCAATATAAACGGTCACTGGGTCAGAAGATATTAAAATGACTCGAGATAAAATCGAAGACAATAAGCCTAAAGCAGACGAAACAAATGGGATCCATTTTTAATTGAATGTCATTTCCAAACTAATGGGCTAAGGACATTCGGCACTCTTTGAAAGCTTAATAATGTTTATTCGAAACCATTAATTCCTTTGAGTTCGGTTAATCGATCTGTTTCGAGTAGTTAAGTACATTCGAAAGTTTTTAGGAGATACGAACGAGACGAGAATTTAGTGGCCTTAGCGTTAAGTGCCGCTGCCACAGAAAATGATGACATTTCTTTTCATTGCTCGTAAACTGTATAGTACATTTAATTTAAGTCGGGGCACATAAACCTGTCTGTTTTTTAAACGTACATAGGTAAATGTACGTAGATAATTAGAATGGATTTTTCTTTATGTCTAGGTATTAAACGCGGAGAAGATGACTGTTGCCAATTTATTGATTCTATTTGACTATTAAAGCAGTCACAAAGCAGTCTCAAAGACACGCGAAAGTTTGTAATTATGATATAGACACGGATAAAATAACAGCTAGTAGCTAATATTTGACACCAAGCTATAGCAATTTATAGCAGTTATAGCAATCCAAAGGTGGTTAAAATTTCTTAACAAATACTTAAAATAGTTAGTATTTTTTTTTAAATATCTAGCCCAGCACACTTTGATAGAGAGCACTGATATATCTATTTCTCTAATAGCAGCCAGTAGTGACGTAAAATTATCGACTAAAATTACAGCCCGTATAAAGGGTTAATCGGTTTAAATTCCGAATCGAGGGTTTCATAGTGCTGTGCCAGAACAAATTAGGAACCCAATTACGTGAAGTGACTGTGCAGTAATAATCGATCAGAATGAAGAATTTAAGGCCAGGTGGACCCTCCGTAGTGGAACGAATGGAGCACGTCAATCAATTTAATTAATTATTCGAACTGTGGCACAGGAAATGATCTTAAAGAAATTGGCTAATGTTTGTGGCCTGTTGCGGTCAACCTGTCGGGCCGTAGATTTATTGTCGAATGGTTGCTGAATATTTATAGGTAAGAAGTGAATGTTGTGGTTGTCTGATCGGTAAGAGTAGTTATATTAAAAAAAGGTTTTCTACCCTTTGAAATAGATGAGTTAAAGGTGGCTCATGAAGCTAATATTAAAAAAACCTTATCTTAAAAGTTGTATTTTTTTGACATTTTTTTCAACCTTTTTTATGACCAAAAGATATGTAAGTTTTCTGCAAATAAACAAGTAATTTAACACAATATTAAACCTGCAAAACTCAGTATACCCAACACAAATGTACTACTCATATCACTTCCTACATCTATAACACACCTTTGAGAACGAGAGCGATAAATTGTGTTACTTGATAGCTATCCCTTTACAGTCTATTGAGGCATCGCCGCAATAAAACTAGTCCACAAACGAGACAGCGCTATACACATCATATAGCTCTATCTCGCTCTCACATCTGCAAGTCTTTCTTTAAGATGTGTTAGTATTGCTTCAGTGACGTTTAAAGGTGTTAAAATAAGGCTATTCAATTTAATCGTGGATATTGAATGATCTATTCATACGTCGTTTAGAACTGTTACTCGTAAAAGCGTATTAAATAAACATTCGATCTAGTTACGAGTAGTTTGTTTATGTTGTGATGTAAATACGAGTTTGATACTTGTTCCTTTGAGAGCGTCGCTTGATTATAGTTTTGTAACTTAGGTATTTAGGTAAACATTTCAACAAAAAATTACAACTTTCTTCAATATAGCGTAGGTAATCTGGCGACAAGTAAAAACGGAGTAACGGAGTGACAAATTAGTTTTCTTTTAAATTTAATAAAATTAACAACTTTCCATGGTATACCATATTTGTACCTAGGTAATTTTGCGGCGAGTAAACAAATATATAGGTCTCTCTAATTTTTCCAAACCAACCATTTTTTTTTAGTTTTAGTAGTTAGTAACTTTGTACCTTACAAAGTTCAAATTTTTGACTGTAAGCCGTACCAACAAAACAAAATCATCTCACAGTGCTCTTCGGACACGCAATCATTCATTTACATACATTTAGTTACCTGTTAAAACTTCACGTTATATTGACAATTATGACCAAAGCAAGTTCTATACTACAACGGTTAGCCTGATAGATCTAGACTACCTATTCCTATGCATTCTGAAACTGTATCGCTATGGTAGACCACAGGTCATCTAAGGGGACAATCACCCTACATTCCGCGGACGGTGTCGGTCGCCGTGTAAGGTAATGCATATCGGCTGCAAATACCCGACATTAAGCATTCGTTTTGAGGGTATCATGGTGTACGTATCAAATAAAAGGTGGACTTGTCCTTTATCTTTATAAAGTTGTAAATGACATTCATTGATTCTGAGAATGAGATTCTTTATAATTTACTCGCTAGGCTTACGGAACAAACATAAAAAGCGTATAAACTGTCGAATTGAGAAACATCCTCTTTTTGAAGCCTGTTAAAAATAGGTAAAAACGCAATGTTGCCTTATGGTTAAATATAATACTGCTCAATGTAGTGTTTTCCCGTTATTTTATTTTTTTACCCCGTATTTTTGTGGTCAAACCTTTAACGAACATGTCATAACCAAGCCTGAGCAGAAAAAAAAATAGGAAAACAAAATATAGTTAACCTCTAATTGGCTTGTAGAATAGCAATAGGAAGGTCATGCTTCACTAACGACAGGTGACCTATAAATGTCTTTCCGATACATTTCATTCATATTCATTGCGTTCAAAGGTTTTTAATGAACGCTAGATACATTGAAATGTACCTATATTTAAGTGGAAATGTCCTAATAAGAAAATATCAATAGCAATCAACAAGCATAAAAAGGTCAGGTTTATTTTAAGTTCCCTTTAATTTAAAGTTTTTTTGTTTCACTACAGTAATACTTGACTCGGCGTACTCACTGCCGTGCCCCCAGACACCTTACAATTTTTAGCAAAAAAAATATAGATTGCTGAACTTGGCGACCTGAAAATGTTTGCCAAAAATATTGTAATATTTTTATATTATCATTTGAGATAAGCTTTATTTTTTGACTTTTGTAGTTTTTACTTGAAAGCATAATATGACTAATTATTATATTTTTCTTTTGTTTTTTTTTTGTTATTTCGTGACAGTGTTATTATTTTGGATTGTAATAAGACGTATAGATTGTCTGAATAAATGATTTAAAAAAAAAATATAGGATGTAAAATCGATACTTCGGCTGCATATGAAACAGCTTGGAAAGCTATACCTCTCGTCATAATACTACATCATGTCCATTACGAGGTGTTTATGCTCAATTCCATAAGTGATCGCTCTCCTGTTATTCAAATACAGTGGATAAATATTCAGTGTAAGGTATATACGGTAGTTATCGGTAGTCAAGTATCAGTAACATGTGTGATAGTCAATATGACGCAGATTTTGGAATAAATTTTGGAATGTATTTTTTTTTTTAAATAGAAACCCTTTTTTGTTATTAACTCTTTCTTTTCTTAAAGTAACAGTTTTATTGTCCATTGTATATTGATGTTATGTACCTACATTCTTTTTTTATTTATTTAAAATAAAATCTTCATTGGACCATTTCAGCAATGTATCAAGAATCTCTGTCGACAGTATTACATAGGTATTTTAATTCCATCGTGACGTCACTTGCAGGTGCTACATACCTTACTCACCTGTATACCTTCGTCTCATACGTCATAATAAGGGCATCCACTCACGGACGGGTGTTCCGTCAAACGGTCCATGTGCTCACACCGGTCGCTTTTTGTTTTGATTTCAACAAAATTGCTTCTAGCAGACAGGCTAAGTTAAAACCTACCGTACAGACAGCGTCCTAAATAATGTAAGTAGTGATTTCATCAAAAACAATGTAATAAAGAGATTTTGTTTTTAAGATGTTTTGCTATCGGGCCAAAAAAAAGGAAATGCCTTTACCCAAGGTCTGTAGAGAAGTTACATTTGTCCAAGCGCTCATAATCAGCCTGTGTTAAAGAACTAGACGGTTTGTTTCATCTTGCCGCGAACATGCATAGTGTAATAACGAATTGTCGGTTAGGTATAAAAAAGTGAATATGTATGTATGAGAATACAATAGACTGCGTAACACTCATACAATCGTACAAAGCCTTAACCGATTTCAAAAAGGAGGTTTCTCAATTTGATAGTGTATAAGTTTTTTTTTCAGATCATCATCATCTTCTTGCCCTTATCCCATTTTACTTGGGGTCGGCGCAACACTTTTTTTTTCAGATTGCAGCTGATTAAACTTTTAGTGTGTACAAAGCCATATAATTAACACATAACCCTACTACAAAAGTAGTTCGTGTATATACTGGCTTAGATAAAGTATACCGAAGTATGCAAAGAAAATCACGGAGAAAACTTATTATGAGATACGGGTGAACCAGATGTTTGTAGGAATTATTACCGAACTTTATTTGTGCAGCTGGTGTAAAACTCTAGTGCATAAGAAAGTACATTAATTTGTCTCGTAAAAATGACGGACGTGCTAAAGTTTTTTCTTTTATTTTGGATACTGGATAACCTGTGGGTACTGGATAACCTGGATAATGGATTTGTAATAATAGAAGGACATTTATATGTCGTTGAGCGGTTTCTTGTTATATATTAGGCGAATAGATTCAAGTACAAATATTAATCACGATTTAAAATCACATCTAACTGTAGGTCTCATAGTAAAATGGGAAAAATGACAACTTCTTTTTATTTTCGTCATAAAGCTTAATGTTTTATATGAATTATATGATATTGAACACAAAAAATATAAGTTTTTTTTAATTATCTGATGACTGATAAGTATTAGGTTTTTACTTTTAGGACCCTGAAATCATTATTATTGGAAGAAAACAAGGGATAAAATGTTTAAAAATTGTTTATTTTATAAACAACTTAATTTACAAACAATGTCATAACACTTGACTGTAGAGACCTTTAAATACAACATTTATATTATATAACTACGTACAAAAATATTCTAATATCACAGATCATTTTATAGACATTATAATTTGTATACAGATTTAATATACATCTCAAAAGCATTTAAACTACAGACCATTTCTACATGATTATAATTCTTTATAAAACGTCTTTTTTATAAAACTAATATCACAACCTAAACTATGTTATAAAATCTTCAAAAAACAAAATATTTCTTTTTATAAATGTGTTTTTGTCAATTGGACTTTGTATTGCACTTTTGAGTACTATGGAAGATTTTTGTTCATATTCTGGAGAATATAGTTTTAATTATAATGTTATCTCGGGCAGAACTTGAAGTGGGGGAATAGGAAACAATGCAGCGACAGGAACCTGAAACAAGAAGCTACCATTATTCACGCGATCGTCAACTTTTTTTAAACTACGTTACGCTGAACTACTGAGTCATCTTCACTTATTTATGCTGGAAACTTTGCTTGTTAATCTGACTGATGGTATAAACGCAGCCAATGACAAAAATGACAATTGTTTGCAATTATTATTGAGAAAAAAAAACTTATAGTCAACGCAATTCATGGAGATTTAAAAAAAAATTGGAAGAACTTTATTACTGTATGAAAGTTTTCTTACCTAGTCGGATCATATCTCGTGTCGAATCCCGGCACATTGATAACATTCATCTTCTCCTTTGGCCCCGAATAACTAAATGATATTTGATCCCGGAACGTCTCCATTGGCAGCAGTTTCATCTGCTCCAAATGTGAATGAAACTCCGGTACTAAAGTTAAATTTTTCTTCATCAGATGCTCTGTAAAATGAAAAAATGTGTCTTTACACTTTCAAATAGATTACTGGCCATTTTCCATAAAGAAAAGATTTTTAAACAATTCTCACCTATTATAAAACCCATGGAGACGTCGTCTGGTAACCGTATGCCTTCACAGACACTAATAAAACGGCCTCCACTGAAAGAAAGAAAACCATTGAAACCACTATTTAAAGTAAAGCTTGAATATCAGCAACAAAAACAAAAAGTGCAGGTTTAAATGCTTGATGGCAATTTGGCGGACTACCTTTTGTCGTTCAAAGGAATTAATGTACTAATAACGTTATTACGTTTTAATTAAAAAGTTTAAAGCCCTCACCTCGCAACAGGTAACATTTTCAAAGCCAAACTCCTGCTTATGCAAAATCCGGCGCCACCCGTGGCGAACCAGAATGCAAACAACAGCTGAAACAAATTACAACTTTTATAACAAAGTTTTAAATCAATTTATGAAATAGCCATCGCTTATACAAAGAGATAGTATGAGTAAATGGATAAAAACGATCAATAAAATGATTAATTATCATAAAAAAAATATTAGACGGTATGAAAAATATTACGTGAGTTGCAGTACATCGCTGGCCTTGTGGTTCTGATATCATTAGTAACCCAACATTGTCAGCAATACACCGCAATTCACGCGAAATTTCTCGTATCGTTTTAATCAAACTTGAAGGCCGAGATTCCACTAAAGTGGAGTCGAAACGAGCGCAGTAGAGATATCTTTTAAACAACGCCTCGCACCCGAGCTAAAAAGCATCTCTTCTCGCATAACACAAAGCACACCGTACTCATCTTTTCTTTGGTGGAGTCCCGGTCTAAAAGGCAAACGAATTATATTTTTCTGTAGTGACCTATCGAACCAGTTAGGTATACATACCTTATCAGTAGGCTTGTTATAAATATGAAGCGGTTTGTTGACAGATGGCCGTCCCAAGTACCAATCTTCCTGATGATTGTACTTCTGTAAAACGGTGACCAGCCGAGGTACATTCACGTAGTTATCATCGTCGAAATGACAGAACCACCTGTTGACAAACAAAAGGGAATCTTGTAACAACGTATTTTAAAGCACTTTTTGCTACAACAGTAAAATGATTGTCCAAAGCAGATTATAAAAACGAACGATAATTACACGAACGTCGAATGTAAAGACGACAATTAACGTAAAAAAGTTTATTATGCTAAGGGTATACGATCTTGTCGGAACGATAGTTAAAGATAGCAGTGGTAAAATTGTAAAAGAAATTCATATAACTTTATGGAATCCCAGATGTAGTTAACATCGAGAATCCCTAAAAAGTGTAATTTAACTCACAAAGTGGCAACAGAGGCAGCAATTTTCAAAGTGAAATTGCAGCCATAATCAATAAAACTGCAAAAATGAAGTATCCAGAACTTGTGCCAAAGCACGGTCTCGTGTCATGTAATCCCGTCCTTAAAGACGCCATAAAGGTAACCGACAATTTAAACGATCATCAAACAGGTACCTACATACATGAAAACTCGAAGTTAGTCGTCGCACCTGCATCGAGAGTCATTGACGATAATAATTGCGACTACAGAGTGTTTATAAAGTAGTACGTAAAAGAATTCTGCTTCGGGTGCCAATAATTAGCGTTGCGGTGTAATTTACGGACATTACGCTCGCCGGCAAATAACAGGAGCTGCGTATACGCAATCCGTGACCACATATTGCAATATGGCGTACGACAAATGGCCGCGACTCGCCAACTTATAATCTGGATCGGGTTTCTTGCATATCGTGTTTGCATTTGCGAAATTGGATCGTTTGAAGCGTATTTCTTGCAAGACAGCTGTTTAATTACGGATCGTAACTATTTATTACTGCAGACCTAAGCTTAAGTATATTATTAACTGAGCAAGTCTTAGACCAATTATCCACTGGTGTATGATTTCCCTATCCGCCTATAATTGCTATTCAATGTGCTTACTTCATTATTTTTGTTTCCTTTGAGTTCTGAATAGTTTGTTCATAATTTCATGTTATAGATTACTATGTGTCAAATAATAGTCATGAGGGATTGGTTAAAAGTTTTATGTTACTGTTAATTTTCTGTAGAACAATTTAGAGTTTGACGCATCTAGTGAAGCACACACCGTTATCGTACGATAATCCTATTACAGTCCACCTGGGACCAATAAAACGAGCAGTTCGATTCCTAACCGCATCATATATTTTGATGGTTTACCACCAAACTCCTGGTTTTTGAAGCTAAAATCGTGTAATTCGCTTGTAAGATAAACTCGCCTTAAAGTACGAATTTTACTTCGAACATTTTGAACGGAACATTTTATTTAACGAAAACGTACGTACTTAAGAATGTCAATTTGCTTCAGTAAGACACTAAAAGCTTAGTCTGAAAAACGTTTTCTTACATTCAGAGTATTCTTTAATCTAATTGAATAAAAGCATGTCAAGAAACTAATCTAATACATAGGTAACCACTTTACAAAAAGTATGGAAGTAGAGAAAACCGTGCACAAATACACCCATTACCGGCGAGATAAGCCTTAACGCACTGAAAGATACGACCATGAATAATGTATTACATAGCTATGTAGAGATACGAGAAACAAACAAGACTTCATGTACGTAATCAAGAAGTTCACGAAACGCTTACTCAAACTAAATAAAAGTATGTTTTAGGAAATACTCTCGCAATTACAACAAATCTACTACGTGCCACAGTATCCTTATTCCCGACATAAAATCAAACGGTCCCTTTGACCTTGCGACTCTTACAAGCCTCGCATTCAGCCCATTTCATTTGTTCCGGAAGAACTGCCTACAAAAGATCACCGCATCAGACGTTTATTACGAAAGGTTCAGACTCGGTTTTATGGACAAATTGATGCGTGGGCAAAGAAAATTAATGGGCGCAAGTAACAAGACTTGAGCGACACGTTTCAAAAGCCGAGTTACAATGCTAACGCTGTGAATTGTGTATCACAATTATTCGTGCCAAGGATAATTGTAAGGCGGCGAATAATTAATAGCTTCATTCAAAATCGAATGTGTCTATTACATTTTTGGCCGGAAATAGTTAATTATTTTTGGTGTTTGTGAATACATTTCAACACAGCTTTTTCAAACCACAAACTTTGTACGAGAGAAAGGCGTAAAGTTCAAATTAGAATAATTGCACCATTATCGACGTGTTAAACCTCTCGTGTTGTACCTACTTCATTCTCAAAAATGTTGACACACATAATTGAACAGCCTACGTGTAGAGAAGGCGCAAGAAATACAAGAATAGTGTATTGAAATGTGATACTAATGCGTTTGGGGTTGCACTTCAGATCACAACTGTGGGAATAAACCAAGCAATTTCAACAAAAACATTAGTTGGTTCTGTGTAAATGCGTGAAAATTATTGTGAGCCCAAAATAATATTGGACTTGCTCTTCAAAAACCATTAACGTTTGTTGTTTGTGTTTGAGCGTTGAGCTTCGTTGGTGACGCTGTTGTCTTCTGATTAAAAAGGCCTTCGACACGCTTTGGGTTTAGCGAAACACTCTACTTTCGGATGACTAAACAAATTCTTAACAACTTTGGCCGTGTTCAGTATTTTTCAACAAGTACTATCCACCTTTGATATAGACTGGAGAAAACAGATATATTTCCTTTTCCAACGGCGGCACAAACGGGAAGAATTTTAATCTTATTCTAAAATTGCTTCATGTTCTTTCTGAAAAATATCTTGTGTAGCATCGTCAACCGTTTTAAATTCACGTTGAAATTTTATATTTCCCTCAGTAATAAACTTGAGCATTTGACAAGTTATTCAAAGTGTAAAAGCGGAAAAGTTTTTGTACACCATAATACGATCATTAGAATCGTCGAACTAAAGTTTGTGTTCAATATTTAAACAGACAGCGGTGCTTCTAAAAACAGAAGTTAAGAGCGTTTTGTTTTTAGTGAAAACATAAACTTCTTCACCGCGGGTACTGATTAAGAGTGCGGTTTAGAAAAACTGAGGAACGCTCGTTTTACTAGAATAATATTGTCGTAGTAGAGAATGCTGCTTTTTGTGTTTTTACTTCAAATTTTTATTTGAGTGCATTACGGAGAAACTTACTGAATACAGAATCCAACATATTCTTTAGTAAAACTTAATGTTAATGCGTCTAATGGAGTAAACATCAAAGGAATAATATGGTTTAATTTTCCAATAAGTATCTGCAAGCTCGGTCAGTGGGATTTGAAAACAAATTGTTTGCAAGCTCCGGAGGCCACTTGAATTACGATTCCACTCTTGACTGAGCTTCATGCATTTGTTTGCATCTCATTTACACGTTTCATTTCCTTCCCTCCATCGAAAGTATTATTGGTTTTTACTTAAGTATTGGCTGGTGGAATAACAGTAGAGACTTCATCGTTAATATTGTGATAATAATTTTAGTTTACGATCTTTCTAAAGTACAAAAAAACATGTTATACATGTTTTTTTGTACTTTTATTACAGTAGCTCTTTGAAACGTATCATTAAACAAATTTTCGTTTCGTACAAATTAAATTGTACCAAGAAAACAATAGTAACACCATTTGCAAAGTCAACTAACCGTGGGATTACCATTATTAGATATGTAAAGTTTCTTTCAAATAATTGTAGGCTAGCATCCAAAATTTATAATTACAGTTCTGATTAATTCACATCCATCATTCGTCTAATTCGGCTAACAAACGTTATTTTGATTGCGTTATAATTGCTGAGATGTGTCGTTGTGATGGATTGGGTAAGGCTTTGGCACCCCATCATCAGGAATGACGAACAGAACGCTTAACCTGGGGCTATACTTGTATGCTCTGATTTTGGAGTAGTGGTCTAAGAATGGTGCCTCGAGGAAGCCCGTGAGAATCTTATAGGGTTTTTTTTGGGTTTTTAAGTAGCTGTAAAAGTTTTAATCAAGAAGTAATTTGACTTGAATTTGTTAAATTTCAATCACATAGAAAACCAAAGCAAATCTTTTAACCGATGTCAACGTTATTTTTGTTGAGGGATAATAGGCACTCAGAAGTTCTAAAAGACTAAGCAGAGCACTCTTGGATAACACTTTGCTGCTCTTGTTATGAAATATTGGATAGATAACCAATAACTCAATCTACAGGAAAACTAAAACGATCAATATGAACGAGCTAGCACAAAAGTTGCCGTCATAAAAGAATATTACTTATTCAGGTTTATAAGATTTGCGTCCACTAAGAAAACAATCTCAGCTAACTATCGGACAAACACGCTTATCTTGTTAAAGTTTCAAACACGTTTCCGATAAATAAATTTATCGACACTCTCAGGTGCGAAAATAGCCCTTACCTTACAAAGAATAAGAGCTAGAATATCCTTCATAAAATAACAATAACAGTTAAAACTTTGCCGTTCTTAAATGGGTCTTGTGGTGCACGAAATAGAAATCAAAATAGTTTTTAAATGGGAGAAAAGTTTTGAAAAATTGGTACTCACTTTTTACCGCTTTCGAGAAAATGGTCGTACTCCACGGACGTTTTGCAGCATAGATGTTTTCGCTGATGTGAGTCAGAACAATTCGTGTTTACCATGTGCCCGTCTGTCAAGGTAAAGATCTTATTACAAAGGGATAAGGTTCAAAATATTATGTGAAATTTCAGCTGCGATTGTTAGGTCTTAATATTTCCAAAGTTTGAAAGTTGCAACTTACTTGTTTGACGTTGATGTTGCGGGTTGTCTGTGTCTGTGAAAAACCATGTCTGAAACAAAGAAAAGATAGTTATAAATAAATGTTATATTCACATACACACAAAATGATAGATTTCATTAAAACTCAGTTAAAACAGTTTCTCAAATAAAAATGTATGTATGAAGTAGGTACTTCACTTAGTAAAGATTTATTTTCATGTTAAGGTTAAAAACTTTTTCCTTTCTTTATAATACTGACGATACCAATACTAATAAAAAGTTTTGAATTATATATAATATCATGTACAAAAACGCTGCTACTTAATGTTCAAGTTGCTAGAAACTAAATCTACCTTAAGCCTACCTAACCTCACCCCGTCAAAAAACCTGATAAGATTGAAAATAAAACAAAAACCCAAACCGTTACTAAGACTGAGATATTGTTAACACCTCAAATGTGATGCGGAATAAATTATCAAAGGATATAGGTATTTTATTGTTCACACTATAAAACTTTGGAATAACCCTTATTTGGTAGTCTGTGACGGTTATGTAAATTATTCTTTATAGCGCTTTGTATTGTTAGAAACTTCATAGTCAACATAAAATTTGTACAGTTGGGATCTCGACTATTAAATTTAAATTCCGCGCAAAAAAAAAAATATTGAAGACATTATAATCTCCTGTTTCCACTCTATTTAATCTATCTGCACATTGAAAGTAGATGCAATCAAAATTATCTCGATTCGAGGAACATTTTACATGCATTAATACTAATTATCTATTTATACTAAGTATCAACGAAAAAGACATTTAAATAAGCCTTGGATTTGTCATTTACTTGTCTTTACCCAATTTTAACAATTAATTAGCCAGCCACACACATATTCTTCAACATCAACCTTAACACATATTCTTAACAATACAACGATAAAAAATAAACAAAAGAAATTCTACTAGAAACACTGAATCAATCTTTAACGAAAAGAACAATCTTTTAACCCAAGGAATCTTCAGTAATAAAATGTAGAGACAATAAACATTCACGGTTTTTTTATAGCTATATAAATGAGTATTGCGTATTTTCTTAACACCTAAGTAAATACTAATCCCCAAGGAATCATATGGGAGTCAATATTTAAAGTTTATTTAGGGACCCGTCAGATAGATTCTGCTTTCTATAAAGACCACCACGTTGTTTGTTTAGAAAGACATTATTTCGATTTAGTTGTAACGTTATGGCACAACGATGACCTAATTTTTGCAAATATTAAAACAATATCCAGATTGTCCTTAGTATTTCTGAACTGAAAATCTTTTAGTGGAGATTTTTTTTCTTTTTAAGAGCAATGAATGAAAGGGAGATACCAGTTGCTGATATCTACGTACTCTATCCTTTGCGATCATTAAAGAGGACGATATAGGTCCTGGATTAGGACATAGACACTTTGTAACCGACTGCGTCAAGAGGGGTAATGTTTTTTGCAGCTATAATCTAAGACAGTATATTGTAGACATTTATTCATAGACGTTATTAGCTGGGGCTAATAAAGTCTATGAATAAATGTCTACAATATAAGCGTCACTTTTCGAACAGTATCCCTACGGCCTACAAAGATACTCCTTCCTTAATTTGTTTTTGAAAGAATCTAACGAGTTTTATCTACCAACGGACGCTATCATACTCGTACCTCAAGGACTTATACAGATTTCTACCGCCATATAAAACTCGACACAATGAAAATGACACGACGTTTGGTGTTCACGACCTCAGCTATATATAGACTACACAATGTTCAGTGCTCGTACTGATAACTTCAATTTATAAAGGCCTTGCCCCAACAAAGGGACCTTAATAGGGCGTATTTTGTTAAACCCTCGCGTTAACGTTGTGTAACCAGATGAACTGAGGCTTTGATATTTTCTGTCTGTTTATAGTAAATGTTTATTTTTTAATGTTTTGAAGTGTAGTCTATTTTTGAATTTTAAATTTATTATCAAGTATTTACAAGGTATAGGGTTTTATTTTTAAAATTTGAGGAAGGCTTTGCACTTTATTGGCATGAAAAGGACTAACAGAAAAAATACAAATCTTCTTATAAATTAATAATGTATGTCTGTCCTTCTAAAAATATTGATTAGATGGGGATAACACTTTTTAAAACCTCTACTAACGATGTGTAAGATCCTAAAGCAAAAAAAAACGTAACCACATTTTGATTGAACATTCAACTGCTAAGTTTCCCTGCTCGATCAAATAATAATACTTAGAATACGAGTATCTTATCATACTCAAGCAAAAGATCCAGGCAACGTGATCAAACTCAGGCACAACTTTATGCCTAAACAACTATACTTAACCAAAACACAATGTCGATCCGACATAAAATATAATGAGTTTGCTAAACTTCGGTTTAGATATCCAAGTATAAATTAATACAGGGAATCTAGTATTAGTTAGTATTTAGGGCGGAAAACCCGCAATCTCGACGCCTGTTGACAAAACTCGCCCGACAGGCAATATCTTGTTCTGTAAATACCTTTGACGAAGAAATAAAGGAACTAGAAGAGGACTTTTAAGATTGTCTAAATTGGTTCTTTAAATATTTTAGAATTGATCCTTAGGACATAACGATACATTTAAGGTCGATGTGTTCTAGACAATCGATTAGAAAAAGTAAAAGGGAGAATATAAAGTTGGAAAAATACATTTCACTTAAGGACACAAATAAATAAGTAATAAAATTATTTATTTGGCGCATGTCTTTAGGACACGTCATAAAAAAATGATATGGGAAAAAAAAAGTTTTGAAAGAGTAATTTGCTAATTCTCTTCTAGTTTCGGAAATTTGCTAATTCACTTTTTACACAGCAATAAAAACGGAATATTAAACTTTATTACGTTTTTCGTTAAAACGTTACACTTCAAGGAAAAACGTTGAGTATAATTCAGAAACTTTTACGCATTAACGTTCATAAAATCGCAAATAGCATGAATGAATGAACGAAGTAGCTAAGTGGGAATGAGGTGGCCAGTTCACGCAGCTTATGAGAGTCAACTAAGGCCAATAGGTTAATGCGGCGGGACACGACGTAGGCGATGAGACAACTATTCGTCATTTACTACAAACGTAGTAGATAATTACCTCCCACAATGTATTTATTTCATTATTTATGTACACACAAAACAGGTGAAAAAAACACAAGAACATAAGCCTTGTACGGTACTGCTTATTTCTAAAGAAATCTCTCCCAGCAGACCCGCTATTGAAGAAGTGGTTGATAATGGTAGTTATGTATAATCTAGGAGCTCCTGTAGATTGCTGACTTTTTATTAGTCGATAGTTTGATCACATTGGGTTTTGAAAATTAAAACCATTAAAATTAATACCTAACACTTGTATCCTACTCAATCAACACAATAAAGATTACTTAACTTTACTAAAAACTCGCATAAAAGCAATTATCAACAAACAATGCTTGATACACTTTCCAGTTCCCGACATCTGCCTCGTGTTCAGCAAATAGCATTAGACAGAGCGGGGTTTGTTCCCGACATGTTTGACTAAGGTGCCAACTGCCAAGACGAGACATGTAATGCATCTACACAATCATATAAGACATATGTTTGTGTGTATGTTACTTGTGTATCTTTAGGAGGTTTGAGTTTAATGCGAAATGATACTATTGAGAAACTCAGAATGATAAATAATCAGAAGTTAGGTAGAAAATGTGTGTGAAATATAAAAAAAATGTGGTTGGTAGATGTTAGCATAACAAAATTATGTAATATATTAAATAAAAGAGATAAGAAGGTGCTTTTAACAATGGGTGTTTGGATTAACATTACCTGTCTCCGTTTGATAGTTATTCTAAAATGTTTTTGATAGTCAAGAACGTCAATTTAAAAAAATGAGAAGTGGAGGAATTTACAGCTTGCCTTTACATTATCTTAGCTTTAAGGAAAGTGCTTTAGTCCGATTAGAGAGCCAAGTACTGCGGATATACTTAGAATCTTTCTAAAGCGAGTAGTTTCTACTAAAGTGCTGACCTAAACACTAATATAATAGACCTAAACCGAACCATATTTTGCAGAATAATCAATAACAATTTGAAAAACACTAAAGCACACATGAATTTAAAATGATAAACACAAATCTGATTCACAATCACAATCACGAATCATAAAATTGCAATAAACTTGCCAATGTTTTGCACATCAGCATCAGGAGACGTTTTTATGAAGAATTCATGGACAGCAAATACAAAATCACTTTTGAAATTATAGGACCCGGGACCACCCCGGCAGAACCTGTTTCTGCAGTAAACCGTTGACGATTATAACAGTAATAACTGGACAAATAAATAATGACTTTAATGCATACATGGATAGCTGATACAAGTGATTAGCTGCAGAACTCCTCACTTGTAGTAATGAGTTGGAAAGATAGTTCAGAAAATTGATTTCTTTAGCAGTTGGTTTCTATTAGTTCATTATAGTTCAATCTGAGTGATTTGTTATTGGAATTTTCCTTCTATGTTAACGTGAATAACAGTAACTCCATTTGATATGCACGCTAGTTTTGAAATTCATGGCTTTATAATATAATACAAGAATCCGTTGAAATACACATCTCGTTTAATATCGCGACGAGGGTGGCCAAGATAATTGAAGATAATTTAAAAGTGGTAGCTTATAAATAACCAAATACAGGATCGAATAAAATTAACGTATCCAGGCCATTTAGAAGTCTAGCGAATACCTTGAAAGGATCTTCATTCGCTTATGAAACATAAGATATTATCAAATTTGAAAGTTCTTTGGTAAGAATATCCTCTAACTTCGTCAATTCCAGGTACCTTGCCTAACTGTAACCAAAAACGAGTCCAAATCTTATCACAAGTTCTCAAACACAAAAATAAGCCACATAATACATCCGTTGACTTCTCGGAATGTATTAATATGGCGCTGATAAGCTCGGCTCGAAGAAATGCGATATCCGCCGAAGTTGTTTAAGCAAACGTTTAGTATAAACATATCATATGCAAGCTGATAACAACATGGTTACGACTGTGACTAAAGAGGTTGGATTATATTTGTGGCAAAATTGCAACGGATGATGTTTTGACTTCCACTTTTGGTGTAATTGAATTTGGATATAAAAATCGGAGATCATGATTTAATGTGATAAGAGAAGACCAGTTCAAAAGTTTTGAATAAAAAGGACCAGGATGAAGCTTTTAAATCTTCAAAACCTCAGTAGCAAAAAAACCATCCATGCTTCTGTTAAGCGAATTCATAGTCGCTATTTAAACTTGAAAACAATTTGCTAAACAACGCAATACTATTATAGCTGTACTAAAATTACTGACTATTATAGTCTGGAACTACTTAGTCCAGCAATAATGTATGAGCTTAGTAGACAATCTGTGGTAACACGTGAATGAACTCAGCCGTTGCATGTGGACGGAACGTGTTCGCGCCTAGCAACGATCGCGGCATCGGCAGGATGCAGGCGATATAACAACTCTTTATGGAGGTAAATGGGATCAGCTCCCATCTGTAGACTTTACAAACATTTACAGTATCTTGTTCTACACAATGTTTACTTCAAAATTTGCTAAATTTATCAAGGAGAAGTCTATTTAGTGTTACATATCTAAAAAATATTTTCCTGTTTTGGAATAATTTTTGTCTTTATTTCTTCAAATTTTATTTGTGGAATATAAAAACATACTGGAGGATAAAGATAGCCAGTTTTATTGTACAACAATCTTTACACCGTTGTCAGGCCGTGACTGTCTCAGTAGCTACAAAAGTAAATGTTTATAAAATGATATGATAATATCCTCAGCCGGGCAAGGCATAACATTAACACGATATCAATGCTTAGTGCAACAAGTGTCCAACAATACAGTATTGTTGCAATATAATAACTAACTTTACATCCGTTGGACGTTTTGGATTCGGAAACCTTGGTCGAAACCATTTGGTTAAGCTTGCGGGCCTTGCGGCTCTCTAGTGAGTTATAGTTCTCAATGGACCGGGTTCAGGGGGCGTACCAACACCTCTCAAAATAAAACTGGTGTATTTGTATGAAAGAGATGGTGATCAAGGACTTATAGTGCTCTGTCTCGCTTCCACAACTGCAACAGGCGTATTTTGGGAAGTAGTGGTAGGTGTTTAAGATTCGGTGTATTTTGGACAGGGTAAACAGGTTTAGGGGTATGAGAGCGCCTTAGGGCAAACAATATAAAATAGAAGATTAAATGGTAAAGGAAGTAATTAATATTAAGAGGTTGGGTGGCATTACTTGGGATAGGCTTCTGGCCGGCGGAGTTTGAAGAAACTTATTCAGATTAGATTTATTAATAACAAAATATTGGAATTTGAAGTAAATCTAGTTTAATAAAATATTTACTTTTTATTATACATAAAAGTCGTGCAGAAATTAGGCAACGCATTATTAATAATGTCCTTATTGGCTACAACATTCTTCTTAAGTAACTTTTTTGACATATTCATAGAAAAGACTTTATGTAATGTCTGCATTCAAAAAAAAAACAAAAACGTTGTAGGTATCTGATCCCCAGAAATTAAAAATCATCAAAACAAAAACAAAAGGAAAACCACAATTCCCAATTAACAATAATTCAACTCAGAAAACAGTTTACAACACGGATCATAAAATGCAACCGTTCCGTTTATAAATCAGGAACGTCGGTCGGCCAAGAGTTGCCACAAAAGGGCAAAATCAAGTACACAATCACGTCACGTGTTGCGCGCGCGCCGTGCCACGCGCGGGTCTACAATGGCGCCGCTCCTGCGCCCGCGACGGATTAACGGTTCATTATGCACGCTCCAGATTCAGGAAACGCTGCCTCAATGGCCGCTGCACGAATGCCTGCCCGATCGTCTATTGTTTTGCTAGGTTTGTTACCTCTGTTAGCTCCAATAAATGAATTAGATGTAGATGTCGAAGAGTTTGATTGAGAGATATTAGCTTGAAAATTATGGGATTCTGTTCAGATCTTTTGACTCCGATAAGGATTTAAAAGAAAGTTATCGAACTACCAAACTATAAAGTAGTAATAATGGATTTTATAGTGTAATATAGATTTTTATCTTTGAATAATTTGTACCCGTGGTGATAGATTTTATCTTACATACATCCCACTTACCGTGCCATGAGACGTGGTCAAGTAAAGCCAGTAAAAGAGGTGTAATTTTAAAGACATTGTCGTTAGGACATTAGAATATTCTTTCAATATACTAGAAACGTGTTCTGTGACTTGAATAACAAGATTAATAGCTTCACAAAGAAATTTGCATAATAGCGTTGTTTCGGTATCTAATAACCAGCACATAGGAGCATTATAAACAGAGATATACGATGGCAATTTGAAATAAGTGGCAACGAACGGGTTTTCGACGTCCAATCCAAGCAATTTGGATAAATGAAGGTTGAATATGAAATGGAATTAAGACATTCTTTTCTAATTCCGAAACTGGATAGTATTGACTTTGGTAACAAGTGGGTCCCGCTGGGAGTGTTCTGGTGCATTTATAGGAGATTTATCGCCGCAGCATTAGAAGTTCGCTCTGCGGGTAGCCCCTTTATAGCTTATGTTTTATTATTATCGGAGTTTAGTGAAAAATCGTGACGCAAAGTTAAATTTATACCACCAATAAGCAATAACGACGACTGAATTATCAATCAAAATGTTTGGATAGTGCTTGTATAAATTTACGCCATCGAAGTCGTTAAATATTTGATTTTGGCGGGAGATTTTACAAATTCCTACACGAATACCTGTGGATGTTATTTATTGTTATCTTTTTATTGTGGCCATTAGGCGTCTTATTTAAATGTGTTTTGTGATCGGTATTAGGCTTGTTTATTACACGTCTAATAATAATTTAATATATGTTATGCATTTGGAGAATCTTGAACCTTGTTACATGCTTGTAGTATCTCGTTAGTGGCTAAGAGTAAACATTGATCAATAGCAATATTGTTTACAGTATTTAGTATCTGTTTTTGTTTATGATTAATGGGCTCGATAAATACAACCTCATTATAATACTGTTCAAATATCATTAGCGTTCAAACATTAGCCAATAACATTGTCTATTTTTGGCTTCAACGATACATTTGTTATTGGAACTAACTGTTTTATATTACAATCGTAGTACACACCTACATTGATCAATTACTGTTACATTCGATAAAACTTCTAAATAAGTATGTGGGATTCTTACCTGATCTTTTGCCAACTGGAACCACGTCTTCAGTATTATCGGCAACCGTGAATATTGATAATGTTTAGATGTTTTCACACTTATAAAAATGTCATCTAAAGTTATATTCTTATGTACACTGTCATACACGGTTGTCCTGACAGGTTCGATGGATAAATCCGACACTTGCACAGATCCCGCGCGACTTTCTTGGAAGTTGAAAGTAACGCCGCCTTGGTATACTAATAAGCTGCAGTATCCCAGAGTTATCAGCACAGCTGCAGCCTTAAGCATCCTGCGCGGAGCCATGCCAGAGGCGGCTGGCGCCAACGCACCGATAAGCTTGCGAAACCCTAAACACCTTTTCACTCATCTGTTGACTTTTCTTATCGAAACACTATTGATAAACAGTGGTCAGACGTAGCGCTCAAATCGACAGCGCTTCGGCGCCAGAGAACGGTTATAACTAAATAAAATGTAGCACAGACGGCAAGCATACGCCCGCGCCCAGCCGCTGCCGTCCCCACCACGTGGTGTGAGCGAGAGGTCGCATACACCCTTCTCCGTCCGTCCAAAGGGTCTACCTGCGCGTGCGCCTGCTCCTTCGTCATGCCCGCGGCGGCGACACCCTGTCAAGTGTTCACATAATAGTTATCTACAACATCGAGAAATCGGCTTGATACGACCAATTTTATGGTCAATTATCTTGAACAATGAATTTAAAACTATGACAGCAACGTTTATATTTTAAAATTACTTATTAAGCTTTCTCTAGTTTGTAATCAGAAATTTTATGTTTAAGACAAAATTTTTTTTCAAGTTTTGATGACGCAATGTCTGAAAACCCTTGCTTTTCGAAATAAAGTCACGCTATTTATCTTTCTAACTAAACCGTTGCCGCGCGGGACATGGCGATTTATCCTAATTAGCCGAAACATCAGAACCTTTCCAAAATTTTACCGCGTCATCGTCCTAATTTGTTTCCATCGGTGGACAATACTCTATTGTAGTACATTGGACGTTCGTTGCTCGAAGCCACTCCGGGCCCGTGGGTGGTAATGAAATTAAGAGCTAGTCATTGTTGCATTAAATTCAACTCAAATTAGATAATGAAAGAAATTGGTAACCGACTGAGATTAATAGCGTGATTCCTCCGGTTAGATACAGCGAATTGGTATTAATTAATTTTTCTTTGTGTTTTGATTCAATCACGAATAATATTATACGTCTTATTAAAAGTTAAATGCATTGTTCAAGAGAATATGATAAATTAGTATCAGAGAAGAAAGTTTAGAATAGAAATTAAAGGGTCAAATCGGAAACAAGGGCAAAAGCGATGTAAGAGTATGAGGTGTTCGTTTTTAGAGAACTCTGTCAAAGACGAGGTTTTAAAATCGAGTCAATATAACCGAAACTGGCAGTAATGAGTTCATGAGTTGTTCAGAAATAAAACGACTTGAAGCATATTGCACGGGTCAAGGGTAGGAAAACAACATCCCAGATTCATCTCAAGAAACCAAATAACAACAACTTTCACCCAATAGTGCAAAGCCAGCATAAACGAAACGATTCAATAAACTAATGATCCTAAATAAATCAAACTGGTTTTACATCAGAACTTCAGAATCAAGCGATTTGATGAAAAGTCCTCGTAATTACTTTGACGTAGATCGAAAACAACGAAACCAGCAATATTAATTGTTTTCTATTGTGCCAGCAAAACGTTCCCACTGGCATTCGTTTTATTAAGGTCAGATGGAACAACAATGAATAACGTTTTCTTTGATTATAGATTTCTCACACTTTCAAATTTGCTTTTATGTACATTTTCATCAACACTAGATATTTCTGGCTTCCCATTCATAGTTACGACAGTACTTACCAATACAATTTATGGTTGATGAAGAAAATGACTAAGTTACATTCTTGGTACTAAATTAAATTATTTTACATCCGCGATATGTTTGGATGAAATTGAAATCAAAATGTCATAACATATCAATGTCAATTTAAACAATATGAGCGTTGTTATGCGAAAAAGTTCATATAACAAACTTTATTGTTACGTTACTTTATAGTAACTAAAAATCTAGAAATCTTTTGTGATTTCAAAATTACTTTTAGTCATTAGAAAATCTTTAGCTACTTAAATCCAGTGTTTGCTAGATTTTGAACATCTCAAATCTTTAAGGTCGAAAAATACTAATTACTTACTTATTTTTTTATGTCGGTATACATGCTATGATGGTA
Source organism: Chrysodeixis includens (assembly GCA_941860345.1). NCBI lineage: Eukaryota > Metazoa > Arthropoda > Insecta > Lepidoptera > Noctuidae > Chrysodeixis > Chrysodeixis includens. Next base: position 13,672,200 of record OW796095.1, on the reverse strand, counting down.
GATTACTTAAAACTAATAATAATGAAAAATAGTGAACCCTATAGAGAAAAACAGTAGTATAGACGGTAAGCACTAAAAGTAAAATATTTACGACATAGTAAAACAAGCAGTAAGTTTAACGGACAAAAAATCGCTCTGTATGGTAATATGTAATAACCGTATACCGAGCTTACAGGAATCTCAATTAAAAGTGGTCTGGTTAAAACGAAAGCTATCGTATCTAGTTAATTAGTTATGACCAATTTACTACCGAATAAAGCTATGAAATGTAAAAAGGTCGCATTGTGGGCGGGCCTGTTACCAATGGCGATAAAAAGTTTTTTATTGTAGTTGTAAGGTTATTTGGCTGCATTAGCCAAGAGCTTATAATATAAAAATAATAAACCAGCCTATACTATATGCCCCACTGCTAGGCACATGCCTCTTCTCATATAGGGAAGGTGATTTTCAGATTCTAATATTTGGAATCCAGGTTTCCTTACAACGTTTTTCTTCACCGTTAGTCAGTTGTGTGTTAGAATAATTATGAAAGTAAGTTTTATTATAACTATATGACTTTGAAAAGGTCACATTGGTACTTGCCTGCGTTGGGAATCTAACTCGCATCTCGTGCACACAAATTGATACATAGAATCGCTAGGCCACCACGACATTTTTATACTTCATACTTGAATTTAATTTTAGATCAGTCACGTTTTTGGACAGGTTTATAGAAAAGTCATTTATAGGGGTCTTCACCTATCGGTTCCTTATGATATTATGATTCTAATGTATGGCGTCTTTGCGTGAGTGCAGTCGGTTTACTAGTTTTAACTTAACTAACATGTCTTGCTATAAAAATATTATGGCTTATTATGACGTTCATGTAGCTATATCATGCCTTCATCAACTTTCCACTTAAGTCGAAATTTTCGTTTTCAAATTGCCTTATTTCATTTGATGGTAGAAATAAAAATAGATGGTTGAAACTTTAATTTGGCAATTGCTGTTAAAGAAAAACTTCGCATTTACCGGTTTTTACTTTATTTATAGCGCCGAACATATTGAATTTTGTTCTGTAATGTCTTCATAACCTTTTTGAATTGAATCGAGATGCTATAGAACATGTTTAACCCTAGTATTCATGTCCAATACCAATGACCTAACACTAAAACGTCACCAATCCCCATTAGACGTCAAAGGAAGCCATTAATGGAAACATTAACTTAATGACTCGGGAACTATAACCCTGGCTTTGTGACGGGTAAAAGGTAATTTCCAAGCCAAATAAAAACAGGAATATTTTTAATATCATTAGATTCAAAGAGAGTTAGTTTATATCTGGAAATAATATAATCATGCAATATGAATGATAAAGGAGTTAATAATAGTTTGACGTATGATAGGGGTAATGGAAGAAAAAAACGTGTTGTGCCGACCCCAAGTAGTAAAATGGGATAAGGACAGGAAGATGATGATAATCATGCAATTAATTAGCTGATATGTGTTTGATAACCGAAATAGAAGCCCGAAGAAATTTTGTATTGTCAGATCGTAATCATAATAAAGACCATGAAAATAATGTCAAAATTCTCAAAACAAAAGAAACAAGTAACCAATTTTATCCTGAAAGTATTAACAAGCTTTTAACAAAGCAATTTATTCCAACATTATCGCGGATTACACATGCATGTGTTTCTAATGACGCGGTCACTTGGGTTTTACAAATATTCCAAACATGTGTATGGAAATATGTACGTTATGGACCAAGTGATTAATACGGGCATTATTTATAATGCTTGGGCATAATGAATAATGCCTAGCATTATCGGGCTAAGTGATTAATTACTATCTTAACTTCATTATTATCATATCGCTAGGTCATTATTATATTGCTAAATGATAGTTGGGCAATTTGATACTAATGCTATATTTAAGTTTTATCAAGCAACTGCAATTGGGGACACCGTAAGAGTTCGAGTTCCGATGTTGATTGTGGTCGTAATGATGGAAGAAATAAAAAAAAAACCTAACCTAACTTAAATTAGATGAGGTTAGGTTTTTTTTTTATTTGTCAAAATCTATATTTATTGAGGTGAAAATATCATCTTATGTAATTTTAATTGTTAAAATAATCTTTATGATATGTACGCTTAAGGCAAATTATAATACAAATTTATTCTGAAACGAATATTTACTTGTTTTATTACTTTATCTAATCCTTCGAAGATATTATATATGTATAATAGCTAAACAGTATCTATAATATCCAGATTGATCACTTCACTGTAACATTTGTATTACTTTGCCCAAAAGGTGATAGGCCATATGTATAGTGCCCGGTCAATTTGATTATTTGAATAATTATTATCGAAGTGCACTCTCATATTGGGCATTTTTCATAGTGCCCGGGCATTATGTATACTGCCTAATTTATCACTTGGTCCATAACATGTACATACCATAAAATGCTCTTTTGATTGCCAAAAACATTTGTTCTGTCATTTCTGTACTTCAGACTCACCACAACCCATTAAAATAATACTATTGCTGGTGTGAAAAAAAGCAATGCCGCTTTATACCTTGTAGTGCACCATCTCGCTTCTTCATCTGCAAAAATATTACTTTGTGGTAGGCCCTCTGCCCTACATTATGTTGTATCAGTCAACGTAAGTTGCTGTTGACACAAAATAAAATCTATTGTTTGGGATCAGGTGATATCGCGTTCGAAATGATGAATGATCGAAGTTTCAATATGATAAGAGGAGATAATAATAATATAATGGATAGAAAATATGAACGACAAAAAATACATTACAAGACAACGAAACATGTAAACAAGATGCTTTTATATACAAAAAAAAAATGGAAAATATTTTAAGCGCCACTTTTAAAACCGGCCATTACAATTTTAACGGCTACTCCAACACTCCAAATTTGAAAAAAGACTCACGCATACCGTATGATATCGGCACAAATAGTCGAGCATTGAGCACCGAGAAAGCTAAGCCCATCACTAATTGCGGAAGCATTGTGTAATGAGCATCGCACACGCCAATGCCGACGAACCGTGGGAACAATAATAAGCCGCGTCTATTTTTATCGATAACCCACAATTGTGAAAGTATTTTGTCAAAAGCGCTACTTGCATCGAACGGTGTCCATCACTAATTTGGTAATTGCTAATCGCTATTAGGTTCCGTTATACCGAATTTATGTTATTACGTCTCAATGAGTGGGTGGACATTTAGTTGTCATACTGACACACTTTGTGGAATGAAGTTTTCTGTTTTGATTGGAACTTTTTATTGTTATTATTTGTTATTGGGTTAGCGCACCGCGTGGGTATTTTCGTTGTAAACATGAATGTGAAGCACGACTTCCCGGGTTCGTTTCTCATGTTTAGCTAATGTGTGATCTTGTTTTATGTTGGGCTTCTCGGTAAAGTGCAGGAGTTTTGAATTGCCTTGCCTCTTTCGCGGCTGATAGTTGTAATGATTTCGTCGAAATATGTTGTGGTGTTGGGTGTGCAATATTTTAACACGAATTATTTCGAGGAATTCAGATGTAGTTCGTTACTTTAGTGTTTTAGTACAAATATGATATTTTAGAACATTTTATTTTTAATACATCCTCTTAAAAAAATAAGAAGTGTTTATTTTCTGATAGGTGTTTTGGAAAATCAAAGTTTGGTACGAAATTAAAAAACTTAAAACTGAGCGAAATAAGACAATAATTAATAAACATTTAAATTAAAAACATATAAATCAATTTGCAACACAAACAATAATTACTAATAAACAGTTAAACCTTATCAATACAGGCACGTCTATAGCAAACCCTCAAAGTATCAATCACGATAGAAATTCAAAAGCCTCACCGATTTTATCGTACCACAGAACATAAATTTCAACTGTCTTCGGCGTAGATGCTATCACCACGTCAATTCCGCTTGTTGAACTTAGCTCTTGCTTATAAAATACGTCAAAACTTAACTATTATCTATAACTGAACCGTACAAATTAAATGTGGTCAGCGGTGCATTTATCTGATCTTGTTAGACTTGTAGTTTCATGCGTCAGTTGTTTTAGATTAATTAAATAGGAAACTTTAAAGGACATTTCGTAAGTATTCTTAGTTAGATACACAAATAAATAAAAACGTAACGGCAGGCTGAATTTCTTTTGAGAACTTTTTTTCTATCTAATATTGGCACTTCATCTGTGTGTAGAAGTAATATTATAGTAAGGAAGCATGTATATCTATCTAAACATGTATTGTTATGAAGGAATTATCTGCGCGTTCTGCAAATATTTGAGATTATCTCATCTCTCGAGATTACAGGAAGATGCATCACTAACTAAGAGCAAATATTACGAGAATTAATGTTGACATTCAGTTAAGCTGTACCGTATATAGGCTTCAAATGTAATTTAATCAAGACACACATAACATCAGACATACCTTCTTCTTCTTCTGGTGTGTGACTTCATTCGCATAGTGGAAGTGGCACCCCACTTCCACTACTGGAAGTTGTCTGTCAGCTCTGCATACTGCCCTCTGTATCTGGCGAGACCAAAGAGTTTTTATACGTTGATGATAAGCATACTGGTTATTTATTCAGAATGTAGAAGTTTACATAAATATGAAAATTGATATGCCTATTATAGAGGACAGTGACCGAAAAAAGCATAAAACTTTGATCAAATGCCCGCCATTAACGTGACCGTCTTAGACTTATGGTCCACTAAATACAGTGAAACCGTCCGTAAAAAGTAATGAGTAAAAAAAAGTTAGGTTTCGACACATATTTTTGCGAAAAGATTTTTTTAAAGGATTCACACAACGCCATCAGAATCTAGTCTATCATCATCAAGTTACGCATACTAAGTAGCTTGTCTTGAGTTCAACATTTGTCCTGGATGAGGATCGAACTCACGACCTCCGGTATAGCAGTCTGGATCACTAACCACTAGACCAATAGACCAGTAATGCATTGTTTAAAGTTCAGTCTTATTAGCCAAAGACGATATTCATAGGTTATACTAAGAATACTGGCCATTGCCACCTCTTTTCTGATTTTAGATCATAAAACAACAAAACTTCAAAGTACCTTATGTGTTCGAGAGCCATAATTGAAGTCATTATGTTACCGTTTCCGTGAACATACGTTTATCAACGTTTACGGAAAGATTAAAACGAGATCAAGTCAACTTTCAAGAAACAATTACAGACAGCTTTGCGTGATCAATGTTGTGTACGTTATATAGACAGTTTATGATTTGGAGGAATTAGACCGGAAAACTTAAAAAAAATACATTACAAGTCTTCTTGTAAAAGAATGTGAATAGGTTGAATGATTTGAACCTTATAAAAGAATTTAATTTGAGAGATATGACAATATTTGAGAAATTCCTTCAATATCGACTACTCTATTCAGGTAGAGAAATTTCTACTTCAATTTTTTGAAATATTTATAAATGCAATCATCCAACCACTAAGTACAGCACTTAAAAGCACCGTTTCTTTAGATTCGAAAACATCTTTGCTTGAAAGTTAAACTGGTAAAGACAAATTGCCATATTATCTAATTATAACTTGACAAAAAAGTATCATATCACTTACGAAAATATTCTTACTATACTAAGACATCAGAACTATAGAATATAGTGAGTAATATAACCCTTAAAATAAAGGACCCAAAAGCCACCTATCTGTTATAGTCCAGTCATTTGGTAGAAAATAAGGGGGTTACCTGGAAAGTTTTCCGGGAGTTTTGAAAATTGGGTATTTTATAGATTTGGATATGCTCTTTTCGAATTTTGACTTTGCCACCACCGCCGCTCGCGCCACCATTTTGAAAAAATGGCGCCCAAAAACGTTTTTTTCAGGAATATCTCCTTTCTGAAGCATTTTACGACAAAAATAATTTCTACAAAATTAAACTAGAAAAAATTTCCTACACTTATGTCTTATTCACTTTTTCATAAAATCAATAGTTTTGGATGCACGAGCGCCGCAAAGTATTACTTATTCATCTGCACCACCACATGTTTTTCGTATATTTTTCTAAAATGTTCTATTACTGACGCCGGTTTTCAAGTGAATTGTCACAAATTAAACAATTTTCCGTATAAGAAGCCATAGCTCTAAGAACATAAACAACACTGTACGACAATAAACATACACTGATGATTCAGTCTAAACTACATATTTCTCTTAATATAGCTTCTACCGACAAATATTTCGTTGAAGTTTCGTTCATAATCGAGAGAAAGGGTCCGATTCAAAGGTGACATATTACCCTGATACCTGCTTCTTAAAAACCGGCGGCAGTTGCAGAACAGTTTAGGAAAATATACGAAACACTCGTAGTGGTGCAAATGAATAATACTTTGCGGCGCTCGTACGTCCAAAACTATTAATTTCATGAAAAAGTGAATAAGACATAAAGTGTAGGAAATTTTTTTAGTTTAATTTTGTAGAAAAATTTTTTTCGTAAAATGCCTCAGAAAGGAGATATTCCTATTAAACCGTTTTTGGGCGCCATTTTTTCAAAATGGCGGCGCGAGCGGCGGTGGTACGAGGTGGCAAAGTTAAAATTCGAAAAGAGCATATCCAAATCTATAAAATACCCAATTTTCAAAACTCCCGGAAAACTTTCCAGGTAAAACTACCAAATGACTGGACTATTAATACCTCGTCATTATTAAGCAGTTGTGGAAGAGAGACGCCATTCTACACCTTGTAATGCGGCATCTCGCTTACACAACTGTCTTAGTTTAAGAGATGGTGGTAGGTTCCAGACTCCAGACAGGTGTAAAGTGCTCCTATTGAACAAAGGGCTAGACAGAAAAAGCCGTCAAGACGGTACTTAGCCCACCCATGTCATTTCAAGGGATATTACACTGTCTAATGGAGGGTGGGCATATTGTTTTCATTGCCTGATATCTATATCTACTTGAAATAAAGGCTCTTTGTCAATATAAATATCTAGTTACTTCAATATTAGCTGATCTTAAAATTCATTGAACTATGTTACCCAGACCACATTAATGTTTTTACAATTTTTTGCTTTTCTCTTAAGATTTCTTTTTTATTTGTTTTTAATTTTGCAGCTAAAGCTAACCGCATTTTGCCTGCTTTGATGTTGGTTATAGCTTTAAAACATTAATGAAACAAAAGTGCCAATTTGTTAATCCAAGGTGTCAGATTCCTGTGGCCCCCGACAACAACAAACGGAGAAGCACTCCGATGGTTTTAGCCGGTAAGAGTTCGGCACACCACTTCGCCTTCCCAAGGACGTTGGAAGTACCTGAGGATTTCTATCGGGTCACAAACAACAGGATGTCAGCTTACATGAAAATTCTGATACAAATATTCATTTGGTCATTCCTGCGTCAAATATACAAAATTAACTAAAACCCTCTTTCCTTACTTAGCCCAAACAAAACCAACACGATTCAATTGTTTCTACCATATGTTTAATACCATACAATGATACGTATCATTGTACTACACGATAAGTCGATGACCCGTTCGATCAATTGGCTCTCAGCTCTTTTAACGTGGCCGATATAACATGTAATTGAGCTTAAACCAGCTAGCACTGAGCCCCAGCGCGGTAGATTGACTGTCAATAGAACGTGAATTTCAAATCCACCAGTTGCACGTTTCTAGAGTAAGCGAATTATTTAGTCTACACTACTAAGCCGTTTTAGAAATATTGTATTGTAAGATTACAGGGATTTAAGTGCAATGAAAATAAACTTGGAACTGTAGCGTAAGAACATTATTGTGTGATTCTTTTTGGTAATTGGCTGTAATTGCCATATTCAAGACTAAGACTAGGCTAAGTGACTTTCTAAAAAGCCTCATTAAATTCTACTCCACAGTGGCAAAGACTGACGCTTGTTTAAGGTTTTCTAACTTGGTTGGTAATAAAACAGAATAATATTAGTACAAAATGTACTAAACCTTCATCATCATCGTCATCCCACATTTAATTTCAACTAAATTACTTAGTATTGCAAATCCACAAAATTACAAAATCAACACCAACTTCGCAAGTTAAGCATAATAGCAAACACGATAAATCAAAGAAGTAAAACCAAGTAGGCAAGTACCAAACCAAACTGTTACCAAGAAACTACATTGTGGGAAAACATTTGCTATCGGATGTCGTACATTAACGGATTAAACGATATATTACACGACACTTATCCGCACTTGCAGCAATGGATAGATTGGTGTCGTCCGGCCCGTTACTCCCATTATTCAATTTATATGAATTTGCACTGAGTGACGTTGATCTGTATATTGTTGGTGCAGTTGCGGCTGTATTGATCGTGTTGGAAAGTTACCAGAATATGTGTCTGTAATTGGTGGAGTGATTCGGATCGTGTTACAGTTCCGTACAAGAAAAGAAAAAAAGGGACCCGTATAGGAGTTTGCTGTGCGTCCGGGACCGTCTGTCCGACTTTCTGTCGAGATCCTTTTTCTCAAGAGTAGGTAAAGACATCTAACTAATATATATCATGCTACTCTGGTCTACGATCAAATTCTTATAATTGCCTCTTAAGAAACATCATTTAAATATTAACGTGTTGAATCCTTATAATTTGGTTATAATAAACTAATTATTTTATAGTCAACACTATTATGGTAACATGTTGACACATCATTTCTATAAATTCGTTTCAACAAATTGCTTTCATTTTTAATAAAAAAATATCTAAGGATCCCAAAAAAGGACGGATATAAAAATTCTAAGTGTCCAATTTAATTATAAATTAAAAGCTTAAGAATTTAAGATGACCCCTGTCTCGTAAGTCTTTCAACTTACATTGATCTTACCGACGGATTGTAACCAACAAAACGACATAAAATAATAAGATATGAACGTGGTCCCAAAATGTTCCTATATTACAATTCTGAATTATCTATTAAATGTGTGACAGAAACCGTACTAAACATAAAATATCTACATTTAAAACAATAAAATAACATATTTTCAAAGCGTCAAAAAATATGTCGTCATCTCCGTCATGGTGATAAACGTGACTGAGACTGAGAACTGAGACTGGCGGCATTACCACGTTGAATAGCAATGCCAATTCTTTGTGCAAAATTAATCTATACCTTGCTTATAATAGAATTTTCATGGAGGCTAACAGTCCAGTCCATATTATTGTAAACAGTGTCAGTTGAATCTTATTAAGTCCCGATTCTAATTTGAATATTTAACTTCACCATTCTCGTAATTTACAATCATTACTACTGTTTCCATTAGCCAAGCGATTTACTAGCAGAATTAACATGCAAATAGTTATGGGACATTTCAAGGTAACGTGAGGTTTTTGATTAAGTCACTAGATTGTAGATACTTAAAAAACGAAGATACTGATTTATTTCATGTTTTATAGGAATTTATTATTCTTCCATATCCACTCCGTTCAAAAAGTCTTCCTCTATGAAATTCATTGACAAGTTTAATTAAAATTAAAGACCAATTACATAAACAAGGCTAATTGTAATTCTATTCTTTCACTTTTTTTCTGTTTGTGCTATTTGGCGCAAGTTCTGCAAAAAAGAATCGAGTCATTTCCGCGCTTTTGCGAGTTCTTGGAAATCCACAGACTTTACTAGAAAACAATTTTACAAAAATGCTTCGTAGTCAATGAAAACCACGTCCATTATCTGTAAATTTTAATTATAACATAACATTTTTTTTACAATTCTCTTTCTTATTCAATTTTGTCTGTCTGTCTGTTTGTTCCTGCAAATCTCTGAAATAACTGGACTGATTTTGACTTTTATCAGCAGGTAGCTATTACTCTTATTTTAGAAAAAACTCTTTTATTCCAGAAAATAAAGTAATGAACTTTTATCTTAAATTCTACGCGAACGAAGTCGCAGTTAGGTACAGCTAGTAGCTCATATAATATATTTCGATAATTAGTTAAATATAATACTAAATATCAGACCATAAACCTATCGTCACGACATTAAAATCATAAATACCAATTTTAATTACCAAACCTATAACTTTAATAATCGTATTAAAATAGAATTTATTCGTAACACTTATAAGAATTATACAAAACTGGTTTTTAAGAGGATTAAGTTCAATCTGACACTAAACTGACAATTGCTTTGACATGATATTGTGTGGATTAAATTAACTGTACATAATTTGATTATTTCGATACGAGTAATGGCTTGTGGTGGTATTTTTAAGTTGACGCTTGATCCGATACTCGGTAGGTTGGTTTGATTAGAAAAGGATTAATATTCTTAATGGAATTTAATGATTTAGAATGATGCTTTTGTTATTTTATCTGTACCTACGTCAATGTTTTTTTGTATTTTTTTAAATGAGTAGAATATTAGGTGAGGCTATTTACTAAAGGCGCACTTGTGATTATTAAATTTGTTTCTTTTTTTAAGTTTTTTGCCTATGTTTTAAAAATTTCTTTCTATTTTAGCTCTTTTTTTCTTATATTAGGTGTATAGAATAAAAACGACGTATGTCAATCTCTGCTAGGTATTGGCAAAGTTTCCCGGTATGATTCCTTTTTTTAACAAAAAATAATTATATCGCAATAATAATAATAATTCTCCAATGAAACTGATTCTAACTTACCCAAAATATAGAACTTTCAATTACACAAAACTTTATATTTATAAACGTAAGACACCAACTTTATATTAACAAGCATAATATCTTCAGCTTACACCCACACTCTTTATCAAGTCTACAAATAGGGTAAAACTATACCAATAAACAAGAATAGTTTCGGTGCGTATAGACCACGGGCAAAGTGAAAGGTGACACTTTGGCGGAGACCCGCTGCGTCTTAATGCCAGACCACACCAATTAGAGGCGCGCCCAGTAGGGTGCTTCACTTGTTTTAGACCAGACCTGGATACATAGATAATGTAGAGTAGGTATACGTGATACAGGGTGTATTTTTAAGGAACGGACGCGCACTTAATTGTCTTTGAAACTGTATGTGGATGTGATTTTTTTGTTTAAGTTGAAATAAAATATGCCAGGATCATGATTCTCGTGCCAAATGTCGACTATACTAAAAATCAAAAATATTTTTGACTTAAATTGTGGTTTTTGAAGGAGTTAATGTTTTAAGCCAATTTACGAAACCTATAAAATGAATAAAATTGGATGTTCTGATTGTTTTATTGAAATAACTAATCGTTTTTTACTATATGCATATAAATATACTTATAGCACCTAGAGACACCAAAATTAATGTTCTTACGAATTTAATCTGTCTGTTTGTTCACGATCAATTTTGACGGGACTCTTTTTGACATTCAACCGAAAGATTTTTACACCAGGATAACTTATTTCGATAAAATTCCACCTTGCCTTATTTACCACATAGCTATAATAAAATATTAAATCTATAGAAATGATTTATCTCAAACTTGTCTTTCAAAACCAACCTGTACTACGTATCTACCTAATCCAATGATTTGTATGAACTTATAAAGGTAGACATACGGGCACAGCGTAGGCGGGTCGAGATCCTATCGTGTGTTCAAATTAATTGTTTAGTATTGAGTTATGACCCTTATTATAACGTTAATAGGCAATTATAATTAATATGAGTATTTTAGTGTGGTTCTATTTGTATCTAATGTGTGGTATCGCGTGATGCGTGTGTTAATTTTGTTTGAATTTACAAGCTGGTTTATTAGAATACTTCTGAATAGCAAGAAAAATATCACCTACTTACGTAAAGTTTAGTGTTTAAGACAGAATTGTAATCTTTATGTATTGTTATACTTATAACAGTTGTATTCAAAAACAACACGGCACAAAATGTCGATCTTTTATATCATGTTGTCTTTAGGGTTGTGGAATGTAGAGTCAAGAAATGTTAGGATGTTACTTATGTAAAAATATCAGTCTGAAATACAGACTATTAGCTACCGAAAAAAGATGATAAATTGTATAGAACACAAAATTAGTAATTTAAAACAAAATTAAAATTTACTGGCATTTACCCAACAAATTCAATTTAAGTAAGATTAATTTGCTTTATCCCCACTTTTCTTCATAGATTTGAAGTCACAAAACCGACGCACTTAAAAGCTTTTGTCGTTTAAGCAGCAAATCTCTAAATCCCACAATGCGTTCGACTTTTGTACATAATCTTTCTTTGAAGGGAAATCGCCTTTGGAGATATCCGTTTAAATAAAGCCTGTAGGCTGGAAATTGTAGTAAAAAAATCACCGGGATTAGAAACAATCTAGTATGGTAGTATCCTTTTTTGGTTGGTATTTATATTTTTAAACATTTTGTGAATTAAAAAATGAGGATAAAAGAGGTAGAACAAACAGAAAATACATAAGACGCGTAACACAACATTGCAAAACGTATAGAACTGTTGCGACATAAAATACACAAAAAACAGGGACTCGGACGAGAGCTGGCTTATTTTTAAAGCTACAGAATGTAATCTAGTAAAAAGCAATAACAAGAAACATTTGATTGCAGAAGCCTTTCCTCTTCCAATTTAATCGTTCAACGAATCCTTTATTTTGAGGTGTCGTCAGTTTTTGTTCGGGACCACGAGTTGAATGGCTGAAATTCTAGGATTGTCCCGCCCACTCTCCCTGATACCTAACAAAACACACCACCACATCTTAAAACAAAATTCTTCTACATGTGGAAGTGAGACAGCGCTCTACGCTATGTAGCGCTCTATCTCGCTTTAACAACTACAACAGTTTTTTTTAAGTGATGGTGGTAGGATCCAGATCTGGAATTCGGGAGACAAACTATGCTTATTGGCCCCTTTTAGTTCCCATGCTCGTTAAGCAAATACCAAAGCGAAGGCCGAAAATATAAGTAATAGGTAGGTATGGTATGTTTTGCAGCCATTGATGTGGAGGCTAAGTCGGCAATGGATAAATAAAATCTAATGTGGCCTGCAGTAGATTTTACTTTAGATTTTTTTTTTGGTGGTTTGTAATAAGTATTATTATTTGTCAATATTTAAATATGATGAAGGTATTTTTGCAGGAGGAGCAGGATCAATCCTCAGCGGAAACAAGTTTCAATGTGAGTTTTTTTAGTTATATGTCATTCTCTTTATTTTTCTAAGGCACTAACGGTAAACAGTGAAGGAAACCATCGTGAGGATATCTGGATTCCAAATATCGCAATCTGAAATCTGTACGGGAAGAGATCTGTGCTCAGCAGTGGGACATATATGGACTGGTTTATTGGATTATTATAGGTATTTTTTTATATACAATGCAGCAGGCAAATATCTTAGCTTTGTTAGAAGTTTATCTAAAGTTGTACATTGTGTGACAATACTTAATTTTAAGCAAAAAATAATAGTATTTTCAAAGAAATGTTTTTTTTTTGATAATCCTAACTGTCTTTTATAATCACAAAAAACGAGCATCGATGTCATATGATACTCGTTTAAATATCTTTTCTAAACCTAATCAATGAAACAATGGCGGTACAAAAATATAAAACAACCGCAATACCAGTCTATAAACAAGCTACGTAATAATTGCAAGCCAATACAACTTGCGTGGGTATCCTAACAGTAACAGTCGCACAATTGAACGTACGGTACATAATATTTCCCATCTCAAACAATAGAAATACGGTCGCAAAATAGTCGAACACAAAACTATCAATGTGTGTGATCTTTCTGATAAATTGAGGGTTTCCGAAGCAATTACATTTCCCCTGTCTTTTGAAAATTCGCACGGAATTGTGCTGGTCCGTTAGCTGTTTAATCTTTAACGAAGATTTTATCCTGTATCGTTATTTATTGGTCGAGTTTTAGTTTGTTCATCGAAATGTTATTTGTAAGTAAGTATATGAGGCAAATGTGTTATGATTCGTAGAGTCAATTGTGTTGTATGTGCAATAAACGATAGGAAATTGAATATAAAAAAGGATTTTAGCACAGAATTAATATCGAGATAGAATAGTTATGTGGGCGTAGCACCCGTGTCACAACCATGCACTATATCGCATGCGTTTTGCAACGCACTCTCCAACTTCAGATTCCGACGTGAAAAAAAAAAACAATAAATCAACTAAAATATATTATTTTTGTTATTTTTAGCCTGTTAAGCAATTTTAAGGAATATCTCTAAAGCCTTTTACGTAAAAGGCAACCCAAGTGCCTCTGGATGATCCCACTGTAAAAAAGTACGGCGAAAAGCGCATGGAGAAAAAATCGTCAAGATTTAGAAACTTTTTTGCCTTGTATACGAAAGTCCAGAAAGAACAGTGAATTACTCTCAAGTAAATTTGAGTCACGGATTCTAAATAACTAAAGACAGATAAAATACCAATTTATTATTCCAATCGAATCAGAATCCATTTCCATTTAAAAAATGTAATCCCGATTTATGACAATCATAACTTAAAAACAAGTGACGCCCGTTAATCTGACGAGAGCAGAATCAAAACAGAGTCGAATGAACGATTTCAATTATGAGTGAACCTTTTGTACATTCAAAAGAACGTTAATATTGTTCATTCATTCAATATTCATTGAACATTTTCTGTGAGTGAAACAATACAACTGATTCAGCTGTAAGTCAATAGTTTCTAATGGGAATATTTGCTTTTATTTTATTGGTAAATATTTGTTTTGGTTTGTGTGGCTTGTTGTGTAATTTGTGTTATGTCTAGTTCGTTATTTTCGTTTGTTTTTATTTTGATCAAATAGTATGTTGTACTTGCTGAATATTAGGTACGAATACATTCACATTTATCACCGAAATTTCCCAAGCGTAGTTTTTTTACACGTCTGTTTTCAAGTAGGTAAAAGGCTTTACTCAGTAGTGAGTCAATTATAATTATCTTGACAGCGTTATTATCCTTACTTATGCTAATCTGCTAGTACCTCTACTATACAGACGATTATAAATATAGTACAGTTACAGTTTAAAGTCATATATATGCAGTAGTTTAAATCGGCCGAGTCTAAAAAACAAATGCCTACAGCTGCACGGTACTGCGGTTTGTTAAAGCGATAGGACTGCCCATATACAAAATTTAATTAAACTTAATTAAGTAAATCAACAACGCAAAGTCTGTCCGTCACTGCAACACGTTCGCGACTGTATCATGTCAAGATCACGCCATGATTCGATAGCGTAGGCATAACTCACGTTGCGACCGTTTACATGAAGACTTCATACTGTATTATATTATTATACTGTGATGATAGTCCATTAATTTATTAATTAGATAATTCAATTAGATTATAAGTAAATTAGTTCTCTGACACCTGAAACCGAACTATATAGACTTGCATCTACAAGTGACGTAGTGACGTCACTTGAATATCAGTAGCTCAATTGAGTGTAACATGACAGGGGTACTTAAGGCAGCTAATTAATTTCGCGGCCCATACATTATGTTTCAGCTAATCTTGACGGCTAATCATTGAATGTTCAGATGCTCGCATCCGTAAATACGATGGATGTTTGATTAGATTATCATTCTGTTTGAATGTCTATAGAATGTAAGTACGTGTTAAGTCTATAGATTCCTCTAATGACTTAGTCTGCAGTCCCGTGAAGAATCCAAAGCGACCCTTAAAAGTTACTAAAAATTCTAAAACAAAAAGTTCAGTCGTGTGCATAAAATTTTTAAGCCGTGGTAGTCTGTCTTGAGAAACATAAGTTCCGTGTGTTTCAAGTTGTAAATCTTGTATAGTATACTACTACTTACTTTATATTAACTGCTACCTACCACCTTATTACAAATTATGATCATACCACTTTAAATAGTGACTCTTCTGCGCATTGTAAGCGCCTGACACAATCAAATAGCAGCCAGTTGCTATTACACATCGGCAGGCGCTTAGAAACATCCCTATAATTATAGCTACCTATTTATAGAATATAGAATTGCGTGCACGTCATGTTTGTTTAAACCGTATGATAATGTATTGAAATCATACAATAATACGGCGCTGAAATTATTGGTATGGTAAAATAGACATTTGAATATTGGAGGGCTCAACTACAATTATTATTGAAGCTAAATTTCATGGAATACCAACATACTCCATTTATTAATATTTTAATGCAGAGTATAGCTAATAGTTTTTAGGTTTCCGTCCCCAAAGGGTAGAATAGAACCCTATTACTAAGCCTCCGCTGTTTTTCTATCTGTCTGTCTGTGTCCAGGCTCTATCTCGTAAACCGTGATAGCTAGAAAGCTGAAACTTTCACAAATTATGTATTTTCGTTGCCGCTGTAACAAAAAATACTAAAACAAAAAAAAATATTAAGGGGGGTCCCATTCAATAAACGTTTTGTTTCGTGCTTACGTAACGTATTTTTTTTGCTCAATATTAAAAACAATTACAGGTAGACGCTAGTATGATAGTACGAAACCCTTCGTGCGAGAGTCTGACTCGCACTTGGCTGGTTTTTGTTGTAGTAGAAAGATTCTAGTAAATACTTCAAGAGAAAAAAATTCCGAATAGAAAATAATCTTGTCAATACTTCGAGGTGTTTTCAATATTAATTGTACCGTAATAGATTTCACTTTAAGCAATAAAATTTAATTACCTCAGCAAACCCATTCCGTCAGCTAATCTGTAATTTATTGAAAATCGACGGGATCGGATACGAACGCTGGGTTTGTACTAAAGCTGTCACAATTAAAATATGGCCGTGTTTTGTTCAGGCCAGTTACGTCGGGAGAAAACAAACGAACCTAATCTTATTTCCTCTTTAGGAAAATCATTTTGGTAGCAGATTGATCAGATTTGAATGTGTAATTGCAATAACTAACTGTGCCTTAAGGTATTCATGAGTTGTGTTATGAGTACTAGAGAACTAATAAAAATACTTATATATTTCATAATACATACTTAAATACACAGAACAAATGACCGTACTTATAACACAAATATTTGTCCAGGATGAGAAATTGGAAATCGATCCCATGACCTCAATATAGCAGTCACTAACCACTAGGCCAACAGATCCTCCATCTATAATAATATAGTGTTTAGTAAAGCAAATAGGAGTACATTAACAAATATTACCTTTGAGCTACAAACTAAGCAAAGCTTGAATCTGGTGCTGAGAACTATTTAATGAGAGTAAGAAGGTTGAATTCGATACCAATGATAAATAAGTAGTGAATTATTCGAACGATTTACACACATCAAACATATTGTAGCATTACAATGTTACATTCAAAACCCTACAGGCAATTGTACTACCACATACCTACATAAATACCATCCGGTCAGATTTCACGTTCTGCTACGTCACATTGTATTATAATTAATGATTAATTACCCATTAATTAATCACGCTCCAGTTACATGTTAATGATAGACTTGAGAGATTCGAGATTCATGCATTTGTTTGTCTCATATTATGCGTAAGTACTTATACTGTAATTGGCTATATTATACCCCGCTGCTTATCAGGCTTTTTTTTTCGTGGGAAATCATCAAATGACCCCGCCCGCTGTGGGCGTAGAACTAAAACCCAATATGTTCTTCCTGGAGCCTATTTAAGTGCCACGGTCACGGTAATTCTTACGAATATCCCGTAGCCCCAGCAGTGCTTATCAGTCTGGCCTAGTATTTAATCACTCTGTTTATAGGTAGCTATATTTGTTGCTCACGCTAAATAACGAAACCAAACCAATAAAACGTGTGGCTTCAGAAATTATGGTACGTTGAAAATGTTTAACTGATACGTTTTCAACGTACCATAATTTTTGTAAAAGAAATGGCGTGGCACCTATTTTAAAATATATTTTCTTCAGTACTAAGTCAACACTAACTACCAATTTAAACACCTCTCTACCATTGTGAAACATTTCGCAGTAGTTATGTTGTGTCGTAGTTTAATTTGTCGCGATAACAATGTATGTAGCACCTACATCGTGCACGCGTGCATCGCGTACAGTCGCGGAAAGCGAGGAAACAGTTTTGCATGTGGGTTTATGAATTTTTGAATTTTACGCGAAAATGATGTGAGAAGCATTAAAATGTAGATGGTTTTTTTCATGTGATTTTATAGGAAATAGTAATAAAATAAGATTAAATTTATTGACTGTTGAGCGTCATCGATCCCCAACGATTAATTTTCTATTTTTTCTTTATTTTAATGTTGATAAGTCGTAACATTTTAAGATTTGACAGCGACGAAATCTAAATCAAATCAAATTTAACATTTATCTAGAATCCAGATACTATCTAGAGAATTCCGTATTATACTCGTAGAACCAAAACAACACTAATCTTACACTGATTTTCATCATCATCTTCTTGCCCTTAACCCAATTTATTCAGAGTAGGCGCAACACGATTTTTTCTTCTAAACAACGAAATAGCATCATTTACTCCTTTTTCATCCATATCATTCCTAAAACAAATCACCCATCTCTTACTTACACTGATTTATTTTCCCACAACTTTAGAAACAAGAAACTTGCATCCTATAGTAATGTTCGATTTGTAGGTACTATAATTTTCACATTTCAAATATAAATGTGAAAATAAGTAAGAAACAAACTAGTTTCCGACTGCACATAGATTCACATTCGTACGAGATAAACTAGGAGTTGCTCGGACTTTATATTTCCATTCCCAACTTTCATATTATGAAGGAGTCATATTTTGTAGGAATTCTCACTACAAGCTGGAATTATATCCGGTCTTATGAGAAATTCATTTGAAATATATTTTTGTGTACGATATTAAAGATTTTTGTGTATTTTTTTTCTAATTAAAATTCTAAAGAAAGTACTTGGATCTATTTGAAATTAATATTACAATTTAATAGTTTATATTAAAACTGTTACTTTTGGACTCATCTTAATAAAATTATAAATGTGAAAGTTTGTGAGTATTGAAGCTTACGGAGCAATTTTTAAGAAATTTGGTACGGAGTTAGCTACTTTATAACCGACATTCTACTTTATAGGGCATAGGTTTCTTTGTAACCGACTCTGTCTGAGGGGGTAATATTTTTGCAGCTGTTACATATAGTTACGCGGATGGAGTTGAGGGCTACCCGGTTAAAATGTGATAACGGGCACGATGATTTGATTAGGATTATTTACTGATGAAAAACTTGAAGTACAATCTTATCCATCTAGTTTACTCAAAGACGTTAGACATTTTCGGCTCGCCTTCAACCTTTGTGGAAAAAGATTACTTAGATACCAATTATTTTTTAAAGCTTGTATGTAGGTAGGTACCTCATAGTTTGTCTTCCCATTTGCCACTATACTACTTTAGCTGAAGAATTCCGATATCATATAGATCATCACGTTGTTAAAGACTAATACAAACAAAAACCTGCTATAGGTATCAAGCTCTATAACTCCAGTAAGTAATTTACCAACATTGTAGCCACAAGCACAACCAATATCGACCAATATCCACCACGGAACGTGATTCCTCAGCTAAGGATAATTAAGTTGTCCGCCACGAGGAAATTCTGAGAAGCAATACCGAACTAGAACAGAATTATAGTGGACTTAATACAGGTTTACAGGAAAATGTATGCAGGGATCTATTGGTAGAATACACAAGGAAATGTGTGAAATTAGAGACTACTGAGAGCATATTATCAAACAACTATAATTATGGCTTATGCGATACGTATTTAAGGAAATTCAAACTATTTCGTCAAAACGCAATAGTTTTTTTTTTAGTAAAACTTTATACATTTTCATTCTGTAATGATGGTTAGATAACTGTGTGACTTAATAAATTATTTTGTTCTAATGTTATTATATACTATAATAATAGCATAAAGTATAGGATTTTTCGCCCTATGTATTCGAAGTAGTTGTATTGAAAGGATCTCAAAAGATCCAAATGGTTGAATAATGGTTTTTGCACGATAAAATTTAACAACAAAAATGTGAGTGATAAACGTGATTTTCCTTAGAATTCATAGCCACTGATGATCAATAAAACAAAACTAAAAATGTATCTAATAATCAAAACAAAATAATTATGATGATAAAAGTAAAGCACAAAGTAAAAATATATTTTCAGATATTTGCTGTGAAGTAAAATAATGTGTCATCAATTTTCGTATTGAAATTACACTGCACAGTTTATAACCGCGTCGAAGACCGCGAAATAGTGGTCTCCCGCGCCAGCCAATGTAAAATTATTACCCACCATAATTCGGTTATGAATTATGCCATGAATTTTACAGTCATTCAAGGCAACAAATAAAATGTAATACAAAGTGTAGTGTTTGAAAAGGGTTAATAAGAATGTCGTGAAGAAGTTAGCCCACAAATATCACCAAAAGAAATACGACATAATTCAATGGTCATCACTCCTCAGACTGTGATAGGTACGATTTTTTACTCCCAATCTTCCAAAACACGACGATTAAAAATACCATCATAATCATGGTGACATTTAAGAAAGAGAAAAATAAAATCGCCCATTAAATTTAGTTAACAAAAACATAACACAAAGTTTCCATACCTATTCGTAACTACTTAATAACGTAGGTAACATAAATGTAACCACATTTCATTTCCACTTTTGTCGACAACAGTACACGGTACACGGAGGTGTGGGACACGGAAGTTCGCGACAGTTGCCCGACACAATTGCCTCACCGACTGTACTTTTGTGAACTTACGACCTGAGGCAGATGGATAAAAGAAAATGACCCGAGATAGGACAGCCATGTTATGGCGGTAAATAGTTAGAACGAGTGAATCCTTTTGGATATTTTAAATGAGATTTCTTCGGTGGTTTATAATTAGTTATTTTTTTACTTTTCACTCAACGCCATCTAGTCTCAAGTTAAGCATACTAAGTAGCTTTTATTATGAGTAGGTACTAGACAACCGATAAAAATACTTGTATTTTTCTAAATACCTACTGACTACTCATAAAACTTAGATCCCGCTATGGTTTGCTGTTTCGCCTTTTTAAGGATATTAAGGAAGAGGTGTTCTTAGTGTATGTTATTAGTTTTACTCTGCTCCGGTTAAATGTTCATAAAGTCTCGCCAACAAATCCAATGAACCAGTCAAAGCCTGCGATCAGGCTTACTGCACAGAATACCCAAAAAAAACTGGCTATATTATAATATTTGCAAATCAAAGATTAATAACGTTATAGGTCAAACATCAAAATCCTGACCTTGACCAAATCTTCTGGTCAATTCCACACCCAATTTGTTTTGTGATAAATACACACAACCAATAACCTCAAGGTTCAAAATATTGCCAAAACAATATTCGACAAGGGTGAGGGCCCACATTTCAGCCTCATGATTTACGTAGCATTATTTTTTGGTACAAGATTTATGTGATAGATATAATATTTTATCGAGGTCAGAAACGAATTGCAAAATATGGCAACTTGTGATATACGAGTAGGTAGGTAAGAAAGACATTTATTTTGCAGTACTTTGACTAAATCTGAGTTACGTACTTTGATGTATAAAATTAAAGTAAAGTTGCATAATATGCTAGAGATAAGATTGGGGATGATGGCATCTAATGGTATTAACCTATATCATTCTTGTGAACTTACTTTGGATTTCACCTTCCTAGAATCAGCGTTGCGTAAAGAAGTATTAAAATATCCTTGCATTGTTAATGAGGTAAAAAACAACGAATTGAAAGCCGTAACGCACTTACACACAAAATGTGATAACATCCTCATTCCCCTGCCCTTATCCCAGTTTTTTTTCGGTCGGCGCAGCATTCTTCTTCCTTTGGTCGTCCTCTTCCCCCATATCCATCCATATTAATGTCCAGCACCTTCTTTACCACGTCATCATCTTTTGTCCGCATGACATGTCACAAAATTTGATAACCTGTAAATAAATACTAATTCTTGCAACAACTTAAACATATTTTTACATATAAACGTTGCTTTACACAAAACGCTAATACCTCACAGTAAATTTATGACTACGAAATCAAATTCAAACCAAATAGTGTTGGTATAGCACACTAATAGCAATCAAGGGGACTTAGACGCTCTTGAAGCGTAGCGTTCAACTGTCTTTGACGATTAAGTGGATCTCAAGGCGCAGTAGCTAAACACTCGGGTTTACGCGAATTGCCTGTAATCAAACTTCGTATTGAACTAATGTTGATGTACGGTTGTAAGTTGTATTTAGCAGGTGTAAGTATGAAGTGATGTGTGAGTTTAAGTAAAACCTGTATAGTAATGAATATGTATGTTTAATTTCGATTTAATGTTGTTATTAGATATTTAATACTAGACAACCTGATTCAGGTCGTCATAAATTTCCATATACTGCATCATATGAATTGGAATTTAATGTAAAAATAAAATGAAAACAATACAACACATATTACAATTAATGACAATAATTGATGACAAGAATTAGCAAATAAAAGAAACTCTAAATTCCATCGGTGAGCTATCTAATGAACTTAGTAAATGACTTCATAGACAGTCCTCATATAAAAATGATATAAAATATATGCCAAAAAATATCAATTGAAAATTGAGACTTTGTTTTAAAACGATTTTGTTTTACATTCTTACATAAACTTTGTTTTAAATTTTTCGATGTGTTTCCAACTAAAAACTTTCGTTACACGTCTTCCGTATTTACAAGAGCCTTGTCAAGTAGCTCCAGTGATTAATGACATCGCATCTAGACTATTTGTCAATGGAGTCAACTCGCGGGTTATGAACAAGACAAACTATAGACAACATGCTTTGTAGAATGGAGTTATTGTTATTTTGAAGGAGCCAAGTACTGGTTTATCTTTTCTTTAACAAACGGTAATGCTAAAAAGTTCTAAAGCCTGGTATTTTTTGCCATTGATATACATTATAGTATTACATTGAAAAAGAGCAGCAAGCGAAAAAATAAGTTGAAGTTAAAAAAAATGTTAGGATTCGATTTTACAGGTCATATTGACATTTGATTTTAAAATTCTGCTTATTCAATAAAGCTAGGAGACCCGAAGCAAAAACGTATTACCCAAAAGTTTACTGAAACAATTGAAACCTCGTTTCTAGCATTCATGTCCTATCCCACATGTACATACACCTCAAGTTTTCTCACCCAACCCTAGTCGATATTTTTCTCTATACTTTGATCCATGCATACTCAAACAAAACAGGTCTACAATCCAGACTACTGATCTTACGAAGACCGATAACCAAGCAAGCAGATCGACAAGATAACATTGAGGTTTCATGAACCATCAATATGAATAACCAAAGAGGTTGAATACTACCGAAGAGCAAGCGAGATAGCGCGCAATCTGTAGAACGGCGTCTCTTTTCCACAACTGCAACAGTCTTAGTGTAAGAGGTGATAGTAACTTGTTTTAAGTGTACCAACATTCTACTGGAGTTAAAACAATTAATATTACAAAATGATAAGATCTTTGTTGATGTTAGATTTGGTAAGTCTGTGCAGCTTGTCCGAGTAATGAAGACATGAAGAAATTTGTTCTAAGATTGTGGTGATGTAGGTTATAAGAGAAAGGAGAAAAGAAGGAATTTTATTTTTAATTTTATGTGAGGATGAAATTGAAGTTTTGTTTAATATCTTTTTTATGATAAGAAATCTTTATTAGACATCGTTTTAGTGCGGAGATTGTTGCGGCAGCATGTCGCTTACCACAGCTTTGTAGAGAACTTATTAAATTATATAAAGTGGGTTACAATTAACCATTAGGCTTGGTAGGGTTACAATTATTCAGCTATGCTGATAGTTTATAGAGCCTGCAGGTAAGTTGCATTTATCTAAAATCTCACGTTGACAAATCACTCTATAGAATTGAAAAATCAAATTTACGTCACTTGACAAAAATCACGAGAGTAACGCCTAAAATACAAATTTATGGGATTTTAGAAGTTTTCTAAGCATTTTCTATTCCAATATGAAGTAATATTATCCAAGCCAAGTCTGATCTCATACAAAATTGATTAGACGCAAAAAAGAAAAGTGGGCTATAACTCAAATGACCTCTTAATTTTGCTTCATCATTAACTTTTGTACATAACTTCCAGTTCATAGTTTACGTTAAAAGCTTTGTTTTATTCGCAACTTTCGAAACAAACCTGCCTTTGTTACTCCCTGAAAGTAAATAAAACTCGAATGTACACAAATCGTGATAAATTAGTCTATCGGGTACGTGCATCGCATACTCTGATACCCGGATAAGTCTTTTACAATAGAGGATAAGGAACGAAATACAATAGAGTCAGTTTCTAAAGATATCTTTATTTTAAACTCTAAACTATATTGTGTATTTACTATTTATGTATTCTGGATATCAAGAATGATACTTAAACTTTTCGCTACTTAAGATCGTGATAGATCTAACCAATGGGTAGAGATTATTTGTATAGTAATGTAATTAACACAATTCCTTTAGATTAGGTACTTAATTGAAATATGGTTACAAGACAAGGGTAACCTCAATAAAAATGTGTGAAGTTAGAGGTCTCAGGATTCTGTACATACTCTTTATATTTTCTAGTCCTTAAAGACATTTCTACAAGAAACTATGGTTCTTCATTAATATTATCATGTGTTAAAAAAAGTAGCTAAGGGCTGCAAAATTTTTATAAAATGTGCGTTGAAGTAGAGCAACTTTCTCACACATCATGATCCTTTTTTAAAAAAAGAGCCAGTTAACAGATTTAACGGATCCTCACATAAACATCCAACAACGATAATAAATTGTAACAATAATGAGGGAGATTCAGCATATTTCTTTCCCGCAAATCAGCAAACAAAAACAAATGAATAAATTAAATATCATTGCTATTATTTTATGCAAATTTTGTGCTGTCGTGCATATCACATTGCAGTGTTTACGCGTTGCGGTATTACTCCAGAACGAGGAAAATATTTTGATGACCTAGATACTTAATAATAAAAATATGGATCTGTGAAAATCGGATTTATGGTACCTAACTACATTTCGCTCAGTCTATCACGAATCTAGAACATTGTGCTGAAAAGTACTTTAAGATTTTAAAGTTCTTACTGTCGTGAGCCGAAGTATTTATTCGAATATGACCTGATCCAGTGACCAGTTATGTTCGATAATAATTATTTGTAAATTGAGCTATTAAAGCTGTAAGACAAAACTGTTACATTACATTTAAGCCACTAATCCAATTAGGCTTGACATCTAATAATTTTAATGGATAAAAGTTGTCGGCAAAAAGTCCCGGATAAAGTCATGCCTAAGGCATATTCAAGGATGAACCAAAGGAGCACACACGCTGATAAACACAAACATTTGTTTAACGTCAATAAAATCTTAATATGTTAATCTCTGTGATTGGTTGAAAGTTTTATAGTCAACCAATCGCAGTCGTGATCAGTGGCTTTGACAGCAGATTCAACTGATCAGCCTTCCAGAAACCGGGGGTACCAGGAGCTCACTGCTGACATTAGCTACTTACAGAGGTAAACTAAAAAGAAGGTTTCAAACAAAATAGTTTTATTAATTCATATTTACAAATTACACAATCAACAAACAAATAATCCAGCTGACACCAATTACACTGGAGAATTTAGAAGGGATATCAAAGCCACTCCTTATACCCGCTTATGAAGCGAACAACGAGCTGCAATAGTTCATATCTATGCTAATATCTAGTTTGTGTCAACAAGGCTATTTATTGTCCGTGAGTCTGGCTGAGAATTCTGCATCTAATGGTATTAGAACGAGGTCTATTAAAATTTGTTGGTGAAATACTGTTTGTGGCAATTTGATAGATGTTAAATTGGTGAACAAGTTTAGGACAATTCCTATATATACATGTATAATAATATTGGAGCACTGCAATTACAGGTTGTAAATATAATAAGAAGTAACTAAGGCTACTTTTATTTTCTAAAAAATCTTAATCACAAACTTAATTAACTTTTTGTTAAATTCTACGTGGACGAAGTCGCGGGAACAGCTAGTAATAAATAAAGATTGTCGGAATTGAAATTGAATAAATGAGGCATTTTAAAGATTGTTTTCAAGCATTTTATGAGTCTAATTAAGTTTAATAATAATTACCCATCCGGTACACTAATCACGATGAGCGCTGCTTAACCTACATTATAAATAAATAAATATCTTGGGACAAGATCCACACACGACCATCTGATCCCAAGCTAAGCAGAGCTTGTGTTATGGTAATCAGACAGCTGATAAACATACTTATATATTTCTAAATACATACATATTATAGATAAATCACACCCAGACACAGAACAATTAATGATCGTGCTCATCACACAAACATTTGTCCTGGGTGGGAATCGAACCCACGACCTCCGGCTTAGCAGTCAGGGTCACTAACCGCTAGACCAACAGGCCCGCCAATTATCATTCTAATAAGGCTTCCTTTCCACGAGCCCCCCAAATTAAACACCTACTTTTGAAAGAACAGTTGCAACGTTACAATTAACATACATTTTGTTAAGCGTCGTGCATATTGTTAAAACTACCCAAGTTTCTCAACTCCTCTTACTCTTAGTTGCACCAAACTGCCTTGAATTATATGCGACAAAAAGCGCTTTAAGACAAAATTAGCGTCCCCATATGCAAATTGATCCTTGTTTACGAGAGCAAAGCTTTGCGAACTGCTCAAACTATCAACACGCTTTGTATAGTTCTTGTGTCGCTAAGTTTCCTTTGAGATCCTTTACGACAATGTTGTAGCAATAGGAGTTTGCTCTAAGATTTATAGTAGGCGCTTATTTTTAATATTTTTTGTGGTGTTGGTAACTAACAATAGCATAACAATTTGTAGTAGATATAACTGATATTTATAGGTCAACACTGACATTAAAAAATCTATTAATATAATCTTTTTTCTCTATTTAATTTTAATATCAGTTTACACGCGTTTCACAACAAAATAAATATATCTATTGAAACGTAAGGTCATATTTTTCTAAAATAAAAGGAGGTAAGGGTTAAACCCTTAACCTTTATCATAAAAGTTCAATCACTTAGGTCCTACGCGGAGCCTTATTAAATTACAAGGATTTTCTTTATTATTTCTGGCAACCTTTGTTCTTACTCTCAAATGAGTAGCTACCTATTAAATGTTATTACAACCTCTATTGTGTTTAGTCTTTGAAATAAAACAAAGCCTTACCTGAACATATTTCTCATTTGACCTTTAGATTATCATTTTAGCTAAGACTGATAAATATAATATTTATGTATAATTATTCGTCTTTTTAAGTACTTTGCCCTTTATCTGTATCAAGGCAGAAGTACTACCCACATAGAAAATAATATAAACTTGCAATAGAATTAATAAGTAATGAAGCATAACTAAATCTTAGTTTCCAAGAAAAAAAAAACACAGCCAAATATGTATCACGAATTTTAAGAAATAAATAGCCATTAAGCATCTTCATTCTACAGTTTAAAATAAATACTTCACGATCACAATCCAATTCATCATTTTAATTTAATATAGAAATTCGAAAACAGCTGCAATACAGAAAATAATTAAAAAGTTACATGCACAGGTATTAACAAAGATTTATCATCATAAATTACTCTTACTTATTCCTTCACACCTAAATATAAGTTTGCATGTTAAGATCCGCAATCATAAGACAGCAAAATAAAAAAAAAAGGATGTAAGTAGTATTAGTAGTTCCAATAAGTAAACAAAAACTTTGCACGTTTACAAATTACATTACATTTTCCTTCACCGATTTTTAACATCAACTCGCAAATACATTTTTATTTCGAACACTATTCTGCAAAAATATGCATGGTATAATCATAAATCATGTTGCTTGCCGTATTTTACGAGTACCATCTTTGTAATTTTAATATCTACCTTCAATAATCTTCAGGCACGTTCAAAGAAAAAGTAGAGAAATTTCCTTATCTTAGGTGGGCGAAAGTAGACGAAGATTCAAAACAATCACTCTCTGCCTCCACAGGGATTAAGAAAGGAGATTTGTATGTTTTGTCTTATACGAATAATGGAAGTCGAAGAGTGATAAAGAGAGGAAGAGTCTCGTAGGGAAAGAGAAGAGACAGGGATACTCACTATCAGTCACTTGCCTCTCTGGTCACCGCAGATCGCAGCGATGTGACGTAACACCTCGCGCAGGTAATATGCAAGCATCAGCTGTGACATTAGTATCAGATCTAAGAGTTCCTTTAGTTACGTTCGATTAACCCATATTGTGTACAAGTGTTTGACGTCATATTACGTCCTCGATTTTTCTATCAAGCGAGGGGCGTCGGGTCGCAGCGGTCCCGCCGATTCGCAAATGCATCGCGCATGCGTCGAAATTGCGCCAATTTCGCGGCGCAGCGTCCTCTGACGACACAGGTCCCAGTCTACTCGGTGCTCGGGGGAGGGATGCCGCATCGCGCGCGCTCGCTTCTCACGGAGGGGAAATTCAAAAAAATTAAAATGCCATAGTTCGAAAGTGTTGCACCGCGGCTCAAAACTTACTGTTTCGATGTATTCGCGGCCGACTACGTTAAGACTAACTAGTGTTGTGTGTTTAGGTAAAGTTTCAGTGTTAAATATTTTTGAATGCCTGGTTGCGTGGTTATTTATTTACTGATTAAGTTTGAATAGTTATTAATTTTGTATATATGTGGATGTGAGTTACATGGTCGCGTGGTGCAATTACGTTTTGATTGCGGTGTCCGCCGCGTTCTCATTCAAGTGCCAGAATAACCTTGACACGTTTTCCCGCGCTGGAACCCCAACCTTGTTTTCAGTTGCACTCTCTCTTGACATTTACCGCAAAAGCAAGTTCTCTTTTGCTAATCAGCGGCGGTATTTAATGAATACTCCTTAGAGGCTGTAGTAATGAAAGTGAATAGTTAAAGCAATCACGCACCGGGTAGTTTAGAAATGATACGAGACATTAAAAACTATTTTAGAATGTTATTAGACTAAAGCGATAGTTTAATTCTCGTAATATAAATATAAAATTGTTAATAATGAAACCTTTGTGACCGTGTGTGTGAGGAGCGAAGACGCGTCTTCAAAATGAGAATATCTAAAGGTAAGGCCCTATTATTACAACATAAGCATATTTTACAGGATTATTTAATAAGATTTTGCTTTTATTTATGGGTATTGAGCTTTAAAGATACTACATTTTATGTAAGATTTAATTCTGTTTATAAAGTCCGAGTCCTTTCTTAGACCTACGAATCGGTTTAAGGTAAGCTGTATTTGAATGATCTTAAAGGATAATTAATGTGTAATTTTTGTAACCATTTTTGAAATAAATATGCCATGTGCACCAAAGTAGACTGTATTTTGTTGTACTTGTACTAACATAACTATAAAATTACATCATTATCGTTCAAAAGTTAATGGATAAGAATATGTATTTATTAAATTTGCCTAAGAATTATGATAATATTTTAACGTTTCTAAATACTGAAAAATCCACAAAAAATCTGATGAATCTGGTCTGATTATTACTTATAAAAACGAACGAAAGCGATACCAATAAAGGGTGGGGGTGGGGTGCTGTCTATTGTATTTTGACATTCAAAAAGTGCTAGTCTACTGCCAGTCTCGTGGTTACGCTTACATTACACAACTGCAAAGACCACAACTGTACAGGAACTTATCTATTACCGAGGTGGGTAATAGGTAAGTTAGGTAAGAGTAATGTTGCAGTTGTGGAAGCGAGAAGGAGCGCTACACGGCAGAGAGCGACGTTTCTTTTTCACATTGGCAATAATCTTACTTTATGAGACGGGGAGAACTTTACTTGCATTGAAAACTTTTATGAATTTTACTAGCCCTTGCCCGTGACTTCGAACGCGTTAGAAATGCGCGCGCGAAATTTAAAAAGAATAAGATTATTTGGGTAAAAAATAGAAGTTGGCCGTTTCTTAGACCTACTCAATATGTTTTCAGTTTCAAGAGAATCGGTTAAGCCGTTTTGGAGGAGTACGGTAACTAACATTGTGACACACGGGTATTTTATATATACCTAAGATGGATCAACTTTGTTACCTAAGGCTCTGCAAACTATAACGGTAGTTTTGCCTGCAGTGCCGGTAGGTATAAGGCTGTTTGTAGGCAAATCAGGTTGTCGCAGGGAAATTATCGGTTTGCTGCCCATTGACCTGAAACTAATCCTATAGTCGGCTCCTGCCTCTTTTGCGGCCTATTTCTAAAAGAAGGCAAGGTAGAAAGGACTTTGTAAAGCCTTTGATACCTCAACATATAGTTAAAACTGTGCAGGGATAAAACATAATTATGGTACGTTATTATACCTACCTAAAAAAATACACCCTGTATACAATATGTACGGTCAGCAATTTATTGAAGTCGGTTAAACAAATCGATGATTATACATTTTTTTTTTGCGATATGTAAAAACGGTGTTTAATCTATTGTACTGTGCTAAATATCACTTGTATTTTGTTACAATACATTCTTTAAATGTAATGGGAAATGTCGTTATAATATTCAGGTTGTCTGATTAACCTACTTATGCTGCTGACCGTACACCTTATGTTGTGTTACAAAGAGTACAGGATACGGAATATTGTAAGAGGCCGAACACCACGTCGTATATTCAATGAAAAGGTGCTGATTATACAATAGTACATTGTCGACATAGTATACATATATACAGGGTGGAGTTTTGTATTCATCGTGATGTCAAGAGATGACAATTAAAATAATATCAATATAACACTAGTCACATACATACTTTTTAACTATGAAACAAGCTACTTTTCTTTACGTTACTTTGCTTGATACTCGAAGTGAACATAAATATGCGAGACTTTACTAAGCAGGTGAATACTTAAGTAAGTCTATTTAGTACCTAGTCGTTATGAAATGAAGTACTCTAACTGGCTCTTAAAATTAAGCCTTATTAAACTTTTCTTTTTATCCTTTATTATAAAGAAAATGTTGAAGAGTCCTTGAAAACATTTATGTTGTTTTTAAGTTGTATGTCTTAAGAGCTAATGGAAGCTTTTAATTTGATTTCATAATCTGAGGAAATATACTTATAAACTGTATATAACAATAAATTAATAACATAAGATTAGCTAGCTTGTGTTATAGTATCTTACACTAGCCGCCGTGGCCGAAATCGTTCCGGACATTATTATTATGATCTTTCCTCAAGCAAAACAGCAAGATATTTCATCTTGCATTTTTATGAAATACTCATATTAAGTTCAGATTATAATTGGTGCGTTTGCGAAATTTTTCTTCGCTTGAAAGCACTTTTAGCAAGGTTGTAGCACTGGATGTCTGGGTCCCCGAACTTTGTGCCTTTGTCTAACCTTCGTAGTCTTAAGGGCCGTTGCTTCTCAATCAAATGAAGCTTATATGATCGAAAGAATGACTTCGTTGCCCAGACACTAATTAAATACCAATTATAAGATGATTGGGCTTTTCTAACGTATAATAGAATTAAGTGCTAGAAACTTGTCTAATACTTATTTTTTATACACAGAACGTTATAGATAAATTACACCCAGACACAGAATAAATGGTTGTGCTTATCACACAAACATTGTTCTGGATTGGGATCGAACCCAAGACCTCTGGTATAGGTCCACTCAGTGAGGGCCACTAAGCAATAGACTAACATGCCAGTAATTATGAGCAAACCTACTGATGAAGAACAGATTCGCTGAGAATTTTCGGTAGGTACCTATGCCAAGTTAGCATAAATTTTGAACCAAAAATTAAAGCCTTTGACGAAATTTTAAATTAATTTGTTCGTAAATATTCCTTTTAGGCGCTTATGTTTCAAAATCCTTTGTTGGCGAGTACAAAATTCTGATGTGAAAAGTATTTTTATAACGTGTGTGTGTTTATTTTTAAACTAACACTGCCTGTAAAGTTTCGTTTGTGTAACGTGAGCTTTTAGGGAAAATAGGTAGGCATATAGGTTATCCGCAGTGGATCCATAGAAATTGATAAAATAATCATTTTATTTTTTTCAAATTAGTATTTTTTAACGCTACAATTGGGTAGCTACTATAAACTGGATGACGACAATCAATTTTTTATACAATTTAGAAAATATTAATGAAGTCCGTCATTGTACATTATTTGTATAAGAAGCATAGTTAAATAAATAAACTAGGTACTAAGTTAACTTAAGCCTTTTATAGGTATTTTTCGATCTAAAATTGTTTATCTAGCCTTTATCTTAATCTAATAAACTTAGCTGTGTAGGATGCGATTTAGTATTACCAAATGAAAGATAAAGATTTTTTCTAAACATTTTTTTCTTGTCACATCAAGTCCCTTTCAACAGTCTCTTAAATAGTTCCTCCAGTCTTCTCTTGACGAACTATTAACAACGTTCTTAAGGAAAAACTCTTTTGAGTGAAACGTAGGAGGGTAATAAATTATGATTACCATAGCACAAGCGCCATCAGAGTGCTTTTATTTCCATCTACCGCTCCCTACATCTTTGTCTACATCATTTATCATTCACTCACACATATATACAGATATTAGCAGCGACGATCACTGTCACTTTGGAACGAGAGCGTTTCTTGTTTGCTTTTAAAGCGTTTATTTTAGTATAAGTTTTTTTTAAAACGACTTCTGCACGAACGAATATAATCCTAGTATTAATTGTGGAGGGTTTCACAGACATTCAATGCACTATTGCACAGAGACACCTAGACCCAGAAGCATTTGTGGAACGCACAAAATTGGCGTGGTGACCTCTTATATACCACTCAGCTATACGTGCAGTCAAGGTACTGTAAGGTTATTATTTTACCTATAAACTGACTATTCAGATCAATAATAACAGCCTAAAATTTGGTGAAGGCCAGATACTCGTATTAAAATGTTGTTAAGTTTGGTGGTGGTTTTTAATAATATTTTACCCTTGACTTGGTATTTTAACTGTGGTCAGTGGTATGTAGCATTTAACTTTAAACATTTTTCAGTGTTGTAAATCCGGGCTCAAAAGTGACTATTTTATGTAAACTGACTCTATCCCATGGCACCGCCCTCACCAACGTGAATATGACTGAAGGTCTGTAGTTATACCAAATGTCATCAAAATCGATTTAACAGTTTGGAAATGAAAGCCTACAGAAGCGAAACACACATAGGTACCGACATTATCCATTTGAAATTGAATACATGTTCTAATTTACTATTAAACTCATTAAATTAATAGTAATGGCTTTTATAAAAGGCGGTCGCTATAAAATCTCATTAAATAAAGTTATAGTGGCATTTGCTAAACCATTGTCCCAAGAGAGAATTTCAGCAAATAACTATAATGACTGTAATAGTACACCCATTTAAAGTTCACGTAATTAACTAAATACTTTATAGAGTCACTAACCCTACTCTCATTAGCACTAAACAGTTTTCAGATCTAGTTTTAAGGTTATTTGAAATGCTCATTTCGTTTATTTTTATTGTAAGTCTCGAGATAAAAATGACAAATATTTTCAAGTATGAAGGTACTTTTTTATTTATTTAAAAAAGTACACTGATTTCCGGATTATTGTAAAGTATAATTTAAAATTTTCTATTTTTAAAAGAGTAACTTATAGACTTTCTTGCCGCTCCTGAAGAATGACATTCTGGAACTGCGTAACTAGTCAGTAACGTTGTGAAAGTGCCTGAGAAGGCCTATTTGAAATAAAAACCATTTGATTTGATTTAATGTAGAATAAAAGAAAGGCTACAAAAGCTTTTTGCACACTATAAGAAACAGTCTACTGAAATATTAATACGTCCAAATTTGAGAAAAAAACATCATTTTCGTCTTTAAATCAACACCAAGCAACAAATCAATCACCAATCTTACAAAGCTCAAAAACACCACACATATCGTTCGATATATTACAAAGGCTGAAAATAAAAGATGAGATAATATAAGATCTTTGTATGAAAAGGAAGCACCCAAGGGATCCGTTAACAAGGCAACAAAATACACGGCTCGTTGAAAAGTAACGCGGCGTGAATTCTCACAAGCGATATGAATTATAAAATGAATTTACATGGTCTAATGCGTTGTGAATATATGCATGGGAAGAATAGATTAAGAATGTGATAAGTCGGCCCGTTTGAACTTAATTTGCAATCTCATGGTATTTTTTGGTATTAAAAGTATTAATATTTTAGGTTCTACTATTAAATGAAAAGGAAAATCTCGTGAGGAAATTTGGGTTTCAAATATGGATACCTGAAATCTCCAACCCGCAGTGAGCTAGCGTGGTGATCAATGCTCAAACCTTTCTTATATGAGAAGTGGTCTGTGCCCAGCTATAGGACGTTTATAAGCTAGAATTATTATGACAATTAATTAAGTACTTTCTTGTTTATTCTAAGACACTATTTACGATCTGTGAAAGAATCCATGTTGAGGAAGACTGGGTTCTAATTATTGATAGTGACATCCATCCATTCTAGATCCTTTACTATAATATAAGAGAAGATACTCAAGATTAGGACAATGTTCTCTGTAGTAAAATCTTTAGCAGAAACATGTGTGTAATAGTATTCAACAATTACTTATATTAGACACATGACAAGTCAGAGAAATTTTAAATACTAAAAAAGTTAATCTTAAACTTTAAGCGAAACTTGGGCTGTAATAATCTCCATAGGTATAAAGAAAGTTTCACACGAGATACTCTTTTGAAAAAGTAATAAATTTATAGTTAAGCTGTTCAAGAAACGTTTTATACGTTCGTGAAGAGCTATCTAAAGTTCAACAGCTTTTAGGATTATCTCATCTAGCGTTAGGGCTGGTTTCACGGGTCTAGGTGAACTTGATCAGTTGAAGATAATCTCGATTTGAACTAGTTCAATGTTCGAAATAACATTATACCAACATAACTACGACATTTTTTAATAAAAACCTAAAAACAAATAAATAATATTTGTAATGTTTTATACACATGATACAAAGTAATAATAAAAAATACCAAAAACATTTTTATTAACTGTGAAGCCTTGCAAAAATCCAATTGTGTTGGGATTTGCTCATTATTCTAAAAATACAATTCCCATCTAAATGTTTAGTCCAACGACAAATCCAATTGACATTTCAGTATTGACGTTCCACATTTTTTTAATCTGTTTTCGTATAACTGAGTTCCTGAAAACTGTTTTACAATAACCCGGACTGTACTTATCGACTAATCCACACTTTCCGTACGATGATTAAGGTCTTCGGTTGGGTCCGAAACTAGTCGGGCTATCCCAATAAGTAAGTGTGAGTAAACCGTTATAACGTTTAAGTACTTTCCGTACGGGTTATATAGCCTTTTTTTTCGTGGGAAATCATCAAATGACATCGCCCGGGGCAGCGGGAGGGAGTGTCGGACTGTTACTGACTAAAACCCACTATGTTCCTCCTGGAGCCTTTTGAGTGCCAGGGACGCGGTAACTCTTACGAACATCCCGCAGCCCCGGCAGGCTCTGGCCCTTAAGGACCCCGCCACCGGTTATATACCCTAAGAGTCAATTTAACGTTGAATCCTAAACTTTAAAGATTATTATCGCTCTTATTCCAAGGCACTAGGGATTATGGTAATATCTATTGGTCGTTGACGAAAACATTTTCTTGATATTGTGCGTAATATTCAATAACAACGTTGTGTATAGTTAGGTATAGAAGCGTTTTATAGAGTCGATTTGGTTGTTACTGAAATTTTGGTCTGGTAATAAATATGTATTAATTTACTAGATGAAAATTGATTTTTATCATTTCTGATATCCCCAGTTCAAAAAATATGTTTGTGTTCACAAAACTGTAGTTTCGACAATACTAGCAACTGTTAGCTGTGGCTGTTTAAAACCTTAATGTATTTACTCAATTATTCCAAGACACCTCTAACAATCGATCAAAGATTTCATTCTGAGCAGACCTACACTTTGCCCAATAGTGGGACATTTCATAAGCCGATATAATTGATCTGTTTTCACACCTATGATGTAACAAAATATACTATTAGCATTGGGAATGAACCATTAACAAAAATGTACTGGTAACATTGGCGATGAAAGATTATCATTTGTTAAAAATAATCTGGTCATAATACGAAACTAAATTTAACTGTGTGTATCACGAGCGCTTTAGTATGAAATATTTAGCCGAATAATTAAAATCACAGAGGCATTGTTTAGAAACAAAACGGTCCAGTAATGT
The DNA here is from genome assembly GCA_941860345.1 of Chrysodeixis includens. Taxonomy (NCBI): domain Eukaryota; kingdom Metazoa; phylum Arthropoda; class Insecta; order Lepidoptera; family Noctuidae; genus Chrysodeixis; species Chrysodeixis includens. The sequence continues at coordinate 13,636,041 of OW796095.1, read as the reverse complement.
TTATTACCCAAATAAATTAAATATGAATGGCGGTCGAATAAAGCAAACATTTTTTAATGGCCGCGTAAAAATTATGGTTATGTAATATAATATCGTATGTTACTTGCTACTGTAGCGGTTTGTAAATTGGAAATTAATGCTAAATCTACTTTTTTAGGTTTCAGTCGATTTTCAAGTTTTTGTGGTCAGTGCAATTTGTTTTATTTTGAATTAAAAGTTATTAAAGAAAATGTAATGCCTAACAGTTAAAATAAAATACACAATTGCCAAAAAGCAAGCTTTTTGTACGAAAAATTTAAAAGTAATTTTATGGACATAAGTTACATAATAGTAACTCTTCCATTTTTAATGTTTATGATACTAAAACAAAATAGCTGTTCCCACCCATCTCTTAATAATAAATCAATCAGGATTAAATTTAGATCACCATAAAGCACGTCCTCACAGCCATTGGCTTTATAAATAAAATATTTGGTCGTTTAACCCTTCGCCAAGCGCCCCTTTCTGCAAACCAAAATAAATAGCAGTATTTTTAATTTACATACATTTCCAATACCCTGGTTAACCATTGAAAATTGTTTGACATATCAATGGCCACCATACACCTATTAATTGATATAAACAGACGCCATAAAATGTAATAAAAAAATAAATCTCTCAAAAAAGGTTGCATACCCCTGACAGGTGACATCTAACCTTTTATTCTTTTATGAGTCAATGAGTCATTCTTCATTCCTTTTTTGAATTTTAGAGCAAAAAGAATCAAAGGGAATTATTGCGGGCAGCCTACATTCCAATTACGGCTTTCGCTTTGCCCTTGAGGAAGGAGGAGGACCGAAGGAGGTTGCAAACGTTTCCAGGACTTTACCCGGATTATAATAAAACATTTTCTTGAATAATGCGGGCTTGCGGTGATGTGGCTCTGGGCTTTACGCAAATGGTTAGAGAAATTTATTCCACTACGTTGTTCGTTGGTATTTAGGTATAAATATGACGTAAAATACCTGGTTCTAATATTTTTAGTGCTTAGTGTTACGTTAGACAGGTTATATCAATTTTAGCTTAAACAAATCTACTTACATGTTTCTTCGAAGATCATAAAAGTTATTGTCTAAATATAAATCGTAACAAATTACCTGCTTATTAAGTATAATGAAAAGGAACAGAACGTTACACACTTTCCTATCGTCCTTTCATCTTCCTTGAGGCGTTCAATATTGCCCTACACTTATCCGCGCTCTTAAATCCTTTTCCGATAATTGTCTCAAGCCCATATTTTCCCTCGTTAACCTTTTCCTCGTCTCCTACACAATAATATTAATATAACCATTTGTAACAATGACAATGACTTTTAATAATTACATAACTACCCGTAAAATCTTCTCACCTGAAAATTTTCAGTTTTTAATCAAAAATGTTTGCCAAAATAATAACTAAAAATAAACACGATGTTTCTTATTATTCAATGCGTAATAGCACAACCTATTTCAAAATAATTTAACTAAAATATTCACGCAACAAAAACTACTAACATTCAACATTGAACATTTTCCTTAACGCTGACCAAATCACGGAAAGTCGTGGACCTTTATTTGTTTACTTGGATAGATTTATTAGATGAGTTGAAGGCTTGAAATAGCTGCGTGTGGGTAAGGCCGGTAGTACGTGGGCAGGATATCCTCTCGACCGCCCTGCCCGAGGCTGTATCCTTATATGTTTTTAGAAACGAACATTACGAAAATATTGCGTCGCCTACACAGAACACTTGGTTTTGTTCGTAGTCACTTTTTTGGGAAATTTTTGGTAGATGTGAATCTTGATATGACGTGTGGGTTTTGGGTTCTAATATTCAAGTTTGAAGTTTATATAACAGCTCTTCTCTATTTTGAAAGACAACTTTTTTGTGTTCATGGTTAAACAGTTCTATCCAAAAATACAAATAATAAAAGATAAACTGTTATCCGATCCATATTAATACTCTGCTTTTTCCATCATAAATTATTATTTTTTGTCATGATCTATATCCCTGGAGAATTAAACCTCCTCTTCATTTTTCTGATTGCAAATTTTAAAAAAATACACCACTACCGTTAGTAAAATCACCAACATTGTAACCTCAAAATGTTTCTAAAGGTGAAAACATTTTTAGTACATGAGCAGAGGCGTCCATTTCCACGTTATTTGTTGTTTACACTCGTCTTTGATTAAGCTTCGGGATCGCTTGAACAACATTTGCTCTTACCCACTACCAACACCGGCCGTGTTTTATTGAAAACCCCTTGATTTTTTCACTTTAGTTAATCTACTCTTCGGTAAATTGAATTCAACTAACCTGACTTTTGGGTGGTATTTTTTTCAGCTTAGTCATTCCCGAAGTGTTTCTTCTTATTATGTCGATGCCCTTTGATTTTTGGCAGAAAAAAAGCCAACTTCATCACTCGGTTTTCGGACTTGAGAGACAGCTAGTGGTAGTGCAAAACGGGCAGGAAGTTGCGCCGAATATCACATTTATTCTTCTTCTAGAAGTGCGTTTTTTATGAAGCTGTGATAGTAGGCTATTATAGTAGGCTATCACAGCTTCATAAAAACGCACGTACCAAGACTGCCAAGTCAAATGTCTCGATTTTTACTATATACTTTTCACCTTAAGCACAATGACGCAAAACAATTACGTCACACGAACACCGTTCAAGAAAAAAACAAAAGCATTCTGTTGATTTAATCAAGAGATTACCTTAACCTTGGCGAAAGCCTTCGCATAAAGAAATTGGTCCCAAAAACATCAGTGTAAGCCATACAAACGACGCACCAAGTGATATTAATGTACGGTACGGTCGAGATGTACGCTTAAATTACCCTACAGTCTAAAATGGTACTCTCAGCTGTCTGAACTGGCGATCTTTCTGAACTTTTTGAACTGGTGGTCTGGCAATTCTAATTCAATTTTAAATCATTTGTTTGCCATAAGTGTTGTAGGTATAATTTACTATAATGTTGATTAGTTTATTTTTTGAAGTATGTGTTTTTTTTCTAAAATGAAAGTAGGTAAGGTCCAGCTATTTCAGAAATTAGCGGGGACAAACAGACAAGCAAAAGATGTTATTTTGGTGTATGTACCGTACTCAAATGCATGTAGTAATAAACGGTTTTTTCAATATAACAAACAGACATTTCAATTTTAATTATATCTGTAGATAAAACTCGGTCAAATGTACCAGATAAAGGAATCATGAATATAAATAATCCAGCAAGACATAACTCTCACATCCACAGAACATTAATTTCATAGCGTGTGAATGGACATTTCTATAAGTCAATAAATAATCATGATACAGAAATTACTAAGCCCATATCGAGAACCATTCTGACACATAATTAATGTATTAATAATCTTCGAAATGTAGGGAATCTCGTTAAAATTCATTGCTTATTGATGGCACAAGTGTTATTGTCTTCATTAAGGTTCATGACGGATTTGATAGTAATTGATTTATATTGTCATTATTTCAGTATTAATTTAGTATTATAATTTAGGCAATATGTGAAACCAGCTTTTGCCAGTAGCCTCGCCCGAGTGCATGTTTTAACTGCTAAAATGTAAATCCATTTTTTCGCAGTCGGCTTAAAAGAAGCTTTTGTGTTAGTCCATACCAAATTGGTTTAGCCGTTTAAACAAAATATTTCACACAAATATTCGCGTTTATAATATCAGTAGAATATGTAAAAGAAATATAAGTCTGTTCTATAGATAGTACAAGAATGGTTATTTTTATAGGGCGTTTCTTTTTTTATTATTATTTGCTGTAGTAACTTGAGATATTGCTTATGATTAACATTAAAAATAGATTAAAATACCGAATACCTTTTCGAAGGGCCTTGATCACTATAGTATTAACTCCTAGAAACATAGTTAAAAAAGAGAGTAAGATAAAGGATTTTCATTTATAAGCATCTAGACAGTTACATAAAGAGGTCTAAATATACACTTTCGTCTTCGTTTCTTTTCCTTTGACCGAAATAAAAAGTTTATAATAGGATCCTTAGTAGTTAAGCCCTTTGTAGTTATTTGAAGCACAATTAAAGTCTATATCAATTGAAATCAATATTTTACCATTCCATTTTTAGAATAAATTTGTTGATTTCGTTTTGTTATGATTATAATTAGATCCTCTGACCTACGACACAATAGGATTTTTCCATTGTTGCGTTTTAATTGTTTTTCCTCAACTTATTTATAAATTCCGTTTCTAAGCTTCTCCGAAATTATGTACTTTTACCTTCTACTTTCTAAAGTAGATATTCAATGAACCAAAAAACAAAGAACTCTACTTTTAAATGGTTATTCACCCATAAAGGGCTCTACATTTTTCCCAAGCCGTGTTTTTGGTCTCAACGCCAGTCCTTAAGAGGAAACAAATGTCTCAGAATAGCCTTAAGGAGACCATTCAGTAAGTTGTAACGAGATTTCCGAAATGCGTCGACAGTATTAATCTCTGTTTCGAGAAAACAATGTCAATTAAGTCCAATTTCGTTTATTAAGACAAAACTTGGTAATTGACTCTTGTTCTAACAACAACGTTAAGGCTTTTGTTTTGGACTTACTCGAACAGAAAATTGGTATAATGTGAGTATTGTTCGTTTCTGGATCAAGTTTTTGAAATAAATAGACTGTGTAATATCTTGACGGTTGAGCTAAACCTAACCACGTATTATTCTCACAATAATGGAGAAAACATGTTGATGTGTAAACATTATTCTTTTCTATTTCATAACACTGTTAATTGAGACTGAATTTTATATTAAGGGATACAATTTCAACAAATTTGAAACACCTTTATGGCCTGAAGCAGTTACGTAACAAACTACAAATCTCAAAGCGAAAGCCTTGATTCAGCTTTTATCATTTCGCGTTATTTTCCGAACCAGCCATTCCTTATAAGTTCCATTTGATACACAAAAGCCACAACAGGATCCACTTTACAATACAAGTGTCTTGTTTCATGGTTCCTTTGTAAACTATTATGTTTTCTCAGACTTGAAGTCAGGCCTTTGTATGCTTTTTGATCTCAAACTACTGAATCGCGAACAAACTTTCTAACATTTAACAGAAAAGATAAACGTAAAGAATTAATTTCATCTTTACTCTCCATTCAAATGAAATTGAACTTAATAAGTGTAAAATATTGAGACTGTTTTTGTGTGTACATGTATCACATTCAGTCGCATGATTGCCTGATATCAAAGCGTTGGAATGATTGCTTAGAACTTGCGAAATTATATATATTCCCGAGTTTGCTCAGAAAAGTGCCGATGAAGGCACGTCATGAATATAGAGAGGCAGTTGACGAGACGCTAATCTAAATAAACCTTCTTCAAGATTGCTATACAGAAAATATTTTGGGTGATTCGCGGGTCGTCTGTGTAAATTTTTTGACATCATTTCAGCTTTCGAATAGGGTAATATGTCGTTGTATGGCCAATTCATTATTTTCGTTAAATTGTTTTCTCTTTTTGCTGCGAGCGTTTATTTTGTAGCTTGAGGGACGTGAACTGTTGGCGTGACGTAATAATTATGAGGTGTCAATTTTGGGGTTGACATTTATTGGTGTTAAATATTTTGTTTTATATGTATAGACGTAGATTGTAGTAAATGTTATTGACAAGCAATTGCTAGAGGGTTGAGCATGAGTGACATCGTGATATTAAAGGCATGATTGAATGAGGAAAGTCGAAATGGATTTATCAATCGCACTAACGCAAACTACAGCAATAAATCGCATCTTCGTTAGATTTCGATACACGTGTCTGTTTACTAGTACATACTGTCTTAGAAAAATAAATGAATACGAAGTATAATAATTGTGATCATGAGGAACTTCGAATTGAATTGAAACTTAAATAGTATTTTACAAATTCTTTCAAAAATTTCTTGCCTAATAATTTTTGAAGGAATTTGAAACATTATGTCTAAGACAAGACATATTGTCTAAGACAGTTTTATGTAGTTAATTTATCTATAATGTATAAGAAGGACTCATAACCTAAGATACTATCGTATACTTAATTTGAGACTAAATGGCATTGGGCGAATATTGTAGAATGTTTATTTATTTTAAAAGCCTCCTACTGCAAAACTCTACATTCAAAACTCAAACTCTATACAAAAATTAAACCCACATACATTTTTCAACCATGTTAGTATCTACAATATTCGCTTGCTTAGTCAATGTGACGAAGGCTCAAGAACCATCGTTGAGGAACTAAAGTGACTTTCGACTTGAAATTTGACCTAATTTCCCATCTCTCTTGTTTACAGGGAGATCTTATCACGATGAGTCGTGGTTTTCGTTTCAACTCCCATTTATTATTTTCTTATTGATATGAATAATGGCTGTAAGTGATTAAATTTTGTAGGATGACGAATCGGTATTTTTTTATTCTTTAGAGCTTGAATGTATAAAGTTTGAGTTTATAACAGTTATACTAAAAATAACAACTTTTAACTTTTTTACCATAACGATAGTTTTATAAATTAATTAATTATAGCCTTTTCAGTAATTTTGTTACTTTGATATGATCCAAACAGTTATTTGATACAATTATTACTTTGGAGCACACAAAAACCTGTATCTATCAAAGTTGCATCAACGAAACGATTATTAAAATAAAACAACAATCAAAAATTTTATTTAACATACAAATAAAACAATTAAAACAAACGAAAGTCTGTCTGTGAATATTGAAGTAATTTGCTCCCTAAAGCGCACTTGTATTGCGAGCGGATCAAGAACATTTATACCGTGGGCCTTAAGTTGAGCTAAACGTTACCTTAACGACGCCCTCGGGGGCTCTCGGTCCGACACACTGAATTACATTACCAGCTTTGTATTATACTGGATTGTTGTGTGTTGGACTAATGAGTACCTAAATGTATTTTTCAAGCTTGGATAGATTTTTTTGGTCAATGGTTGTGTAACTGTGCATTGGATATGGAAGAGTATTAGGAGTGGTGGAAATTTCAAAGCCCCAATATTTTTGACGTAAGATTGTCGGGTTACATAAGTTTAAATATTCAGTTATTTTGAAGTTACTCCTCTCGTGCAATATTTACTATATATTTTTGGATACAATATAATTATCCTCCAATGTGTGTAAAATCCAATCCAATCCGTGTTTAAATTTCCAATCTATGTTCTATCTCCAATCTAAATCTCCAATCTGTGTTTAAATTTTTTTGAAAAGAAAAAAAAACAAACACAAAGTTATAGTCCAATCTTAAAGAAAAAAAATATTTGATACAATCCAATGCCTTTGAATATAAAATGAGATCACGAGAAAGATTTTAACAATAGCCTTAAAAAGATAAACACTTGATAATCGACCTCGTTTGACCTTTTCAGCTAATAATTGTTAGATAAGATACGAGGGTAGATAGGGAGCGTTACATAGTCACGATAAAACCTCCTTTATCAGCCCATAGAGATAGGGCTGTTGTTAAAAGGTACAATGAGGGGAATTGGCTTATCTTGTCTTGTGGAAAACACACATTTAGAAACACAACCTGTAATAGTATTAAGAAAAGGTCTCGATAACCTTATATTACAAATTTATATTTTCATAAAACACATACATTTTTTTCCCAGCGTATTGTTTCATGGGCAGTCATTTTATAGATTTTTAATCAGAGGAACATAATTTTCCTGTTACGATCCCCTTTTATTTAGGGCCTGCGCAGTGCGACTATTTCTTTCGCTGGTCCCTTCTATTACTCATCTCGGGGTTCACCCCTTTTTACCCTACCCTACTTACCCCTATAATACTCTCCGTGACCGTTCACCACAAATTTAAAGATTTTTATATCCGCAATTAAAAGTATCGTAAAACTCTACGCTTGCTACGAGACTACGCCGTAGCGTCGTCCGTAGTAAGTTAGTCCAGCAATAATGTAAGGTAAATTGCTTCCACTGTAGACCAGCGTAGCGTATAATACAGAGGAATTTTATTATTTTGCTACGCGAACTACTAACAAAGCCAATATAACTTACCTACGAGCTACGTGTTGCTACGTACAAACAAAATGTAATCACTAGAACTGGTAGTCCAGTGTTTTATTAGAGTTATAAAAAATATTTTCAGTTTGTGATTTCCCTGGTGATACAAACAGTATTATATGAGAATATGATGTTTGCATGGCCCGTTCCGTGACCTTTTTCGAGAGCTAGGCGTGATTCTGGTCACAATATACGAAATTTTATACGTTGTCTACCTCAGCTTTTTGTATACCTACCTTAAAATTTACCTTTATTCATAACATGAATATGTATATTGAATTGGAACGTTATTACAAATTTAACAAACGATTTGTTTCTCATATTCTTCTTTCATAAAGTCAAGTAATTATAATAATTTAATTGAAAAACGTATAGATTTGAAAAACCATTTCTTCGCTCATATTTTAACCATAAAAATTATATTGTCTACTCAAATTCCTAACTAACATGTAAGAAGATCAAACCCATTGATAACTCATTTCCTTCTCTACCAACAATATGAAGTGTATGAAAGTAGTACATTTATGAAATATTGCTGTGAAAGTGGCACAAGGTTAGCTGAGAGCGACATTGCCGCGCCAGTGACTGGAATAATAGATATAAATTAATCACTGACTCTTTGTTAGCTCTCTTTTGTAGTTTTGTGAAGGTTTCCGTTATAATGTGACAGGGTAATTGAGGTGTTAGAATTATATATAGTAATAATATGGTGCAGATTAGTTAATGCTAACATAATACACCGAGAAAGCATGTTTTAAAATAGTTTTGTTTCAAAGTGCAAAACATTATTCAAGCATCAATATCTGAGCATTTTTTTTTCAATGATTACGATTAGAGATATTTTTTTACCATTATTTTACATACTGAATGTATGTAAAATAATGGTAAAAAAATATCTACATGTGGCACAAACACCTATAACTAAATAACCAATAATATTCAATAACTTTTCTACATAAATTTTCATATTTATTTAATTTTACAACAACCAAAAATGGTTATTACAAAAAAAAAAAACAATGTCCAAAATGATCTAACCAACCCTCTATATCACCCTTAAAAACTTCATTGCGTGTCCATTCCTATAACAAACATCATTTTTACTTGAAACTCGCAAAACACTCGTAACATGTCACACCAGCCATTAGGCCAACCCATTGCGTGATGGGCTTGTAACGTTACGATGTCAAGTTATAAATAAACACGAGTTATATTTGTCATGGCGGCTTAAATAGACCGGGAAATGGAAAATAAATATTAGCTGATTTGATGTTTTAGTTGGATTGTAGGTTTGGGATTAGGAAACGTCAATGAATTTAAGGACAATACTGATGCATTAGTTTGTGAATGTAAGGCGCACGTTGGCGTTAGCGCATCGCAGCAGTTGTCTCTCGGCAATCACGTAGGTCGTAGTAGTATGTAGTAATTTATATTGAATTAATTATAATTATTTAAGACGCTACCGCGAATATTTTCATTTTAGATAGCTCCGCCCACTACGCCCCGCGCGCCCCGCGCGTCGCGCAAGCTATACTCGTCACTCAATGTGTCAAATTTGAACTTCGCGCCAATCGCACACATCGAGGTCAGCGCGGGGTCAAAAGAACCGAACAGGGAAGATAAGGAGCCGCAACTTACATTTAATTTTTAATCGGATTATTTTTTTTTTGTATTTACAAAAAATACTTGTAATGAAAACTTAATATGATAAGTTGGACGTGCATGGTTGTATGTATGTATGTGTGTGGTGTGTTGTGTGTGTGTGTGTGTGTGTGTTTGTGTATATCCTGAACGGCTGAGTCGATAGTTGTTTAGTTTTTTTTTTGTTTGAAATGGGATTTAATCGGAAGTGTTCCTAGCTTTATTTGGTGAATATCGGCCCAAGATGGCCGCCGCCACAAATGGCGAATAGCATATTTTTTTACAAAACCCTCAATATGGGTATCAAATGAAAGGGTTTGACTACTGTAAAATAATCTATACTAATATTATAAAGAGGAAAGATTTGATAGTTAGTTTGTGTGGATTGTAATGGCTCTGAATCTGCTTGACCAATTTGAAAGATTCTTTCACTAGAGGTGAATACAGGTTATATTTGATACAATGCGGGTACAATCGCGTGATACAGTTAGTAAAAATTCAGCGGTTAAGGAATAAAAGCGTCGCGGATCTTATGGTGTTAAAATGTACGTAGTGAGGTGTAAGGTATCAAAGAAGTAATGAAGCTAAGTAATTATATTTTTAAACATATTTATTAAAACTGAAATATAAATAAAAATGTAATGTTAAAAATTCGTTGCTGGAACGGCATCTAAAGCACATATTGTTTTTTCTGGCAGAATCCGTTCATTTTGTAAACTTCTCCTAAAAGGCAATACAAGAAAAATAACACACAAGAAAGTCTCCATAGATTTTTTGTTCTAAAAGTGTTTATGTTTACGTAGTAGTAGTAGCTATTTAGTGATTTGTGCTAATATTTACAATAATATCTAATAACACTCATATTACTTACCTAGATAAAATATAGTCTATGTTACTCGTGGATAGGTAATGTAGTTTTGTAATGGTAAAATAATTTTTAGAATCGGTCCAGTAGTTTTGAGTTTCTCCATTATACAAACAAACAAAAATGCAAAGTTTTCCTCCTTATAATATTAGTGTAGATATACCAAAAGTTCTCGCCAAATTTAATAGTGGCTGGTCGCATCGCATCTAACTTCCGAGTACCTATACGCGTACAAACTTGTTGTAGGTACCTATGTGGCCCACCATCACCCGCTGTTACCTCCCTGCCTAAAATGGTGTTTATGCAGCGACTCGAGCAATATCCAAAGCCACCATAAAGTTTGGCGAGATCTACCTATAGTTACAACTCTCCTACGAATGGTTATTGTTTACAACTACAAAAATATGTTATAGAACAACAATTTCACTAAAATTATCAAATTACATAACTACATACTAGTTGCATAGATAGGTAATGGTGATTTTATTTTATTTACCTTGCCTTTTTCAACTCCTGCGTTTTTGGCACATTCTTTGAGGTGTTGTTTTCTTTTTTCTTTAAGAAACTATATTTTTTTTAAGTTCTTGCCATTTTATATTATAAAACCTAAACCTAATTTAATAATATAAGTATTACCTATAACGTCTAAGCCAACTAATATTTACACTTACAAAATATTTAAAACCTAAGATCATCACGTCACAAATGAATATACCTACGACCGGAGCGACAACATGCATAGGTCCAACCCCGAAGAGCCCAATCGCCCGACTGGCTCGTCTCCGTACATTATTGTGTATCAATCGCTAGCGCACGGGCATAAGGTTCAGAATTGCGTAGCGTCTATCATGAACGCGGCCGCTCAAAAAATTCAAAATTTTAAAACTTTATTTAAAAATGATTGGTAATAGTTATGGAAAAATTGTTCTGACAGAACCTTAATATTGATGTTACGAATGTATTAGAGTAATTTTGAAACATAAAGATCGTGTAACTTGCTTGTAAAATCAAAAATAGTACTTTTTTTAGACATGTTTTCGAAATTAATTATGATCGAGTAAAATTATCACTATCGTGTTTTCGTTCTGGCAGAATCTAGATAAAGATATCAATTTACCTATATCAAAATTTCAGATCCATTGGTAAGCTGGTTGTCTTATAATTTGCCATGGCAAATGGCAAATAAATCGAGGTAGCGCCTTAATTTATGGTACCAAATTAAAGTGTATATTTTTAATCGATTTTTAATCCATGACGAATACGTCTATACCCCTACAATGTTGGTATTATTTCAAGAAGTTAAGTTACGATATCGATATAAAGTTCAATAACCTTTTTGAATTCAACAACACTTACACACAACCACTTTCTCTTTTCATCGTGTCAAAATACGTTGGTCAACTAGGTAGATAAAATTACTAGAATACCACCCCAATCCTTATCCAGTACCATCATGTAATTGTGTACCAAGTACCAGGAGTACATAAAGCCAGTACACAACATGTTGCCATCCAATACCGTCACCTAAATAAGAGCTCATTCATTCTATTCAGGGCCCATGTCATACTATACACGTAGCTACAACGTCTGGGCCCCTAGTACCCTTGTCAGGCGTGATCTTCAAGCGATAAGTCATTTGGATTGATCGCTAAGGGAATATTTACTGCGACAGTGATATGATAATGTGTGGGCTATTGTCCGAAGTGTTTGTATTCATTGTTGGGTTATAATTGAATATTGTACTCAATGTTATATGATTCTTATGATATGTTTGATTGTTTGGGGTATATTTAGATGTTCGGTTTAATAAACCTTTGGCATTGTTGGTATGCTTTTGTTTTATTTCTTTATTTGTTCTTTTCTATTAAGGCAATGCTTGACTGTTACAATTTTGATGTTACATACCCAAATAAAATTTCCATTAAATAATTATGGTATCAGCAAGTTACGTAACGAACCAATCAACAAAAAGGTTTTAATTTATTTTTGTAACCGACTAGATTTAGTATATGAAATTGAATCACTCTATCCGTATGTTGAAATAGTAAGCGAGATAAACTAGTCCAATCTGTCATAGACTTTTTTAGCCGATAATACTTATAGGTATATTATATCAACAAGATATAATAATATAATTATTACGTACTCCCAGAAATTTAATAACATGCTCAATTTCACTAGGATTGCGAAAGTTCCACACGTAACCTTAATGTTATTAAAACTTGCCTTCATTTGCCATAAGAAGTTCTAAAGTTAGAATATATTATTATTAATGACGTCAGTAATCGTATTATCTTATTAGACATCGTTAGCGAAGTTGTAGTGGTGTAATTATAATTGGCTTCGTAAATTTGTGAAACATCATAATATTATTGACAAAAGTACGTAGTTCAAATAAAAAAAATTGTCTTAATAGCAAATTTATAACCTTAGTGCGTTTTGTTCATTCAGGGGCTTAAAACAGAGAAAAGGGGAATTAATAATAAAACTACAATATGCCTAAAAAAACAAGTAATTTGGCTGAAACACAAAATTACTTTGTTTTTTACCGTACATATACAAATATTAAGCACTTAATAATATAAAAAAAAACTTACCTTGTCGGCTTTAACGTCAAGTAATATGGTTTTTTTTGCGGCACGCAAACACTCGCCTATGTTTTGCAAATTTTTGAGACCATGCAACGTGGCCGTAAATCTTCTTAATTTCGTATGTGCAAGCTGTTTACTTTATGTTAATTACGTAATTAAGTGTGGCTATAAAAAATATAAATTATGATTCATTAAAAGTCTACAATTTATGTTATCTACACAATGATTTATTTAACAGCAAGAATAATGCGATTTTATTCTTTTATGAATTACCAAAATACCAAAAAATATTATTAGTATTACAGCAGCAATTAACGTTACAAAAACCATTTAAAAGCAAAAAACAACTTGAAAATTTTAACAACCTACCATTTTCACGCCTTTTAAATATTAATTTAAAGTGGAATAAAATCTTTTCACAATTTGCCGGCCACTAACTGGCTCGAGCACCTCCTGTTTGCGTTTGCTCGAGGACTGGCCCAGCGGGTGTTGTAATTCACAAAACTTTATCTACAGTGCATGGCTTTTATATTTACTTGAAATATGCATTTGATAAACTGAGTGCCGTTGAAGATAATTTTGTAATAACTGAAGCTGAGACCGGTAACGAGAAACGTGAATCAAATTACTTGAATATAGAAGTTGCAAATTAACGTAACTTTAAAGATAGTGGTCAGTGGCCCTAACTGCTTTACCAGAGGTCGTGGGTTTGATTTCCACCCAAAGCAAGTGTATGTGTGATGAGCAGGATTATGTGTTCTGTGTCTGGGTGTAATTTATCTGTAATATGTACAGTATCAGTTGTCTAGAACTCATAACACAAGCTACTTTAGTATGCTAATTTTGAAACTAGATGGCGTTGTATGAATGTTGTGGAATATTATAATTATTATGTACAAAAAAAAAGCTACAAACGGTGCGAAAGTCACGTAAAACAGTTAGGTATAGTTTCACTTTTATCTGTGATCCGTGTTTCCACTCCTAGCTCGAGTATCAGCAACGTTTCAACATTACTTGAATTAGCATCCAATTTGCTAAATGGGCGTTAATACGAACCCAACGTGTAAATTCGTCTCGTTGAGTGCCGAACGTGTGCTGTGAGTTGGTTTGAAGTAAAACGCCTTTTTATTTTAATGGATCGTAATTTATTACTGGAGAGTATGTCAAATTTGATTTTATTGAATTTTATAATACTACAGATGTTGTTGAGTGTATTTTTTAGATAATGTCCGAACTTTGTGGGTATCTCAGTGCCTCAAGACAAAACGGTCTGACCTAGTCTAAAGTCAAATGAACCATTACCCAAAAGTCTACTAGCAAATAGTTCATATAAATAATGAGAACAAAACTTAAATACGATCGTAATTATAATAGTCAGGATAGAATATCTCGTGGATAATTCTATTACATAACCTTTATGTACCAATTAGGATAAATTTATACCAAAAAGGAAAACAAGCGGTACAGTCGGCCTATTTCCACGTTCACACGAGTCTCTTGACATAGAACAAACATTAGCACGTGTAATAAAACGTCTGGAACTGGCAGCTCCTAAAACTTAACTATAATAACGTTTATAAACGCAAAGAGAAATGTGAGGCTGTGGATAAGGACTCCTCTAAAAGGAATATAATCCCTAAATAGGATTATAAACTACTCAAAGTTTTGGGCACAAAGCGCCTACTTAATGATGTAAAGTATGGGCCTAAGGCTCTTGGTAAACGATGCAACGCACGGCGACTTTAGTCTAAATGTAACTACTGCTATATAAACACAAGGTTAGTATATAAGCATGCGTGGATGGAGGCTGAAATTGTTGGGTAGAGACCTAAATGTCCTTGTGTATGAACGCCCTTAACTTGCCTTCCTCCTCCTCGAAGTCCTCGAAAGTGTGCACAGAAAAATTCCTTTGTATTTTTCGAAAGTTTTTAGAAAAACAATAGAACAAAATTGTGCATTGGAATAAAATCGAACGACAGCGATCGGATCGATGACCTGAAAAAATTGTTAGTAGGACTGGATGCAAAAAGGGAAAAGTCGACAGTTGTAGTGAAATATGGGAAAGACCCACGTCCAGTAAAGGACAGCGGTAAATAGAATTAATAAATTGTATTTCACTAAAATTTATGATTTGAATGCAAAATTTTCAGAAGTAAATTACTATTAAAATATAAGAGAATCCCATTTCAAATAAAACAGTGGAATACCCCTTTCAAGACATCATCTTTGATATTATTATTATCATTCGAACTTATTGTATTATCAGGTCAGGCAACTTGCTTATTGGAAACTTGTCGAGAACGTGTGAGTTGTGTCATGTCTCGGAAACGCCGGCCAAACATCTGGCGCTCTATTGAGGATGCAGCCCCAGATACAGAATATAGACTTCATTTTAGAAAATTTTGGAAACGAGACAGTGGAGCATTTTTGCAAATATTGCTGATTTGGGCTGTACTTTTTCCTAGAAAAAAAAAAACTCTTGAAGATGTGTGATATCGATTGGCTTACCCATACATGTGTTAGGTATAAAAGTGAAGCTGTGATATTTATTTCTTAAATCTTCAGCTTCAGAAATAAATATCACAGCTTCCGTGTTTCGGAAGGCACGTAAAAATGTGGGTCCTGCGCCTGATCTCTCTCCGGTCGTGTCGGATTACCGTCCCATCGGGCTATGAGAGTAAAGGAATAGAGAGTGCACCTGTGTTTGCGCACACGCTTGTGCACTATAATATATGTCCTGCGTAGCTGGCTGGTGTCATAGTAACACTGGCCGCCGTGGCCGAAATCGGTCGGACCGCTATTATTATACAAGTGAATAACTTCAAGAATCAGTTACAAATCGACTTATGAAGTCGATATGAAGAATTTGCTAAAAATGAATCTTATCATTTTCACACATAAGTCATTTTACCTTAAGGAGTCAGACGAAGTAATTTATATCATCAGTACCATCCTAATATTAATTTCAACTGAACTTCGAATTTCCTAAATAGTTACCTCCGTTTACTTGTAATAAGCAAGAGTTTCAACTTTCAGTTAATTAGAGCAAAGATGGCATGTAACAAAACGAGTTATAAGACCTCTTGCCTGCTTACTATAAGTTCTTAGAGTGAGACGCTTACCCCGTGCAAGCGAGATGCCGATATACGCAGTGTAGTGCGCCATCTCGCTTACACAGTGACAACAGTCGTGCTTTAAGCTATCGTGGTACAAGAATTTCCTCTTGAAGTTACCTTTCGGATTTCAAAGTAACTTTCCTGCTAAATTCTTTGAAACAAAACTCCTACGGACTTAGGAAATACAAATTATTTGTTCGCGTTTTATTTCAGTGATGAAGTGTATTTTGAAATTGTTATTGTCATGTAATAATAGAAGTTACGATTTAATTTAAAAGCTGAGGGAAGACCTACAGTAAATAATATAATTTTATGTCAGTATTTAGATTAAATTTACTAATATTGATTTAGAATACGCGGTAATAGCTGATATCCATTATTTCAAGTAAAAGGACCTGCTGCGAATGGTTATTTCTAATGATATATTTTATTGCAGTTAAACGGTGAAAATAAAATCAAAAATACACTTTGTTCATGTACAAAATAATTCGATTAAATCTATTCAATTACTAGAACAAAAACAAACCCCTCTTAGCCTTAAAAAATATAGAAAAAAACCTTGCACCTAATTCGACATCATTACGTAAACACTTTTATTCCTGAGGTAGCACAAAGGTATTACAAAATCGAATGTAATAGCCAGGAGATAGCAGAGATAAGAAACAAAGGCCGGTAACATTTTACTGACATTACGAAGGTCCCACTTAAGCCTTTCCTTATCGGTGTTGCCAGGTGCTATAAATAACCCTTGTACTTTCGCATACCATTTCTTTCGGCACTTAGGGGTTAAGAATTTAGTGTAATAGGGTTTCTTTTTCGCTGTAACTAAGATAAATTAAAAAATGTCTAGTCCGAAAATTTTATTAATATTCGAAAACTGATTTATTTTTGTATTGAAAATTATATGCAGTGGAAATATAAATAGGTTTGTTAGAAAAAGACAAAGAACGTAAGTTAATTTTATATTTTATGAAATTAATAGAGATAGGTAGTCAAATATTTCAGCTTATTAAAAAAAATGTTTTTAATAGACTCTTATAAAATATCTTTCATGTAACCAGCTTTGTAGTTCATTTAGTTAAAGAGAACATCTACCGTTAATTATCCTATAGTACCTTAATTTAATATTCCATTTACTTAATCTCTATCGACAGGTAAACAACAATCATGTTTATAATTTACGGAAAGCTTTGATCGAAATGAGGCAAAACTAAGGTTTCCGGGCTGAGGGAAAGCAATTTAGCTGGATTCGGACTTTGGAAAACTCATTAGGGAACTTAATTGGAGGTCATAGGGTAATCGAATAGATAGCAGACCAAAATCGATTTCTGGAAACGTGCGTAGTAAAGTTTGAACACCCTGAATACTTTGAATAAAGTTTGCTGTGTAAGTAAATATTGAGCTACAAGGATCTTTTGGCATGTGGATGACAATTTTGTGGGCGCGCTGGTGTGATCAAAAATCATCCCAACTGACTGTCAAAACTGTTGGTTTGTCAAATTTTAATAAGATGGCCATTAGGTCTGATTTTGGCAACGTGTACAAAGATCCTTGTAGCACGATAGTACCTTTATCACGAAAGCTATGGGTAAGGAACTTTTAGAAAAAAGATTTTAATAAAACGTCTGAGGTGGTTATATTTTACAAATCTTTTACTATGACCAGTAAAATCATGCTATTATTTAATACAAAAGCTGTTAATACCGAATGCGTTGCTTGAGTAGAAACCAGTCTCGTTCTTGATCCGATGCCTTGCGTAGTGTATTGATCAAGTATTTTTAGTACATAGAAAAAACCGAGTACAATTTTTTTATAACGGTACTTCTTTCAGAATGATTTAAAGAACCTCAAATATTAACTGACTCCTTAGTATGCACAGTTTACAGATTGTTCTCTTAACTTGGCGAAATACCACTCACCCGATTACCCGTCAAGTACATCAGTCAGAACTCGAGAGGCCAACTGAAACTCAAGAACAGTTAAGGACTCTTAGCTTCAAATAAACTCGCATTCACAAGGGAAATATGTTCATGTACACCGTACTTTACGATTTGACTTAGATATGGTTTGGAATTCACCCATAATTTACCTGAATTACAGACATGCCTGTACCAATACAGCCAAGTCATAAACTTTTACAATTTATGACTCCGAAATATGTTTTAACGCACTCGAAACATTTGGGGGATGTGTAGCCCATAACCCTTGTTTTACGAGGTGACTTCAAATATTTATTTGTAATATGTCATGTTTATTTCGACGCACTCCCATTTCCATCTAACCTGAAATCTTCCATCCATAATGAGAAAAAAAACACTACTCTTCTTTTTTAGGTGTGTGCTTAAAGACATTAACAAAAATTACCAGAAACATTTTGAAGAAAAACTTATTCACAAAAAGATAAAATAAATAAAAGAGAAACGACTATTCTGAATGGAGACCGTGATTCGGCAATCTTCATTTGGGACGTCCGTTTGATAAAGCAAAGAAGATCGACTTCCTGAATTCAAGGGCACTTGCTGAACGAATTGTGTGAACCAGAGGATTTTTCTCTTAATATCTTTCGTTTAATATTTCTCTGAAAATGGTTTTAGTTTTCTAACATGTGATTGAGTGTGATAGTGAATATGATATAAAGAAAAACAGCGAAAAATATTTTTTGTAAGTTAATGTTACTTAAACCTTGAGCGATTACAAATAATTTGCCTTTAGTGTCCCACTTCATTGGTTTACTATTATCTGACAGTTTTTGCAAAATTTATATGTCAGAAATCAGTCTGTTTTGAAAAAAAACTGTATTAAATGCTGATGGCGAAAACTCAGTTTATTTAACCAAATTATTCACCTAAAATTCTGGTGTCAAAAAATCCTTCTGCCTCTTTAAAAAGCAACCGCGTTTAGCATAGACATTACTCAAATCGCATCAAATATTCCGTCGCATATCGCCTGACAAAAACAACAGCTCGGCTAAAACAACATGGCATAGGGATTAAAACGAAGTACGGAGCGGCCAAACATTATGAAATTTGAATAACCCTGACGTTCAGTGTACGGTCGGTAACTCTTGAATAACATTGTAATAATACCCACAGACGGAATGGGTTTGGTAACTAAATTGTCTTTTGTCATGTAGAGCAGTTTTAATTTTGGGAATATTTTAAAAAGCTTAGGACAGTACACTTTTTCATTTTTTTTTGTCCAGTCAGTACGTTTTGCACTACGTTACTACGTAAAGAGCATACACTTCTTAACTTTCAATCTTTTTAGTCGATTTTCATTTTTCTAAAAAATAAAAGAATTCAGAATACAATATAATTTATTACGTTATAGATTTTTCCTTGCCATAATTGTTTTGTTCCCGCCATGATCCCTATTGTTCTACCGTGTCATATTTATTTGATCATAAAATCTTGAAATATTTGCGACATTGTTTGACGTTGAATTTATTTATGCAAATATCATAAATAATCGAATCGTTGACCGGATCACCGTTAATATTATTCTTGTTAAAGCTGTCGTACATTTTTATGCAATGGTACTATCTATATTAACTCTGAATTTTTTTGAGTTTGGGTTCAATAAGAACCATTCTGCCATCAGATCTGATGAAAGGGACCAAGAAAGTTTAGCAAAAATTTATCGACTATAAACTTTTGCTAGACTTTATATTTTTGCCAAAAAAAAAAAATAGAAAATAATCATATTTTATTTAATAGTTAGCTCTACTTTAAAACCTGATTGAGTCCCGCGCCACATACTTACTTTGTCAATGTGACTTCACCGCATTAAAACCCCTTGACATAATGACTTAGTAGCTTATTACCTAAATTGATTTAGCGTTAATCAGATCACATCTTGTCACCTACCTACGTCACAGGCTCATCACAATGCAAATAGGTCAATTGTCGCCAGCCTGATAATCCATTTAGCGCGATTGCCAATACTGGAGACAATTACTATTAAGCTTAATTAAAATATGGGTAGTAATATCACAGTATAATGCATACAGTAGTTTACTTTAGCTGTATCTAAAAAGGTAGAGCAACGTTATTCTTTGTAGAGCAATCTTAGGAGCTAGGGGGCCTACCATCTCTGTAAGTAGTATTATTGCAGTCGTGTAAGCGAGACGATACTACACGACTTAGAGCCACAGTATAATTACATAGAGTAGTTTTACTTGGCCGTTTCTAAAAATGCCTACAGCCGCGCGGAGCGTAGCAGCAATAGCCCACATTACAGCATTTAATTACTTCAAAAATACCGTCCGTTCGTTACTGTGACACACTCGCGACTGTATCATAACCATGGTCACGCCACGATCCGATAGCGTAGGCACAACTTGCGTTGTGCTCGTTTAATTCGATATGAAGACTTCATACTGTAGAGATTATTATACTGTGCTTTTATAGTGCTAGGCGTATTGGAAGTCACGGATGTAATCGCATGATTAATCGAATTGGATTGAGTGTTATCAAGGGTTTTAAATGAAATAGATTTAATCGCTAATTTAGAAAAAAAATAATGAAACGTAGTTATGTTTATCTAATAAAAAAGAGATTTCGAAGACAAAGCGTATTATAGATTATAATAGATATTTGCATTTTATATTAACGTTGATACCAATAACTTTTTTGTATATTTTTTTGTTATTTACTTGTTTTATTTACAGTCAACTAGTTATGTATGTATTATATAATTTAATCTCACCTCATCAAACCTCATCAATCTTATATACAGGAAATGCTACCAGACCTTATTATTAAAACTATTTCTGTTCCCGGAAAGGAACCTTTTATTCATTTCATGCAAAGGCGTTTACCATGAAAAGTGTCTTTCAAGCTGTCCGAAGGAAGATTGATCATAGCCTTTTTAATAAAGTATATGCTGGTATAGGTGGAGCGACGATTTAGTCAGATTTGCGAGGCGCCCGTGGCTAGAAATAGCAAAAGATAGAAAGGATTAAAAGAAAATGGGGAGGCCTTTGCCCAGCAGTGGGATTTCGGACAGGCTACATAAAAAAAATATGCTGCTATTAATTTGATAACTTCCTCTACATTTAGTAGAATAGCTTTTTCCAGCAGTTTTGCCCTCTTAAATGTCGGTTATAACTGACCTCTTGATGCTCCGGTTGATGCTGTCGACTTACAAGAGCATATGTAAAAAATTGTATCAAAATTAATCCAGCCGTTTTATCATGAAGAGGTAACATATATACATACACGAATATGCACTCTCATATTTTTGCGTTTGTAATATTAGTGTAATAAAAATATGGATTTGTATTTTTAACACTTTATACTTTTTGAGGTACCCGAATGAAATGCCTATTTTTATTTCTTAGACGGGAATATTTAGGTAGTATATTCACTTAACATCTGTAATATTTTCGTTGAGTAAGACATTACTGATTTACGGTGAACTCGAGACTCGAACTAGAAACCTGCACTTAATGGCCGGTAGTCACTTACACGCAAAGGTCAGGAATGGGATCAATAGGATATAGTCTTTACGTTTCGAAACGCTTTCACATGCATTATGGGAAGCATCACAAGTAAATAATTAAAAAATGGTGGCTGTGATGAAATTAAAAAAAAAATTGCCCCGCGTTTGTCTCCGGCTCCTTTCTGTTGTAATTGGTGACTGTGTGATGTTTCTCCGTTAAATGGAATAAGCTCCAGCATATATTATTTAAATGGGACCAGTACGAAGATTGAAGTTAGAGCGTTCAACAAAGAAACGGCCAGCTTGAAATAAATAATACTATTATAGATATACTATTTGTTATATAGTAGAGATGCTGTCAAGGTGGTCTGATTTTTTTTCTGAAAATGCCGCTTTTAATTATCGTCAAGCGATGCAATTTCAATCTTCTTAAGCTGGTATAATTAGCCCTCATTATCGCTATGATCTCAGCTAATATATCAAAAACCTTATTCTTAGTCTACTTAATTAACTATTCTAGCTATATTACGTAGCCATTACCTACAAAATAGATTACAAATACCAATCTAGAGTTGTAAACTTTCATAATGTACCTCTTATCATCGAAAGTTCAAGATCACGGAATATTTTACAGAAGTCAATGCCCCTTCGATTTAACTTATTCAATATTAAAATGAAGTACCTACTTCAGAAATTACGATGAAAGTTACGGTCAGCAGCAAAAGTCGGTTAGTACAATCAGATTTCAAAAAATGTTCAGAATCTAACCTAATGAGTCGTTGTTGTGACATTGGGTAATAAAATATTTTTGACGGCTAGTAATGGTTAAAAAAAAACAAAACAACAGGTTATGAAAAATTCTGGCAAATTGTCGATTCTACTTTTGTTGCTAACTGTACGAAGTAGCTTAGAAATAAAACTAAATCAAAGTAGGCACTTGAATTAATTTTAGGTCAAATTCATTGGAACCTTTAAGTTTTAGATTGAAGTTGATTACTTAATGATCACTTTCACTAATACTATATTAATTAAAGCTCTCTGTAGAGTTTACATTCTATCGCAAACATTGAAATTTTAGGGTTTATTTATTTCCTTATTCCTTTCCCTTCTAGCTATAGGCTATAACTTTGTCCAGTAGAAATATTTACAAGTTTCATTGGGTATAATTATAGTGAAAAATCTATAGATTCAAAAACTAAATTAAAATAATTGATTTATCACGATTTTACCTTCTTAAAACTTCACCATAGAGTTTTGTATTTTTTTTGCCTCTTTTTCGTTTATCTGTCTTCCTTCGAATGACTTACCAAATTAACATAGTTGAGTAAGCAAAGCACAACAGTTCACAAACCCTATTAATATGTTTGACCGCTTGACATACAGTTTGGCAGCTGTATGTTTCTTACTTTGTCATTGGTTTACATTCACTGAACATTTTGGACCCCATAGGCTTTGTGTAAAGGAAAACTTGAATGATAAAAGAGAAATGATGTGACTGTGTAGATGTCAAACGATAAACTTAAGTCTAAACATATCTCAGGTTAACTGTCACTTTGTTTTCTTCATGTCGAATGAGACGAAAAGATAGAGACTGGATGACGAGAGTATAGTACTAAAAGGATCTTGGGGCATTCTTGTGGCCGAAATCGGAATTAGTTCCGTCATATATGACAAACCATGACTTTTGACATTGTGTTGAATTGATTCTTGTAGCGAATATGCACACCAGCGCCCTCATGTTAATGTCATCCACGTGCCAATACATCCTTGTAGGTTTAAATGATGTTAATTTTGTACTTGTCTTTTAGAATGTAATCTATTATAGGTAGAGTATAAAAACGACATCAAAGAAATGTATACCTTACCTGTACAACAACAAACACTGTGCCAAAAATATCTCACATTCTTTAAAATATCAATTTTATATTTTTACTCAAATTTATTTTTTGACATTCGGAAAAAGTGGCCGAAGTCATACGGAAAAACTAGTGCAAAAAGGTACACCGCTGCCAGTTGTTCCTGGTTACAGTTTCTGTCCAAAGTGAAATTCAAAAGAAGGTTCTAGGTTTTATTTTAAATGCGAATCTTTCATGTTGTTTTCATGCCGAGTTAAACCAAACCGGGTTGCGGGTCTCTTATTGCATTTGCAACATTAATAAAAAGTAATCCGGCCTTTGTGGTTATTAATACAGTGGAAAGATTTTTTGTGTTCTCTTATTATTATGGTCTCATACAGATGTAAGACGTCCAAATTCTGGCCTCTATTATAAAATGCTTTGTTGCCCATCATATCCACTTATACACCGTGACTTTTAGGTCGTCTTACAAAAGCAGCCCAGTTCATGTATCCAATGACTAGTAAAGGTTTATAATAAAAAAAATATGATTGATTAAGATTTGAATAAATAAAAATATTATTTATTAGTATGACACAAGGCAGTCTTACAAACACTCTGTAGTGAGCGCGGTCCGAGCCTTGTGTCAAACGAGCGGCGCGGGCGGCGTCTTATCACAGGTCATTCACCTTAGCGTAAAACAGCTGTCTTACTATTACAATCATAATGTTCACAGTAAGTATGTAGCAGTTAATTAAAATCCACTTAATTCCAATTCTTCTTTTATACTTTTACGGTCCTAACCGTCAGAAACATTTTTCATAGGTAAAACTTACTCGTAAAACCGAAACAAAGTGATGTAGTAATAACTGATCTATTTGTCTTTACTCGACCCTATTTAAGATAGAAATCTGACTCATATTCCTACACATCCTACTTACATTAAATAAATAATTGCAATTTCTAACGTGATTAATTTGTAGGTATGTATTTATCACGTTAGAAAGTAATAATCAAAAAGATCGTTATGGAAATAAGTAGTAGGTATGTAAATTGTTTCCGGCGTATTTAAAGAATGGGAATCAAGTGATATTTATACTAATAACTTATTTACTAATGATCCCTTTTTATTAACAAGTAGGTAAGTAGGCGTTACCTGTATTGTAACAACTGTTCAAATTCTAGTTAGTTCACATTCTACCACCTTGTTCGATGCACAAACGAGCACGTTTTTGGATGTTCTCTTTTAATTTATTTAAAATCACTGTGTCCTGTTTCACTACGTCAAAAGCAACAATTATTGTGAAAATTCATTCATTTCATCACATTACATTCGAGTACTGATAGTTCCTATCACTCATTATTAGGTAGGTTCGAGATCGCGGACAAAGATTGAAAACCGGTAGCGCACGCGCACACGCTTCCAGTATTTGGACGAAACTAAACTGCAGTTAGATTGACCTTCACCGATTTCGAGGTGAAAGGGGCGGGGCGTCGCATGCGCGCCTTTGAGGCGTTAGGCAATCTGATTGGACAACAGTCCACGTGGACTATGCTGGATTGGCTTGCGATATTTTGTCTCGTTGAAAATGGAGATGGAATGATCTGCTCGACTCGTGCGCTAGGTAGGTATCTTCAACATTTTGATACGTAAACATTATTAACAGGATGGTTCATGTTTCCAATGTATTATTTATTTTTCTTCATACATATTATCTTAGTTAATGATAAAAAAATTATATTCGCGCCTAGAGGTATTTTATGTCGGATACATTGTGTGGACCACTTTTGTAAGACGACCTAAAAGTCACGGTGTATACTTACTGTATTGACTACGGGACTAAGGGATAACGAGCCAAGCGTAGTGTAATAGAGGTCTCTCTACGATTATGATTTTAGTGTAATAATTAAGATCCGCTCTAACATTTTGTAATTGAATTAATTACATTATCTAATACCAGTTTCTCTTTGTTTCAGAATTCAGCAATATAGCCTTAGGCCTCGGAATAATCGTCTTCACGTTCCTTCACCTAACAGACTGCAATTTCGTCACCGACGCGCCGAAAACCAAAGAAGTATACATATACCAGAGAGATGGTCCAAAAGATATTCCTGAACCAGAATTACTCCCAGTACTGCATGGGAACGATACTCGATGCCGAATATCCGAGTATTTGTGTTCGAATAAGAAATGTATACCGATAAATCGATTTTGCGATGGCACGAACGATTGTGGTGACTCGTCGGATGAGCCCAGGCATTGTACACGTAAGTACTTTATACAAATTTATGTAGGTTGCTGGAATTATCGCCCATTTTGATTTATTTTGGGTCGCGAATTTATCTACAGTTATAGAGGTCTTCCAAAATTTTCTGAAATTGATAACCCGCTGTACCTAAGCAAGCGTGGTAACCTCTCATGCATCTTTATATGGGGAGATGTAGTTAACATGCAACAATTACTGAATGAAGAATTAAGGAATATTTATGAAGGAAGACGGATTAGTCTAGCAGTGGAAAAATATGTTTTTTGGAACTAAATGTGATGTATCTATGTACCTATTAATTCTATTTGGTTGACCTTGCGACTAACTGAACTGTAACTCTATTAATGAGGTTAGTGACAGATGCTAATAATAGCAATAGACACTAATTATAATCCGCACGTTAGATATTAACGTGAGTGTAATTAAATTACCGTAAACGTATTATGAACTACATAATATATTGACAAACCAAAATCTCTTCATAAAATCTATAAAAATATGATCTTAGATAGCTTTTAATAAGCATTAAGTCCATTGGATGCATAATTATTAAAATCGTAAATCGAGCATTTATTTTATAACATGACTTCCGTAAGTAAAACACAAAAAGAAATTGTTCTATTCAGAGCGTGCATAAATTTTAGCACTTTTATAATCCCTTTTCTGGGAAAGTGGTTCTAACATGACGTGGCAACAGCTGAGAGAAAGCGGGGTAAGGTACACTTTGTCCTCATACGTCATATACGTTAGAAAGAAAAGAAATGGAGTCGAAATTCCCAAATATTTTTTTACCTACCTTAAAAAGTATTTTAGGTTAAATATTTTAAGGGATCGGATTTTAAGTAATTTCAAGTATTTGTGTTAATTCAGGGAACTGTCGGTAAAGTATCTTTGCCTTTTTAATTAGCAGCTCTTTTCCAATAATCGGGAAGTTTGTCGGAGTCCCTTTCCTGAACATTCCGGACCGTTTATTGATCCGTGTTCGAACACTCGGTTGTCTGATTTCCTGGTATTATGTTACCGTTATCAGGGCCACAATGGTTAGTCTGTTTGCGTGTCCCATTACGGAACCGAGGCCTCTCCCTTGAGCATCAAAACTCTCCTTTATTTATTTAAAGAAATTGTTTTTGATCCAGTCTTGAAAACATAACATTTATTTTTCATCGGGGCAAATTGTAGACTGTTTTTTCCTTAACTAGGGAGTAGTCCCTTAAGGTTTCTACTGAGTTTTTGGGTCGCACACATACCTTGACTCTACTACTTGAAATAAACAATAAAAAACCTTTCCTTACGTAAGTCCTCTTAATGATAAAAGTATTTCTATTGCGGAACTAGTAAAGGTAACGGTTTGTTAAATACACTCCCCAAGGGAAATTTAAGTCAGGCTCGGAATTCACAAGGAATTAATTCTGAGGAAACAGCGAAGGAGGGAAATAGATGCACAATTTCCGTACACACCGCCCGTGGGCGAAGGGATCGAGTTTCTCAGATGTAAATAGCCTTAGAACCTTAGGAGACGTAAACAAACGGAACTTGTGTAATATCTTTGATTCTTGTTTTACTTTTAAATTAATTGCGAATTACACCAAGTTTTTAAGAACTTTGTTTTATCAATAAATTGATGTAGAATTTCATTTTAATTTCATGATTAAGAGAAAAGCTTTTATCGTAATCCTTCAGTTCTACAAATTGATTTTATTAATAAGCCTTTTTGATACAGAAAGAAAATAAACTTAATCCACATGAGAATTATAAAATAAAGTAATGAGCACAATATTATTTTAAGAGGCCTTACTGTAAAATATATTTATGAACACAATAATGCAAACAGTAAAATAAAATATTTAAGAGAAGAGAGATATTCTAGAAAATAAATTTAATTTTATTTAATTTATTGAACTCCGTCAGTCTTTTTCTTCGTTTTAAGGTGTGATGGTCGGGAGTGTTTTAAGTTTACTACGTGTGATGAACATTTTCATCAAAAATAGGAACACGTAAGGAGTAGATATTTGTTCAAAACTCCTTTAATGTAGGTAGTTGTCAAATGAAACGGTTTGACTAGTAGAACAAAATAAACTATGTCGAATTTTAAATCCAAGTGGTTTTTTTTTTATTTATATGAAGTTTACCTCACAGCGTGATCAAAATAATATCTCAAATACATCCGAACTTTGCTTCTTTAAATATCTGCATTTCTAAATTGATTTAAACCAACACGAGACGTCTCCACACATTTCATCTTCTAACCCAGCTACCTACACTCCACCGTTCTAAATGTATTCTCCGTGAAGCGAGTTTTTGCGGCGATCACGACCCGACCTTCCATCCGCATTCTCTTCGTCCACTAATGGAAATTTATTCCCCCCTCTTTGATTTTAAACTTGATAATGATTAATGGTTTTGGATTAACTATGAGTACATAGTTCTATTTCAGCGATGTGTTTTTGTGCTTCAAGTGGCCTCAATTATTTTTATTATATGACATTTTTACGGCCTTAGTGCTATTCGCGTAGATAGCGATTATTATGGGTAAAAGTATCATAGATTCTGTTTTATAATTTTAGTTTTCATTAATTTTTATGAAAGCTTAACTTAATGAACCACTAACCTAATTTGAATTGACTTGTTCATAATATATGAAAGCGTAACACAAATAATTTCAGTAGAACGATAGACAGCGCTACTTTCGAATTTATTATTTCGGAACATAATATTATAATACTTACTCTAAAATGATATGATTCAATCTTTCCACAGTGATTTTAACGGAGGCTTCTCACTCCTACGCCGCAATAATTTCAAAACTATTTTACAACGAAGTTACCAAATACGTTTCACAGTAAAACATACAAACCGCACCTTCAAAAGGAGTTTTCACTTCCAAAACTTAAAACGAACGAACATTTTAGGTTTCGAGTTCGGTAAACTTTCTCATCTCAGTAACCAAACCACATAGGAAAGACCACTAAAAGCCGTACATTTTATCGGACTGCTTTCACGAAATCCTTTTACATTTGATATAAGGAAATGTAACCAATCCTGTCTGGAGGCCTACCAACCATTATATCTTAAAGTAAAATTATTGCGGGTGTGGAAGAGAAACGCTCCACCACAGTATAATAATTTGTATAGTATGAAGTCTTTATATAAACGGGAATTATTCCTACGATATCGGGTGGTGGCATGACCATGGCATGATATAGTTGTGAACTTGTCGCAGTGACGAATAGACGGTGTGAAGTAATTAAAATGCCGTAGATGGGCAGCCTTATCGCTGCTATGCTCCTACGCTGCTACGCGCGGCTGTAGACATTTATTAGAATCGGCCGAGTCAAACTACTGTATGTATTTATACTGTGGCTATACGTCATGTAGTACCGTCTCGTTTTCAGGACTGCAATAATATTACTTTAAAAAATGGTAGGCCCCCTAGCTCCTAAGATTGCTCTACAAAGAATAATGTTGCTCTACCTCCAATTTTATTGAAATCTTAGAGATGTCTTAACTTATTCCATGAATTTATCACCTCGATATTTTATTATTGTTCCCCTTGGTTTTATTTAGATGTCAAAAGCAGTCGCACGAAATTACACTTTTGAGAAATGGTCTCCTTATTTATAAGGAGTACCAGCAATTGAAATAGGCGGCTAAGGTTTGTTTTCTGGTTTTGACATAAGAAGATTTGTGGTGAAAATACAAACCGTGTTTAGATTTCAGAAATAAAACATATTGTATATACATAGAATAATTTTATTTGCAAATGTAATATACTCGTAGATTCAGGCGAAGTAATTTTGCTTTCTACCTAGAGACATTGTTTAACGCTTACAACGAAAAAATAATTTATTTCTTACTACTTACGAGGTATACGGCTCTACTTTGTCAGAATAGGTATTATCTCGAGATTACAAGAGAATAATATAATACACAATACAGAGAACAAATAATTCATACATATCACAAAAACATTGTCTCACGTACACAAATGGGAAAACAACATTGAGAACTAACACGAACCCACTCCCGTATAGGGACGAATATAATAATTGAGTTTGGGAATGCGGGGACACGGTACCAGTCCCAATTCAATTCTGTTCCCATTTCTACCAAGTAGTTCTAACCACAACACGATAAAAACGTAACAAGATTCTCACTGCAGCTTTGTGTAACCGTTATGACCGCTAGAAGTTTAAAATTTTGAATCGAGAATAAAAGAATTGAATATCGGTTTAACAATTTAAGGTTTATTCTTTTGTGTAATTTGAATTATGAATAGAGGTTTAATGTTTGAGAGATAAAAATAAAACAAATGAACGTCTGATACCTCTTATTAGCCATTTTAGGGTTGTATTGGGTTGAAATAATATTTATTTCCCCAAGTGATAGCATTACAGTGAGGACAAGGGTTGAATACGAATAGGGCCTTGTAATGAGGACTACTTTTTTCACTAACAAGATTTGTCTGTTAAGAGCTATTGTTATGTTAGTACCTTTATTTTATTTGTTACTTTTACGAGTACAAGTGTGTTGTAATGTCTTGAGGATAAATTGTTGGGATTACGATAGAAAGAAAATGTAGCATTGAGATATATTTTTTATTTTATTCTAAGAATTGAGATAGAAATACAAACATAAAATGGTACTCATAATAGTTTTTCTTACTTGGCTAATTTTACAAGTTCTTTTCTATGTGCGGTTTTTGCTCTTGAGTATTTTTTTGGGTCAACCCAAACAATTTTATAGTAACTAACTAAGTCTACCTGTCTACTAGCAAGTCCTACGTACGAATTCATTTGACTTGCTATATATTTCTGACTACGTACCTAATTATGACGAATTCGCACTAAAAAACTACCAAACAAATACAATCATTTCAATGATTGAATGCCTGCCTCTTCAAATTTCAACCTCTTCGTTTATATTTCAACCCCAAAAAAGAAAACAGCGTGTTCTTTAAAAACGAATCGTAAATGCGGCCTGCAGTTGGGCAGATAACACGTTCATTTTGTTCCCATTGTTGTTCCTCCAACCTTCTATACCACGCCAACTAATTTCAACTCGCCGTCACTTGATGTTTTTACTTCGAAAACTTCATATTTTTCATCTTGAAATAAAGTTTCGTTCTGTTAAGCGATTCTCGCCTTTATGCCCTTGTTATTATGTCATAACATTTTTGTGGTGCGTTTTGTTTTGACAGTTTCGTTTTATGGCTTATCATCAGATTTATGACGAATCTTCGGGATTCTGATAATAAAGTGGGCTGTTTTACTGATATTATTCCGAGATCAAAAACCATTTTTAACAGTTTTTGTACAAAAATAGTCACAATTCTACAAACATTGCATAATTATGGCGATTCACAGAATAAATAAATATCGGTATTTTATAAATATGGTTAAATCGTGTAAATCTAAATCTGCAATTGACACATGCAAGATGAACCCTGACTCGTTATTCTATTAAATTATACCTACACGTTTGTTACGCGTTAGTTTTTTTTCTACAACCTATCTTTAATCGGTGTGTAACCCATGAAAGAGGTTAGGTAGAGTTATGCAAAACATAACATCATCCACAAATCGATGACAGCGTGCTATCCATACTTAGCTCTACCTCTAATGAAAGGTAATGTATCTACAAATTCCCTAACCAGGGAGACGATTTCAGCTAAATTTACATCCTTAAAGGGTTCCTATTAAATTTGAACAGGTAGAGTACAATAGCGACCCGGCTAGAGGCAGCCTAATGGTTTGAGTGAGGTAGCTAATAAGATCATGCGGTTCGTTAATTTAGCCCAACTCCCCTTACTAATTTACCGAAAGGTAGGCTGGTATTTAAATTAAATAAACTGCGGCGTCTGCTTATGACTTTGTATCTTTTTTCTAAAATAAATGTGGAGTTTGAAAGTTTTTATGACATGTTTCGGGTTTATCGGGTGATTTCTTAAGATATTGATCTTCAGTACTCTGTTCTTAATAAATTCACGGATTTTTTTTTAGTTGCATATAAATAAAATTGGAATTTCTGATTGTGATATTGAAAAACCGTTTTTTGTCTGTCTATCTGATTTTTCCCGCTAATCTCTGAAATGGCTATACCGATTTTAGCGGGACTTTTATTGGCGGGTAGCTGATGTAATAAGGAGTAACTAAAGCTACTCATTTTAGACCAAAACCTTTTACTTCAAAAAAAAAAGGAATTAACATTTTTGTTGAATATCACGCCGACGATGTTGCGGGTACAGCTAGTATTCAATAAAAATAACGTTCTAGAACAAAGACTTCTTGTCGAGAAGATTCATACAAATAGTTATAATAATATCATATAGGTGAAAAAGATATATCATTCTTCGTTTAGGTGCTCATTCGGAACAAGGAACAACAATAAATCTTGTTACGTCACTTTAATAATAGATCAACGGTATCACATTACCGAATCAGCAAACGCGAAACAGGAATTTACATAATCACCACTAACATACAAAATTCAACTCGGCGTTCGCCCAAACTGTTACGTTAGGATTAAAAACACAATTATCCCGTTCAACTTCTTAAAGTAAGATTCTTGCTGTTGTGGAAGTGGGATGGCGCTAGACACTTTGTAGAGCGACATCTCTCTCTCTCAATGCTTCAGTTTTACTTTAAGAGATGGTAAAAGGCATCCAGCTCTGTCCGCTCTACAAAAAACTGAGCAAATAGAAATCACAAAGTCTTTCCTCCCGTTTTCACAATAAACACATGGTCGGTAAACGCGGCCTACGGCGGATTGAATCCGCCATTATTAAGTTTTAATGACGTCGGCCACAATGCCAGGCCCCCAGGCGATAAACAAAGGATAATGGCCGTTGTGTCCCTGGTAATAAGATAAATAACCGCAATCGCAATTTGCTCGACTGCGCCCGGAGTGTAATCTCGAGACGGAATTAAATATGAATCAACTTGGGATGAATATCGATGCAAAGTAACTGCTGAAAGAAAATAAATTTAAGTTTCTGCTAGTTGGAAAAGGCTGTGGGAAATTAAAATTTTCTTCGGAGTTATTTGTCTTGAAATTCAGTCTTTTTCCACAAGTATCGTTTAATCGAAACAAAATATACTGAATCACATTTATCAGGAAACGATTGGGCATAACTCATTGACAATCCGACACAGTTTTCAAAACAACCAATAACCTAACTAATTTAAACAAGAATGCAATAATAACCCTTAAAACACACACATTAAGAGACTGAATATCCGAGACTTGAGCTGAATACCAACTAAATTCACATAACGCTAAAACAGGAGACCATTACACGCGCAGTGGGTCTACAAAGTGATTCTAGAGTCTAGCAGTGAACGCACGACGTCACGGACACTCGTAAAATTTACTAGAAGGCGCGACACTGCAATTTCACTAGCCATTTACGAAGCGTTTGACTGTATAGTGCAGTATAGCAAATAGACGTTGTAGGTTTTAATAGATATGGGTCATTTTGATAAGGATTTAGGTTGGTGGTTGAGTGTTTTTGCGCGTAAGGTTTAATTTTGCTTGGCTGATTAACTTGTGCTAGCTTCTTTTTAGGGTTAGGAATCCTTATAGATTCGGTTTTTCATATTAAGTCATAAACCGTAAACTACCACTTGCTGCTACGTAACCCTTAATGGGCGAGTCCAACTCGCACCTGGCTGGTCCTTTTTCAAACATATATTCACTGGTTACATAAATTTTCTAATAATATCTATATGTGGGAGATAGGTGACCTTAATGACAACATAACTAGTCTCGGTTTGTCGTATTTACTAATGCTCAAAGAAGATTTTTTTCGTGTATTTCAATTACAATCTCATAGAAACATGGGTCTACATTTTTTTTATGTTTTATGGCTAATAACCTATTTCATTACAAAACAATATCGTCTTAAATATTTAGTTTATTATCACAAATTAAGTTATTGAAAACAGTAACTAAGCTAGCCATAACTGTTGGTTTAATAACAACGATCGCTTTTCTATTAACCCGGCGTTCACCCGGGGCGTACCCTTGGACCAATTTGCTTTCGGTGCGAAGTTGGCACGTTCATGTTTACTAGCTGTGAGTAGCAGATACTAATCCCGCTCTCATTACTGATGCAAATTTAATACAAACCCAGTTTAGTGTGGGACGTATTGTTTGCCTTACGTAAGGTTTGACCCATTCGTAATATAGTGAACTGATCGAGGTTATTGCGTGTTGTGGGATATCTATTTTTATTATAAAAGGGTGCTTTACTAAACTATTATCGTCAATTTACTTTTATAACTTTAGATATTTTGTCTTGAAGATAAAGTTTCATCTTTGCTCTACATTTTTTTGAACGTTCCTTCTCCAAGCCTATTATTTCAACCTGAGCATTTTAAGGACATGATAAAGTTTAACAACTAGATTGCTAAAATATATGCGGTACCTGACTAGTTTCAAAATCAAATAGACCCCATAATCATGAGCTCATTACGTATTGGTGTCGCGCTGTATCGACTCTCATTGGCTTCCTGTTTCAACCAGATTCCGCTGAACTAGCTCTAGCTCAGCCATATTTAACTGGTGAACCTCGTTACACAATCGTGTTATACTCGCTGAAAAAGGTTTCCAGTGTTTTAGTTAAAATTTTCATAAACATTGTTCATGTTGCGCCGACCCCAAGTAAAATGGGATAAGGGCAGGAAGATGATGATGATTATACAGCAAATAAATTATTAGGAATGTGATTACTTTCATATTTAAAACCAAAGTCTATCAGAAGGATTAAAAAAAAATATTGGCACGTATTTCCTCGCATCCATAAAAAGTGGAGACGATACAGTGAGTTGAAATTTCATGTGACGTTCGTCTCAACCCATCGCATTATTTAATGCCAAATGATGTTACTATCCCCGATTCCCACATTCGTATTTTGTTATTGATTTGATAAAAGAAAAAACGTATGGATTTTTATCTATCTAGCTGTTTAGGTTTTTTAATCAAATACTCAATTGTAATAACACAAAGAGGTGACACACTACTCAAAAGTAGTATCATATTATATTTTCCAATTATCGAAGAGAAACAATATTCCAGTGAACAGAACTCAAGTAAAAATAAATTGCTTTTGCCGCGAATTGAAAAGTAATAACAAATTGTACGGAGTGTTAATTAAGTTTTAAGTCCATGAATAATAAGAGTTCTTGGTACGTTTCCAATTAATTAAATATTGTTTAATTTTTGTGAATTAACTGAAATGTGAATTGAACTGTCTCATGTTTACCTCTTCATTAATAGTATTTAACACTTATTACACATGAAATAATTATAATGTTATCGCTTTTTATAAGTAGATCAAAAATATTAAATTGTTTTCTGATATGATCAACTGAATGAGATTTTCCATTCAAATTGCAGTAGTAATAATTGCGGTATTAACTCATTAGTAATATGTTAAAATGGCGCAGTTCTAGAAATGAAAAAGAATTCAATAAATTGTTGTTCTTGGGTAGTTAGATGTAAAGATGTTAATAGATTTAAGTAAGAATAATGTCACAATCTTAAGTTTCAATTTAGTTACAAACTGTATACGATATATCACACCATTGCGTTCTGTTATATTGAGAAAGTTTTCGAATTCAGCGATTGTATAAATTTCAAAGTGGAGCACTAAATACCATGAAAGCGCCATTTCTGGAGGCAGAGTTAATTAGGAACGCCACCTAGTTCCCAGTTGTTTGCGATGCAACAATCAGCTGCATGCAAATGTAAACTATGCGTACTGTGTATATGATTGAAATTGCTTTGGAAATCTCCACTTGATTAAACTGTTAAGTGATCAATTCGTTAGTTCGATTTTTTGAGTTACAATCGTGTTTTGTTTTTCTTTGTTCTTGTAAATGTAGTTCGTGAAGTTGATTTACAAATACAGATTTACAATTGCTAGATGTTTTAAAACGATTTTGGTAGCCGCTTTTCTGTTTTTAGTATTCAGGAATAAAATAAAACCACAAATATTTATTTATATTAAGATTCTTCACAGAAGAATACACTAGATTACTTTAATAGACAAAAGAACATAATTATATGAATTCACAGCCTGAATACGAAGTCATTGTATTTAATTTAAACCAGATGCCTTGTAAATATGTATGGAGTTTTGCTGTAATACAAAAGTAAAGTATTACAGAAAATATTTTAAAGTACATTTCGGTTGAGTATTTTCATTCAGCGTACGAGTTTCATTTAAGCAGTAAGTTTAGCTAGTAGTAGATTATTCTCATATTAAAATGTTCACGCCATATTCCCATTGAAATTTGCTCTCGTATAATTATGCAAATACGTTTCTGCAGTGCCGTGAAATAACAGTCGCTGCTGTCTAATAAAATTAAATGAGAACACATTTTAATATGTGTCTGTATTTCATTTTGAGGTACATATTATAATATGTTACTAGCTGTTGCCCGCGACTTCGCTCGCGCAAATATCAGATTTACTGGCAAAAGCATAACCCCTCTCTGACGCAGTCGGTTAAAAAGTAGCCTATGTGTTATTCCACGGCGCCAGTTAACTTCATACCAAATTTCATCAAAATTGATTTAGCCGTTTGAGCGTGAAAGAGTAACAAACATCCATACATCCATACTTACAAACTTTCACGTTTATAATATAAGTATAGATAGTTCTGAAATAGTGCTTATGCATTTAGTGGTACGAAAAAGTTATAGTTTAGTAAAGTGTATGCAAACTGATATATAATACTGAGTAGGTTTATAATGGTAATCGAAAAAAGACTTCTAATTTATTATTTTTATTTGAAATTGTGAGCAATTTAATTAGAACATGTGGAATAGATAGGAACGTGTGAAAGAAGAAGACATGCTGCGCCGAACCCAAATAAAAATTAGGATAAGGACAGGGGACTGATGAAATGACTATGGGCTGTATTACGATATTTTATATCTGATGAAGGAAAATTTGAATTTAATTCCACTTCAATGCCTGCAGAAAGTTAGTTATAGGATTTAATGTCGATTCAGTTCAATAGAACCAGCCTGCTAGACAGCTCTATAAATCTTAACGAACTTTTAACAGCTCTGTGGACAAGTAACGTTTAGTCTAGCTTTAATCTCATGCTACAATAAATTGTAAAGTGATAACTATTCAATTACTTATAATAATATTATGTAGAAAAGTGCTACACACTTTTTGTGCAGCTACGATCTTGCTACGAGATCTACGAATTATGAGAACAACATAATGCTAACAGATCTGATAACGAATATGAACTTAAAGCACGAATAATAGCGAAATGTTCAGTATATTGATGATATTTAACTATTTTTTTATTTTTTATTTAATGTATAGTCAATGTCTAAATTTAAAAAAAATGGGTCTGACACTTTAGGATATTTTTGTCTGAAATATAATGCTCTAAAAAAGATAAACAAATGCATATTGGATCCGTAGACTGACGGTTTCGTTCCATTAGATAATAGTAAAATACCATTGCATTTTTCTCTAATTTTACTTCAAGCTTACAGAAAAACAATATCCTTCTTTGTATAGAAAGTTTATATTTTCAAGGCAGCCAAACAGATAGTCAGATGGAAAAACAAAAGTAAACTTCTAAGGCATATTGTTTTCCAAAAATAACAATACTGCCAAAAACCACTCTATTGGAAAATCCTAATTGTCCAATCCAGGAAAACGTTTACGTGGCATTTGAGTTCGAGTAAGATCTATTTATGTAACCTCATTACAGCGAGGCCGCCGCTAATTAGATGGGAACGTGATTACAAAACTAAAGACGTTTCAAGACGTGTCGTGTTCCGATCACCTCGTACAGTCAGTAACAAAAGTTGGCACAGAATTAGTAGATTTTACAATACTTTAAAGCTTTAGTGGTAACGGGCAAGTTGGGGGCAAACGGCTTACCTATATTATTAATAATTTACTGTTGCGCTTTTAGGTAAAAACGTAGGTTTCAAACTTAAAATCTAGTTAAGACGCACTTAAGAGTAGTTTTCTACATGATACTAAAATATACAGGTACTCTGTAATAATTGGTAACTTAGTTTTGTATTGAATTTTGTTGCTGACTGTACTTCATACAAACTTGTTTCCGAATCAGCGTGCAGTGTTAAATGAACTTTGTGTTACTTAATGAACGGTGTGATGTTTTGATAGCTGCGGTTGTAGGGGTTTTGTTACATGAGTATACATTTTGAATATGATGTAGGATCTGTTGCGGGTTAGAAAATATATGTGCTGAAAATATTTAATTGGTTTAAGTATTTCATTTTAAAACCTATTAATACTTACGTACATAGTTTTAAGTAACAGTAACTTAAACGCAAAACAAACCTTTGATAGGTATACATGACAATCTGTAGAAAAGAGAATAGAGACAATTTGCATAACTCAGAAACAATATCAGGGTAAATAAATTAATGTAAACGTTTAACTTTAATCAACCGCATACAAATACCAATATTATTCCAAACTCAAAACATAAAACGACTGCAGAAAAAAAAAACAAAAGAACGCCAGCCAGTTTAAACGAAATGAGCAGAATAATAATTAAAAAGTGAAGACCTAGTACAACTTAAGACAAGGCTAGGAAATAGGTTGAAGCGTCATCATGTAATTACTTTGACCCACGTATGTTAGTACGGTCGGGAACATAAACGTTACAAAACCAAATTTAAATACAACTGGGGGCCTTGAGAGAAGAATAGTAGTTTATCTAGGGCATGAGCGTTATCAACTTCTCCCGATAATGATAATGGGAAAAATTAAAGGGAAATGATGCTACGGAAGAAGAAAGTTATTCTTGGCTTCGTAATCTGGAAATTTGGAAAAACTCTTTGGTCTCGCCAGAGACAGAGAGCGATATTCAGAGCTGACAGCCAACCTCCAATAGTGGAGTGGCACCAGAACAAGAAGAAGGGAGCCTACCACTACCTTTTAAAGTAATATTACTGCAGTTGTGGAAGCGTAATACCGTATAAAATGACGTTGAGTGACATGTCTCTTCCTCAAATGGAATGAAAATACTTTAAAAGGTGATAGTAGACTTCAATTGTTTTTTATTGCACAATCAAGTTCAATGAGCTGTCATTGTGCTATTAGCTAACTGTTTTCGAAAATAGGTTTAAATCATAAGGACATACGAACTACCAATTTTTACATAACACTGAGAAATACAAGCACTCTGTAGATGTGTATCCAACTTTTGCTGCTGACCGTACGAAGAAAACAACATCCAAGGTGAATTAGGTCAAGGGCAGACTACATGAAGTTGGGACGAACTAATAATAAAATGAACGTTATGTAACGTTCTACTCTCTATCTGATATGAGGAAATGGGATTGGGAATAAGGCCACAGTATAATGAAAATATACAGTGTTATGTATTGAAAAGAAGGTGCCATGGTTTTCTATAGTGAAGAAAACACATTTATCAATGGCCAAAATTTGTTTCATCTCCATAAATTACAATAGTCTTGTAGTAATAGTAGTATTTACAATAACTACCTTGGGGGGTTCATGTCTTTTTTTCATAGAGCAGGTGTGGATGGCCCTTGGTAGATGCCGCGTCACATTTTAGATTAAAGTTCTCAACAAAGTCTCTACATGTTGGACTTGTGTCCCCATATAAGCCATTTAAAGGACCAAGTTTCTTCCCTTGAAGTTATCCCGTGAATTAAAAAAAACAGTATGAATTCTTCTTAATATATAAACGGGCGCAACGTGAGTTAAGCCTATGCTATCGGATCGTGGCATGCGTGATACAGTCGCGAGCGTATCGCAGTGACAAACGGACTGTTTGTTGTTGATGTTATTGTTGTAGCGGAACACTGTAGGTGTAGAGCAGCCCTATCACCGTTACGTACCGCGGTGCGGCTATAAGTGTTTATTAAAAAAAAAACCGCCGAGTTTAACTACTGTATGTATTTAAACTGTGATAAGGCCTTGTGTACATGGCTTGTTATACAATTTATGTCAGTTAACATCGTCTATTATTTTTCCTGTAGCATTTTTTGGAGCGGTTTTCCCTGTTCCTTGTTAATACACATGGTTTTTCATAGGGGTTACTCGATTTTTTTGGGAGTTAAAATATATTTTTAATATTAACTTGATGTATTGCTATAAAATAATGTAGAATAAATTGAAACAAATATGTTTTGTTTAACCAAAAGTGACTACAGGAAAAAACCGTTAAACAATATTTTTATAGCCAGAAAAATGGATATGTTTATTGGTAACCACTAAAATGTATGTAGATACATATTATGTTTATTGAGCATTTTAAGTGGCCTAGATAATCCAGGCCCTACACAAAGCCCAATAATGAACCCTTTACACAGCTTTTGCCACTTAACAACGCACCATTACCCACACTCGCCGCGCCTAAAGGCGTAAACATTGATTAGGTTTTGAACTATCGCGTGGAATAGATAATAAGGAGCAAAGTTCACACGTTTCCAACAAACTTAGCTCAAAGGACGACCGCTGTTTCTACAAATAATATAAACTCAGTTGTGGAAGAGAGACGCGGCTATAAGCTGAGTAGAGCGCTGTCACGCTTTCACAAACCAACTTTAGCTGCTTAACATTATTTGTTATGTGTGTTAGGATCATGACATACAGGAGCCTTAATAATAGTCTAACGATCCTCGGTATCGAGTTTGACAAGAACATTTTTTTGAGTATCACTAAAATCAAGTCACTTATTTTTTTGCGGTTAACCACCATTCCCTACCAGAAGGCATGCAAACTACACAATCATAAATCCAGCTAAAATCTGTGTTAAATTAAATCTAAATCTAAAAAAAATACTATATCTATTAATAGCTTACCATATCACGTCTCGTCACGTATAACTAAGCTCAGTCCCTCATCACATAAAGTGAAGTAATCTTAAGTAAGATCGATATCTGAGCCTGAACTCCTCAAATTGATTTATCATTGCCCTAAGTTTGATTTACCAAGTTGGATTGAACCGGAGTACGTGTCTCCGCGTAATTGTCACGAGATATGACAAGACTGGAGACTGAGTTAGGTGTAAGGCCTGTAAGGTTTACACGGATTAACCCTTAGAACACTTATAGCGATTGCTTTTCTGAAGGAAAACTGTAGAGGTGCGTTTTCATTGACTGGGAGCTGGGAGGAGTAGATATAGTGATTAGTGGGATCAGAGTACTTAGCACAGTATAAAAATGATTTCGAGCACTTAGATTGGACAATTTACTGCTTGCTCCACTCTATGGAGCAAATTATACTTGACAGGACAATAAAAAACTCTTACCTATTCACATGTTCTTAAATAACAGATAAAAATAGGTTTTTTTTTTTAATAACTCTTACTTGAATCTTACATCATCATCATTCTCCTGCCCTTATCCCGCTTTACTTGGTATCTGCCCAACACGTTATTTTTTCTTCCATTTTCCCCTCTCAGACGTCACAGTCCCATTTACTCCTTTTTATTCATGTCATCCTATACAATCTATCTTTTTTTTGGCCTTTCCCTTCCTCTCCATTCATCAACATTTATACTCATTACTCTCTTAGTCACATGAATCTCATCCCTCCACATCACTTGAATCTTACGTAAAGTTTATAAAAAAGGAAATGGCCTACTGCTATCATAACACATACTCATCACTAAATCTCACCCAACATTATTCTATTACATGAACATAAGACATTAAAACGTTTCGAACACTGTATAATAATTCAAAATGGGAATAATCATTCGGCACAAGCGTTCTGGCATACAGCCAGTGCTGCAACCAAGAGCTTTATTCTATCATTTACTTAATTCACGTAACGTTATGCAGTCTTCGTTGCTAGCCGGCTAGAAAATGTAAAAATGCTTTAAAATGAGATAAGAATTAAAACTTAAAAATTTATGTTTTTTTTATTAGGCTTGAGATGAATTGTACAGTTACAAGTTACAACTAGCATCGCTTTGGTAATGCTATTGTTTTGTAAGAGTAAATAATAAAAATACTAATGATTAAGTTCTCATCATAGTCAGGTTATTCGGATGAAGGGGTCTTATTATTATTACAATACATAATATCACAAAACAAAATATTAAGTTTTACATTTTATGAAAAAGAAGCAAAACATTTTTAATCCAATATTACATTACGTTTAACTTTTACAAAACAACTTTTAACTAAAAACCAATTACTTCAAGTTACAGTACAATAAAAGTTCCCAACTTCTAAAAAGTAGTATACAGTTTTAATATCTGCCAACTTACAGACAAAAACAAATTAAAAACTACTGACGTTTCAGAATGTAATAAACGAGCGAGAATCGATCGTGGAACAGTATGACGCTGCAATTATTTTTCATTAATCACCAGCCATTAGTGAGAAAGTATTACAGAAATTTTGAACGATAGTCTGTCAGGGATACCGTGTAGACTAGTCCTTATCGGGATATCTTGATATTCTTTTAATAGTAAGTGAAAGTACTTTGGTTAATGACGTAATGGTATTAGTTGGTAGATATTTTGATTCAAATTTTGGAGGTTAGGCGTAGACTCTTGGTATTAACCGAGTGGAAACGATTAAGGCAAAAATAATATGAGTGTGTTTGAAAAGCTGAAACTGGTAAATAAGGCAAACTTAAATGCTGATGGTGGGATCAAATTGATCTGTGCTCAACCGCTTAGTGTGAAGTTGAACTGGACAGATAATTTGAATTCAAATGGGGCAGCAACCTGTAAGATACAAAATAGTTTTATAAAAAGGAGTACACGATTGTAGAAATAGCGGAGGACTATGTTTCTAGTATGAGTACTTAAAGCAGAGCAGTTGATACAATGGACACTCGGTGCAGAGTCTTATGCCTCAGTCCTATCAGTCCTTTATAAGCCTATAGTAAGCGCTCCACAAAGACAACCGTTCCACGCAATATACGGTAGCTGCTCCATCTAGATCCGTTGTGACTGAAACCGTCACCTACATCTAGCAAGGTTATACCCAAAAATGTTTACTTACACAAGTAGGCATACCGTACCTTATAATCACTTGCAGATAGTACCCAGCGTTCAAAAAGGATGCCAACCCGCAATCCTCACATACATTCTCTATTTAATCCACTGCGGAATTCCACACCGCATTGTACGCGCCATTTCAAAGAAATATACTCAAAATACAGAAATTATTTTTCATTTTTCGTTTTTACTCTTGGTGGTTTTTCAGAAATTCGTTGTTTATTGACAAAGCGGAGATTATTCCAACAAGTGCAATAGGTACGTAATTGTTATGCTGTAGCATAAAATATCAGTTTTGTGATGTCGCAATATTCTGTAAATATTTTAAAAAAATGTTTACCTAAAGTGTTCTACTTAAAATCCTATAAAAAAATTGTTTTGCCATGATTTTATAAAAGCCCAATCTAAATTCAAATTTCATCATCACCATCAACAATGTGACGCATCTTCAAGTATTGTTCCTAATATAATCCTAATCAAGCATCTAATTAGACAAATGTATGAAAGGAAAAATTCTTAATCTCTTAATTGACAG
Organism: Chrysodeixis includens; assembly: GCA_941860345.1. Lineage (NCBI taxonomy): Eukaryota > Metazoa > Arthropoda > Insecta > Lepidoptera > Noctuidae > Chrysodeixis > Chrysodeixis includens. The sequence goes on along the minus strand of OW796095.1, from coordinate 13,592,699 downwards.
AAATACTATAATATTTTAGGACTATCTTTTATTATTGTTAGACTAAAATGTTAAGCTTGCAGTAACGCCCGGTGCCTGTAGGTTCTCCCGAAAATACAGTTCGAGTTACACAAAACGATATTTGATATTTCGCATTGATATCACGTGAAGGTGTAAACGTACGCGGCATGTGTAAGGAAGGATATTCGGGTGTATTCGCTTTTCTCTCTATTTCACAAGGGACCTGCATAGAAATGTGTAAGAATAAAAATAAATTCACTCTGTATAGCCCGCCATTGTACTGTCACGGTTCGGATAACTTCGTGGATTGTCGTGCTTTTTCGTGTCATTTTGTTTTGTAAGCTGAGAAATATTACTAGTTTTACCCTTCAAGAAGCGAATTTTTATCGTTTTATATGGAAAATGAATAAAACTATTTGTTTAGAAATGCGGTTAAAGGACTAATGAACATTAATTTAATTACATATAGTAGAGGTACCATATTAAACTAATTACTTTTTTGTGTGGAAAATCATCGAATAACCCAGCCCGCTGTAAATACAGCGGGAGGTAGTGTCACACTTTTACTGACTAAAACCTACTATGTTCCTCCTGAAGCCCTTTAAGGCCAGAGTCGCGGAGTCGCGGAGCCTCTTACATCCCGCAAAAAAATACTTTTTCTTAAAAGCATATGTCACTACTTCTAAAGGTTGGTTCTTACCATTACTCATTTAAGGTTATCAGACAATATGAAAAAGACTCTTCCACAAAACTTCTTAAGGCAATATAATTTCATAAAATTCTCGCGCCACAATATATAAAACAGTAACTTCCTTAGATTGCTTGACGTCTTGATTACGCAGCAATATTGTTACCCTTTATCGCGTCCATGTGTCAACGTATTGCGAAGGTTCAACCTTACTGCCTTAAAGCCTTCACGTTTACGACCGGCCGAGTCAGTTATATGCCACCATAAAACTTGCCTTCAGTTAGAAAACAGAAACATTTCCGCGGCTAAAAGGAATTTTACAGTTTACGACGAAATGCGGTCCATTAAAGGGTCTTAGAATATATTTTTATGATGGATGTGGTTTTTTTGTTTATTATCATGAAGTAATCCGGTAGTAATTTTTTTTCTCTTTTTCTAGTTCTATGTTTTCTGAGGCAAATTAATATTGACCGTCAATTAGTTACGAATAATGGATGAAAAAAATATATTGTAGAAGCATGTGTCAATTTGAATAAGTTTACACTGTAATCCAAAACTATATCTCCCAAGTCCATTCTCCCCTTCTTTTATTCGTTTAAATCGAAATATAGCGAGATATGGACACTTTCTATAACAGTTAAAAGCCAGCCATCCTATTCTGCTTATACCCTTTCAATTACCAAATTTTCCGTAAAAAAAAAACGATATCTGTATCCCTGAATTCGCAATCAACATCAAAAACTGCATATCAATACCAAAATATTTACTTAAAATACATTTTCCAATTTGGAGTTCCATTAAATAAGCATCGTGTACAAATTAATCTCGCTACAAAATGGCTGCGTCGGATAATGAGGGTGTCCACAGAACAAATTACTGAAACAAATGACGTCGTGACTCATGCTATATGCTAAAAATGAATTTTACATGCAAATATGGCTATAATTATAGGAATCGAGCGTGTTTCTTTAAGCAGAGAAAATTCATTACAGGATCTGTTTGAGTAATCATGGCAGGAAGGTGCTGTTACATCGTCTTAAGATGAAATATGAGCTAAAGGATTACATTACAAGAAAGAAGGAACTCGTAGCTTCTTTTTCAAAATTAAAAAAAAAGTGGATAAGATTCTCAAATGTGAGGATTTTCTGCTTTTTTCTATTGTACATTTAAGAATAATAATATTTAACCATTAATCACAACTTTCAGCTCCAGGTTCAGTTATGAGAACCCTATCCAAGGCAGATCAGGCTCCTTCTATCAGTAGATTCGATTAAAAGTCCTTGTGATTTGTGTTAAAAAAAATCAAATAAGTTTCATAATTGAAGTAATACCAGATACGTGAACTAGCAAATACTACCTACGAATACTTAATGTGAACCAACAAGCTACTGATTGGAGTCATACTTTAGATTTACGGTACAGAACCATCTTTAAGGAGTCGACCGAAAATGTTAGGGTCTCGATAAAACTCCTATTTTATGTCCCGATATCAAACGGGATCCGTTTTCTAGCCTTTCATATAGTACATCGTTTGGTACTCGGAAATTGTGAACAGATAACTACGAGTATGAAAAGCAAAGCATCTTTGTATTTCACCGTATTTTAGAAATAGATTTGGACTCCAAATTAGTGTGAGCTTAACGATGTTTAATAGTTCCTGTTCAAGCTATTGTTTAAGATTAATGTCTAGTTTGGGAAAAAACTTCATGCTACTTTCAAGAAAGTTTAAAGACGAATAAGTTCGTTTTAGCAAATCCTTTTTTCCATCTAAAGGTCCCCGAAAATAGGTTCCTTTATTACCTTAATATTTCGGCATTAATTTTTACTCTAAATAATTTCCATATTAAGTACACCAGCTATTTTGCTTTAATACCCTATTTAACCATATCAGCTTGCCCAAAATATCCCCTTAATAACATTTTGCGTCCATTTTCCCATCCGGTGCAACTTAAATACCGTCACCATCCGATCCTTTCAGCAGTTCTGTGTTATAGGCTTTTACCGTGGCTTGTGAACAAGGAACTACTACTAGTTGCTCATTACACCGTGAGGGGTCACCAGCTATGATAATTGAATTAGTCCTGGACACGCGACGGACCGCTCCACAAAGCGTTCTTTCGATCCCTCCGAGCGTCGCAATCGGATTAGTTGCGCGGATTTGAACTCGTGGCCCATATTGACTTCAGTGCCCGTAGGGGCTGTAGGCATGTTTAATCATGCAGCTCTGATGCGATTTTTTTATTGAGTAAGTGGGTTATGTGAGGCTATCGCACTTCCCTGACAGATTCTTTTTTTTTTTGATAGCCACTCTAGTGGCTTGTCTATTAGGTTCAATTACCATTTTGTACGTGTCATTTTTTATATCTTCTGCAGGTTTTAAGGTGAGGGTTCGAACACGGAGATCCCAACGCCGATCAAAATCCTGAATCTAGCGTTGTGTATGCCTATGCATAGGTCTCTTTGTTTGTTTTATTATTTATCAACTAAGTAGATGACCTTATTTAAAAGAATAATAAATAGTGTTTCCACATACGTGTACGTTGTTTAAGTAGTCGTCAAGGCACGCAACACTTTTCAATGAAATATTATGACACTTTGATTGCTCATTTTATTTTAAAATCAATGCAAACTCTTTACTTTATTTTAACACAAAGAAACGCCGGTGTTTAAGTTCGTAGTCTTTTGTATATTTTGTAAAGTTTTAAACATCTAGGCCACTGCTTTAAGTAGTTTGGGCTTAAGTTTTCTTTGTCTAACCGACTGCATCCTAATGATCTCATAGTTTTTTAGATGCTCTGTAGTTGTGGGGAAACTTTCAAGAAATCAGAGAATTCTTTTACTTCTTTTAACAGAGGTAGAACGTTAAATAATGCGAAAAAAAAGGTTTGTTAATTATCCTAAAATTAAAATTCAACTATGAATACCTACACTACCGACTCTAGTGCATTTGATGCGCCTTTTAATCAACAGAACAATAGAAATCCATTTATAACCCCTAAAAAGAAACACTACCTTTTAATCAAATAAATCTCAAACAATACAGTACAAAATTTTATAAAGAAATAATTTATTCAGAACTAGTTATTATTTCTGTCGGATTAAAAGGCTTATTATAATAAAATTTTCCATTAAAACAAAAGACTACATTGACAAGTTTATACTTAATCCCCTGACTTAATTTCAATCCAATTTATTCGCTTATTCGCTTGCTTGAATGGTGATTAATACGAACGTGGATTAAAGATTTATAATGAATGCCTGATTGAGCTTGATAGCTCGGAATTAACACCCGAACTCATTAATATTGGAAATACGAACAGAGTTTTGTCTGTCTGTTTCGAGACTGTTTTGTTATATTTTGTTTTTCATTTATGCATGGAACTGGTTTCTGAATAAAAAAATAATGGCTGATCACCGCTTCTTGATGGGTTGTAACGAGTTTTATTCGAACCACAATTTGTTTATCATGTGAACCATTGTGAATCATCGTCTTTTTAAGAAACTTGTCAAAGTTTTATCACGTGGAAGGGACATAATACATTGACTTTCAAATTCGTGTTAATATAGGGAGTTGGCAAAATTAAAGCATTTTCGTTCAACAGAACGGAAATGTTCTAAAAGTCGTTATGAGGTCTGAATACCTAAAAGAACGGGTTAATAGAGTTCGCATGTTAGTAAACATGCAATGCAGTCATTTGAATACAGTACTCGTGTTTGGACGAAGCTATTTGGTATTCTTTGAATGGTCACCTAAATTGTTGGGTCAGCCGGTCAAGCATTGTTAACGTCAACATGACTTTTCGGCGTGTTTGCCATTGCCATCATTGAGCATTTCGGTTCAGTGAATAGTTAGACGCAGATATCGTATTTATAAAAACTTTTTTTATTAGATAAAGAAACTGAAGATGAAAAAGAAATGATTACTAGAAAACCGAACAGCCTATTCACTGTTGGCTTGTCATTACCTAGGTAATGCTGATGATAAAAACAGGAGATTAAACAGTCACGACATAATTTCTGCCTTGTTCCATATTCCCCACACTAACCAATAAAAAACAAAATTTACCGAGCATACGGACTGTAGCTCATACAATACATAACGTACCGACAACGATCATGTCACGATAAAACACAAATGCCCTCAATATTCCATAAAGCCAGTATCACGAAACAAGTAGGTACGGCAAACCGAAAGTTCGGAATCTCTTTGTCCATATATTTGATACCGCACCCGCTAAGAAATCACTTAAGGCTGAAGAAACTTTATGGGGGTGAGTTCCTGAAAATGATGAAGTGCTTTTAAAACTTGGTCAAGTGTGAATCTTTTAAGCCAAGATTGTGTGGAATATTCACGTTCGTGAGATGCTTGCCTTTTGTGTGAGGTGTTTGATGCTCGTCGAAATCTAATATTAGCGGTATGTGAGGATACTGTTGCAGTAGATTGGGTTTGGTGGGTAAAGGAAATGGAGGCCTTTGACTTGTGTTGGGTTTTAGATTACGTAATTGGATTCCTAACTGCAAACGTGTCTGAAAGTGTCAATAAACCGAATTTGCCTTTGAGATCTAGAATCAAATTTAACAAAAACTACTTAAAAAAAAATTATTTAAACTGTAAACAAAAAAAAATTCTTTTCACCTTAATCAATGAAACAGTTAAGTCATGAAGTTAAGCTACTAATTAAAATGCTCTCTTTGCCTAACAATAAGAGTTCTCAAAGTAATAAAATATAACTTAATCCTACAACACGGCACCAATTTCACAACGGTATTATAAAATTAAGAAACTTCAGATACAAAAACAAATAAAACTAACAAAAGGAAAACAGTAAGAAATTGCAAACTTTCTTAAACTCGGTACGGTGGAAATTTTTGAACTGGCAATAGTGAGTTTACTTGAATGCAGCTGACGTCATTACAAAATGGCGACCCTGCTTCCAAGTGCGGTTTCCGGGATATAGTTTTCTTAATAATGTGCTCATAAAAAGTTAACTTCTTCAGCTGGTTTCTATGACGGCAAAAAGGTCCTTTACTATTCCATGAGGTTTAAGGCTTCTAGTTTTTAAGTTTAATTGTTCTTGACTTGAATTTTGTTGACTGCAATTAAATATCTAAAAACGCTTTACAAATACTTGTGTTTTGTTTTGGTAAAGTTTTTGAATAAACTCATTTCATACTATGATGTCAATAGTATCAAACGCTTTTGTCAAATCTATTATTTTAAAATGGGTTAAAATTCTGAAATTTGAACAAAAAAGTATTCGTCACAAATCAAAGTAGACACAAGCTGCCAGCAAGCGTTGTTGAACATAAATATAATAATATGCCGTCAGGACGTAGCCATGGAACTTTAAACACACCACGCATATTCCGGACTAAGTGGAATGTTATTACGTTCATTGGTGGAAAATTTATCTTTTATAGTAATCATTGACCTACTCGTATTTATATAACCAAAAATATTAGACCGATATTTTTATCTTGATCAGGAGAATGGCTGAACGGATTTTTAGTTAAATCCGGAAAGACTTGAAACTGACTTGGGTTATGGCTAGGTTAAAGTTATCTATGAACTAATCTTAATAAAAATAGGCACACTCTTTTATTAGCTGGAATGGAACATAAAATAAAATACACTTTTTATACGTATAAAGTATTGCAAACGGAAATTACTTGCTACACTAGTACTTACGACATAATTATGGTTTTTTATTTCATACTTCAGTTAGTGGAAATACTATTTTCATTTACGTATTGCTAATGGGTTATTGTAGGTGTTCTTTCACATTTATAAAAGTAATTTAACCGCAATGTCCATTTCAAATTAAAACAAAAACGTACACAAAAGTTGCAAACAAACTGTCCATAATTTGCAAGTAGTCGTACAAAAAATGTAGACTAACTTGCTCTGTTAAATGTACTGGTTGTTTGGCCATTGCCTCCACGTATTCAAAGTTGTTTTAAAACTAGGTACACAAATAAAGTTCTAAGTAAAATGTAGAGTTTCGTGATATATGCCCATTTGTTACATGTTATAGTTCACTTATTATCAGTATAGTACGTAATGTATGTTGATTACTAGCTCGCATGACAGTTTTTAACTTATCCCTTTAGTACATGAACGGCCCTGCCTTGTTTGTTAGCAATTCGCTAATTACTCTGACAAGTCATTAGTCTGTTAGGTATTTAAACAGAACAAAAACTGTGTGGTCTATGCTCGCTTTGTCGCGTATCTATCTACGAGTAGGTAGTGAGCGGCATAATTATGATTAAAGAAGTCAGAGGTAATTCAAAATGTAATAACGATTAAAATATTAAAAAAAAACTCGTTGATACATAACGTTGCTATAAAAAACAATTGTCACTATTTACGTAGAGGGTGTACGTAAATAATGTACGGAATTCTCAATGAACAGAAAGAATTAGCAAATGACACCTACTTATAAAATGGTAGCCGATCTGGAATTCAAATTAAATGTACCCATTTCAGAAAATAAACTTTTCCTGACAAAAAAAATATTTGTTTTCCAACTAAGTTTTGCTGTCTTAGATCTGTGCAGTTAGGACTGCATGCTTTAAATATTTAGATGGACTATATCGTGGTAATAATGAGGTTTTCAATCTAAACGTTTGACTGATCAAACCAATCATAAATCATTTTATTTTTGTGATATAAAACAGTTTCGTTGATTAAATAACAGCCAGCGACCATAACGCGTGTTCGACATGCCACGGCCAATTTATTTTCATTTGACTATTCTGGTTCGGCTGGATGGCTGTGACATAGTTTCAATATTTTACATATTAGTAGAATAATAATTATAAAAATGGGAAGTTTCAACTTAGTTCTGATTTTTGAAGAGAACCTTGTTAAATTAATTATTTTTAATTGAATACACGTGTTTTTTTTATTCGATATGTTTGTAGCAGTTTATCGAATCGCGTCATTATTATCTCATAACTGTTTGTAAAACTTAACCCATTTGATACTTGCAAAAACATCTAAGCAAATTTTAAACTTAGACGACATTACAAGATACGAACAAAGGGGCATGCCAGGTCGCCATAGTAGTTTCGGCCCACAGTGCCCACTGTAACAGGCTATTGATGTTAATAGTAGGCAGTGGCTATATTAATTTAGTAAAAGGAGTGATTAACAAAAAACTTAGCATTTAAAAGTTATTGTATTTTTTAGATCTTATTTTTGCAAGTTATATTTAATATGGTTTTTAACATTTTAAACATCATTTGAATTTATTTATGCGAATAACCAATAAGGATTAAGTTAATTAAATAAAACATGAAATAACCAATAAGGAAATGAATATAACACGATATATTGCAGTTTTAAAGATTTATTCAATGTTTTCATGATCATATACAACTAAAACGAAGCCGTTGGAAAAATATTACTTTGATGCCGTGCCCATCCTAAATACTATATCACTGTCATGATGTGGGCACAGCATCCTACCGTACGGCGTTTTTTTTCGAATATTAGTAAAACGCATATTATTATTTACCGGGTGCAATCCAACCCAACGTCGTATATGATTTCGAACTTCAGCTAATTCTAAAGTGTGTCTTCGCATTCGGGAAACATTCAATCTGCAATTTATGCATCGTAGATCTCCACTCATAGCAGTAGACGATGACTGTCGTGACACACTAGATCCAAAGCGAACACCGGGGTCGTCAGTTAAAGCATCTAACATCAATTCCAAGTTCTCGCCAGTATTTTCATGAGGAGTAGAAACAGAATCCATTACCAGGCCGTGGTCGTCGGGGGTAAAAGAATCGCCCGAGTCAGTATTCATAGTTTTTAATCGTCGATTTAAATCGCAAAACTCAAACACTAACCGTCACGTCAAAGATTTAAAACAAGCAATGACGTTTTGGAGATAATGTTGCAATTACAAAAAAAAACGGGAAAAAATAAATCGATAATAAACGTTGAGACATTCTATGAAATTGTAAAAGAATAAAAATATTAAAAACATTTTTACAGTGAAACAATGTTTAAATAGGCTAAACAACAATTTAACTAATATAGAATACAGCTATTATACTGTTTCCATTCGTTTATTTTATTTTTGACACCTCGTGTACTGACTCAAATAGTGATGGCCTGATGCGTTATCAAATCGATTTTTTATAACAAACGATTTTATTTGTGAACAAGTTTTCGTCGATTTAATACATATTTTATTTTATTTTTTGCTCCATGCTTTGTTTTATATACATTTAGGTATATTTAAAGTACTTGATTTTAAAATTATATTAAAATAAACCATTTACTTATGTTAAGTTGATATTCTTATTATATTACTATACGCATATTTATTAATTTGCAGCAAATACATTTGATCCTAGTAATAGGTGCTATATAACGTTTAACTTTATTTTTATTTCAAATGATTCCGATTAAAATTATCATTCCAATTAATATATAAAATTGATTCTATTCAAAACCGTTTACGTTATTCGTTACGAATGGCACAAGCGGCACAACTCTAAGTGGGCGTTACCCGCCAAGAAAGTATCTACTTTTATTTCAAAATATTGTTCTACTGTAATGTCGTACTTTATAGGCGTGAACTGTCAAATCAAAAATAAACGGATGGACGACGTATAGCAATGGTAATTTATTATGTTGATTAATTTTTCAACTTATTTTACGTAATGGCAACATTTTTACAGTAAATATGGCTCTTTTGAGTTCAGCTACGGACGTAAGTCGTTTTATTGTTTATTTTTATGAAAAAAATATGCCGACTTTCACAGAATAATGAATACAAGGGAGATTCACGATAAATTAAAATATAGTTTTTCAGCATAGTCACGTTAGTGTGCATATCTGGGCCTAAAACTGGCATACCCCTTTCTTAGTTAATCCAATTAGAACAAATACAGCGTACTACTCTCTAATCACAACTTTTCTCACAAAAAAAGTCTGAATACCCCAAGAAAACGCCTGCAAACACAGCCTACAACTTAACAGAATAACCGACATAAATAATTCCATGGAACGCCTTGCGACAAACTAAAATACTTCTCCTGTAAGTAATTTTTCTTCGCTTGCTCCATTTGATTCTTACTCCTGTTATTGCCGTTAGTAAATTGGCAAGCATTGAAAACAGGCAAGGCCGGTATTATTTGTAGTTACGTAAAAGGTTATGTAAGGTAGGAAAATAGCTACGGTATTTCTGGCTCGAATTCTCTAGGAAAAAGTTTTTCTTTTCAGCGCTTCAGGTAAGCCTTCACCTTGAACCTTTGGGTTTCAGTGTTATTAACGTGAAAGGTTATAGTAGTAATTGTTACTATGCTAGAATGTGGAAGTATTTAGTTTTGGAAGATTTAGGAGATAACATACCGATAGTATAGTTAACATCACAAACTGTTGATAATATAAAGTGTATATTGAACATAATTGTATAAAAGTTACCTAAACTAAAAACGACTTTTACAATTGGGGAAACAAGACAACGTTCTACGCTGGGTAGTGCACCGTCGCATTTCCACAATTGTTTGCTGAAATGCTGAAGGAGTTGGTAGGCATAAAACTAAGAGCTGAATAAATTCAAAATACAAAACTATAGGGCTGTGATAACTGTCTGTAAACCAGAACAGTAGTGACCATTCAGCGGCCGTTATATTTCACCATCGACTAAATTCAAACAGTAAAATGTTTCATACGCAGTTTTAGCGGTAACATGATTTCGTTCGACGTTCGACATTAAATGCTTACAGATAGCACGCATAATAGGGCTGTCAATCGTTAATTTGATATAAATTGCTGACAGTTTACACGTCAGTTGAGACTATCACAATACACAAGCATTGAACTCGTTTTCTATGTATAGTCCAGTCATTTGGTAGTTTTACCTGGAAAGTTTTCCGGGAGTTTTGAAAATTGGGTATTTTATAGATTTCGATATGCTCTTTTCGAATTTTAACTTTGCCACCTCGTACGACCGCCGCTCGCGCCGCCATTTTGAAAAAAATGGCGTCCAAAAACGGTTTTTTGGGAATATCTCCTTTCCAACGCATTTTACGAAAAAAATGTTTTCTACAAAATTAAACTAGAAAAAATTTCCTACACTTTATGTCTTACTCACTTTTTCATAAAATCAATAGTTTTGGACGTACGAGCGCCGTAAAGTATGTTCATTTGCACCACTACGAGTGTTTCGTATATTTTTCTTAACTGTTCTATTACTGCCGCCGGTTTTTAAGAAGTAAGTGTCAGGGTAATATGTCACTTATGAATCGGGCCCTTTCTCTCGCCTATGAACGAAACTTCAACGAAAAATTTGTTGGTAGAAGCTATATTAAGAGAAATATTTAGTTTAGACTGAATCATCAATGTACGTTTATTGACGTACAGTGTTGATTATGTTCTTAGATCTATGGCTTCTTATACGGAAAATTGTTTTATTTGTGACAATTCACTTGAAAACCGGCGGCAATAATGGAACATTTTAGAAAAATATACAAAAAACACGTGGTGGTGCAGATGAATAAGTAATACTTTGCGGCGCTCGTACATCCAAAACTATTGATTTTATGAAAAAGTGAGTAAGACATAAAGTGTAGGAAATTTTTTCTAGTTTAATTTTGTAGAAATTATTTTTTTCGTAAAATGCCTCAGAAAGAAGATATTCCCAAAAAACCGTTTTTTGGGCGCCATTTTTTCAAAATGGCGGCGCGAGCGGCGGTCGTACGAGGGTGGCAAAGTTAAAATTCGAAAAGAGCATATCCAAATCTATAAAAATACCCAATTTTCAAAACTCCCGGAAAACTTTCCAGGTAACCCCCTTATTTTCTACCAAATGACTGGACTAGTAAGAGTTTTAATCGATTTTATTTTATAGTTAACTAGCCATTTCCCGCGACTTTGCCAACGCGAATATCGGTTTTATTTAAAAAAATAAACCCACTGACGCAGTCGATTATAAAATTGCCTATATTATGTCAATCCAGGGTGTCAGGTAACTCCATACCAAATATGATCAACAATTTTCCAGCTGTTTGAGCGTGAAATTTATAAAATATCCGTCAATTCATATTAAAGACTTATACGTTAAAAATCGAATACAAATTGTCAATTCCAAGCTTATAAGTATTTTTCTGGTTTATGATGTCCCAGGGATGGCAGGGCTAAATGTTTGTCCAAATCTATACATAATGATTTATACACATTCGCATGATAAAAATAGACAAGTTTTTTATTCGTATGTATTCTAATGCTTACCCAATAAATATTATGTCAGTGTTGTAGATAAACTACGAGGAGAGCTCGAATGTTTGATATTAAAATATTCTCCAACTACAAACTACGTCACACGTAACCGAATTAGTTCGTACATAGTTATCGCTTCACAAAATTGAAAACTAAATCCAATGTTGTTTCAAACCAATTTCACTTTTAAAATACGAAAGTTTTGCTTAGTTTCACAAGTGTAAATAAACATGAAATTCCTGAATACAATATTGTCCTATCTATAAATTTCGGCTATTGTTTTCTTCTCAGCAATTCGTAAATTCGGGCCCCGAGCTAATTTCGACGAGTTGGCAAACTTATTACAAGTTAAATTGAAATTCAGAAAGACCAACCTATTCTGTACTGTGGGCAATTTAAAAGAAAACTTAGCCCTAAGAAACGCTACAACAGTATTTCAAGCATATTTTTTTAGTCCACTTTCTAGAATTGTTTTTAATTTACGTATACTTTTGTTTTGGAACAATGTTTCCCTGAAGTTTCTCTCGCATACAACCTTTGTGGGAATAACATTATTAATTCAGCTCGCTCACGAACATTTCATCTTAAATACGTATCTGTTTTAATTAATGAGAGTGTTCGGTTTTATTTAATTAGTATTTAAAACAGAATGACTCATTAACTGGAATTCAATTGTGAATACGATCTACATACTTTTTTAATTCTTAACTAGCCTAAAAATAGTACATACACTTTTTTTGTTGTTACCTGCTGGAAATCCTCATGGTCTTCCATCGCCTAAAGGAAAGTGAAAGGGTATACTGGACTCTTACCGGTTAAACCACCGGAGTTCTTCCTTGTTCCCTATTTTCGAGGGCCACGGGAACGCACAACGAATTTTCGCAAACTACCGCTAACCCCAAAAAAAACACTCTAAAACCAGAACATACTGCACAAACCTTAGCTCAGTCTGAATGCAAAATAACTCACATTTTTAACAGTACAATTTTTAACATAAAATCCCAAAATCTGACCTAAAAATTACCTTTTCATTGGTTGATTCGAAGCAAAAAGCAAGCTTACTTCATGCACTATTCAACAGCGAAGACCAAGACAACTTCTGCATGAATTACCTCGGTATCCCCCTCTCATTTACAAGTATAACGGGGAACTCATCAATAACCTTGATCAAATTTGTTGGGCAAACGATCTGCCTTACAAAGTCGGCCGGTATTTACAATGCATGGTACGGCGGCCGCATATTTGCATGTATACGTACGTAGCATAGCATATTAGGTGAACAGGTTAACCTAGTGGTCAGCTTTATGTATCGTTTGGGAGTTTTGAGGGTAGAGTTTGATGTGTATCGTTTGAGGGTTGTCTTTTTGTAGTAATTAGAAAATTAACTGTATGTATTTTAATTTAAAAAAGTAGTAAAATTTTAAATGAAAATACATTATGTAATACCTTACATAGTCGATGCGCTGTGAATTTTAACATGATCGTGTCAAGGAATATATTTTTTTTCTTGAAAACCAATCAGAGACCCCACAGCCACAATTCGCTGAAGAGAAAATAAACATAGTTTATAATAATATATGAAGTAGTTCTTTATCTAAAACCAGTGAAAGCTCACCGAAACCGACACTAAAGCTTTGATTAAAGACCGAATAAAGCAAAGACAGCATAATACCAACACAGCGTGGATAATTACTGGAAACTGTACACGCGACAAAAACGAAGCCAACACTGTAATTAGAATCCCGTTCATTAGACATGCATCGTTTTCAAAGATAGAACGGTTTGAAGCGGCCATTTTTAATTGCTATTGTTCTTATGGTCTAAGCGAGATAAACGGCTTTGATAAAATATAGTCCTTATTTTTTTTCTTTTAAAAGAATATGGCTTTTCGTAGGTAGCGAATAGAATACATTTATTTGTCCAAACATAGCGAAGGACCAGCAGTCTCCATACTTACATCTCTTTAAAATTAATTCTCAAATAAAATTCAACGTTGAGCATATTATAATAAGAAACACTTTACCTTTACGTGCCACTGATGTTATTATCTAAATACACTTAGTGTCTCCGAGATATCGATACACAGCAAAGTCCCAAGTGTGAGATCGGTAATGCAGTCTTTACGCAAAGTGAAAATTTACCCTGACACTATAGCTTTGTAGTAAAAGCAGAGTATAATATTCATTGAAATAATCTTAATGATTAAAAATATGGTTAATTACTGCCTTTTTCTTAAGCTATGTAAGGAGGAGATGCATGTCCAGCAGTGGTCATCCTAGGCTGATACGCGCTACCGACCGCGCTAGTATATCCATTATTCTCAAAACTAAATAACATTTACAATGATGATCGTTTGTACATGCAATCGCTTAAACTGCAGTACAAAAGGAACTGAAACCCTCAACACGTAATAGAAATTGCATAGCAATAAGTAAACGTAATTATTTCGCGACGTTTCCACCAATAAAAAATGATTATCCCCTTAAGTAAAAAATCGCAAAGTAATTTCCTTTGATTACCCACTCAAATGGTCGCAAAAAAACTAGGTCAAGTGAACGGAGTCCCCTTAAAAATCCAACGTAATTGAAAATAACCACAATGAGAGGATATAAATAAAAGGGAAGTAAGGTTTTAAAGCGATATCAGACGAAATTATGGCGCAAACGCGGCGAACAAACAGAGGTCCAATAATGAAGATACTTCACAAATAAATAAATAAAAAATTCTGAGTCGGATGGGGAGGTCTGGCAAACACCATTACAGATGGCCCCTCCCATCAGGCCTATAAACCAACCAAGATAAGATGAATAGAGGCCGCTGTAAAAATAGATATGAAGTGTTTTGCTTATCCCACCGTTCACGGGAGAAAGTAGTATCTCTCACGTTTATCAGTGTAATTTATTGTGATACAACTTTTTTGGAGATTACTGAATGTTTTTTTGTGATAGTCATGGCTCTTTTGTTAAGTAATCTTAATAAAATATGTTCGAAAATGGCTTACGTCCTGTGAATTGTTCTAGCGGACTTCGATATTAATATTTGAAACCTTAGAGTGAAAGATTACTACGAGAGGAAAACTGACTAGGTACTCGGCAATTATATTTTTATTCACATCATATTATGGTTAATTTTGGGTAAACGAAGCAAAATAGTTGTCTAATGAGGAAATTCCAAGGAAATCTACAATGTTTTTTTTTCAGCAAACACAAAATAAAGTGCATTAAATCAAGGATGCACAAAGCGAATTACCAACCTTTGTTCAGTAAAAGTACTCAACGGAATGTCACCATTGAAAATCCAAAAAAGCGTTCACAATTCTAGTGAAAATAGCGGTTGTATTGACAAAGGTAGTCGAACAGGACCATTGTTGGCGATCTGTTTGCAAATATCGTGTTTTGTGGACACGATACTCGGTTCACAAAAAGCGGATTATACAGAGCATATTTGAGTATTTGGTTACGTTTTTTACGAACGTATTGAATACAATCTACGTGTATGTGTGATACATTAATCAGTTTGAAAGGTTGGGTTCGCTTGATTGGCTTTAATTTATTGGTCTTATGTTTACTGAATAATTGAGGGTTAAGTTATATACGTTGTAAAGTGTTCTAATATAATAACCGTTTATATCTTAGCTAAGTTGGTGGCTATTATACAATGTTATAAGTAGATACTTCATAATACAAGTAATTTTTCATCGAATTGATAACAAAAAATGTAAAACACTATAGGACAAAAAAGAATTGATGCTATTTCTTTATTAAGTTGATGTTGATGTCGTCCTGTTATCTCTCGTTGTAGAAGATTTTCCTTAAAAAAAAAATATTAAATTATTTTTCATTAATACAATCTAATCCTTCATACAGCTGATACTTTGGATATTGCTATATTGGTTGCGTTGCGTTTCTTGTCATCCTCTCAGTCATAATAAGGAAACAAGGGTAAGAGAGAGAAAATTGATACAAGGCATCAGTCTTGGGCCAGACAGGGGGCAAAAGTGTGTAACTCTAACCCTTTGAGATCAATAGAGTACCTACAATAGAAAGCCCTTGATCTCTCAATCAATGGGTTATGACGTCCCCTGAACAGACTATGGTGTCAACGCATCATGCGTTACGACATATTGCAAAAAAGAACATGTATTATTATCAGTAAACAAATCGCATCAATGATTTAAGAAAAAAAGTGACAAAACTGTCATTTAAATTTAGAGTTGCGAAAAAACTATAGGTACCTAGTTTTCGTTTCGTTTTTGGTAGAATATCTATTCTCATAAAATACGATAGATTGTTTTAATATCGACTAACAATCAATTTTCTATGATACCTAACTTTATCATCATCATCATCTTCCTGCCCTTATCCCATTTCACTTGGGGTCGGCGCAAAACGTCTTCTAGACATGTTGCCTAAAGTTTTGGCTATGGCTTTATAGTCGGCCGCCTGCCTGACACTAACCCTCTTTGGGAATGCGATTGTTGGTTGTTTACCCGCCACCATTCGGGTGACCCAAGGTGCTTGGTACAGTGCACTGGGTCTTAAGGTCCATTAGTCGCCTTTTACGACACCCAGTGGAGGATATGGGTGGTGCTATTCTTTATATCCGGACACCACACGGAAAATGATACCTAACTTTATCATAAATCAATTTTGACTCATCAATGTCTCTTAGCTGAAGCCAGAAAAAGTAGTCTGAATAAAATTTCGAAACAAATGCAACACGCCGACACTATTTGACAACAAATTAAATTACAACTCTCTGATCTGATCAACGTCAAAGGGAACAATCACGAGTAAAGTTAAATCGTACATTGTATTGGTCCTTTCGATGAAGCACACTTGAAATTTCACAATCCATTGCGTTTTACAGTGCCAGACTGAACGGATTTTGGTGCGTTCTGTCAGATTAAATTATCTGTGAATTTCCAAGAACATTTTGTACAAGAGAGGCGCATTTGTGTTTATATGCCAGTTCTATGTATTGATTCCCCAAAACCATATCAGTCTTTTCCAAAGCTCGAGAATTTAAACCTTCTAAAAACCTAAAACTTTTGAATTTGTAGGGTAAGGCAAATTGTGCTGGACTTGGATGTGGATGGATATAAGGGAAGAGAAAGGCCTAAGAAACGATGGATGGATTGTGTGAAAGATGATATGGCTGCAAAAGTGTAACTTGCGAGATGACGTCAGATGGGAACGTGTGGAAGAGCATGTCTTCTACATGCTACGTCGATCCCAAATAATAATTGGGATAAGGGCAGGAAAATGATGAAGCAAATTAGCTCTTTGGGAATTGACTATGGCTTTCTCAAATACATTTTCCACATACCTCATCAATATTTAGTACCTTGGTACACTATCAATTTAAGACATCCGATCCATAATTTTCCATTTTCTACTATCAAAAACCCAAATCATTTCATACAAAGCTAGATTCATTCTAGTTTAATCTTACCCTTTCAAATATTTAGTTGCGACGTTAATTTAAAGGGGTTGATGTTTATCGTTGGCGGCGGACTGTGAATGTTTCAAACATGTGTAGCTGTAGAATAAGGAGGGTCGGTATCGTGTTTCGTGCTCGCTGTTCTATTGTTAGTCAGCTTTAATTAAACTTCTAAGGACTGTATTGGGTTAAGAGTTTCAGGCCTTTTCGGGTGTTGCTTTCGTCAATTGTTCAATTGATGGGCGTGTTGGTCTAGTGATTAGTGGCCTTGACTGCTATATCGAAGGTCGTGGCTTGGATTCCCACCCAAGGCAAATGTTTGTGTGATGAGCACGATGTTCTGTGTCTGGGTGTAATTTATCTATAATTTGTATAAGTATGTTTATCAGATGTCTAATACTCATAATACAAGTTACTCTCGTATATCTACTTAATTTGCGAATATATAACGTTGTGTGAATGTTGATTATTGTTAAATTATTTGAAGTTCGTGCCTTTTCTCGAATGTTCTCTTAAGATTTTGTTCATACTATTTTTACTGTGATCCCTTTCTTAACTATAAAATAAAACAATACATTTTTACGTCAAGTAATACTTAGTTATGTAACATTTTTACCATGACTGTTTGAACTTTGTTATCCGATCACATTTATTTAGGCAGGCAACGCACGCTCTGTTCTTTCCAACTCTTTTATCATGTACAGGTAAACTGTATACCATTGTACATCGCTAGCGTGAAGCACGTACCTTCGTATATCTAACGCGTATCACCTATAATAAAGTAAAGGGAACGCCTTTCCTACATATTTCATTACACGTTTCAGTACGCATTTCTCTTTTATTGTTTTATATTTCAGCCGAAACGAGCCTTTACGAACAAGCTTACTGTTTCATGTCGAGCATTTTATTTATTGACTTTTTATTGTGCGCATAAAATAATCTTTTATCAGATATAAATGGAGTAATGTTGTATGTTGAGCTGGGAAATGTTTAGAGTGTTTTTAAATTTGTGGAATTGGGCTTTTAGTTCCGTCACTTTTTGAATCTTTCAGAGAGGCTCTTAATACTTGAATTTACAGCAGACGTAGACTTGATCTCAGATTGCTGTCATAAAGTCACTGCAGTCATTGTTTTTGTTAGATATGAAGCAGAATAGAACTTTGTATTACTCATATTACAAGGAACTGAAAAAAGTCATGACGGCGGCGTGCGGCGGGTACGGCTTGACTCAAATCTATGACTACCTTTAAAAATAGAACTAGTCTCCGTTACTCTATTCACTAATACCACGGAATAAAAATAGGTAACTGTTTTACAAAAAGGTTTTAATTAAAAAACCTTAAATCAAAAGCCAAACTAGAGCAAAAACAAAAGCAAAACCAGCGTACTAAATCTAAACAAAACAAAATAAAGGAACATACAAAACTAGCACAAGCAAGTACTGAATGCATGTGGTATCCAAGTGTAGGGCTCTCAGTTGGCAAGTGGCCTGTCCCACAAACACACTATCATGCCGAACGTCTATAATGCACCTCGCAATCAAAGAGAGAGCTTTTAGTATACGGCAAGTTTGTCTCTTTGTTCCTAAGTGTAGGACTTTTTGTAGGATTCGATTTGGACTGGCCTGTTTTTTGTGGCATTAGAATAATTATTTTTTAAGGTTGTAGCTTACTATGAATGTGTGAGTGATCTACTGATATAAATTAGTTATATTAATAATAAATTATAAACCAGAATATATACGTCCTACTACTGGGCACAGGATTCTTCCCATATAGGGAAGGTTATAGAATTAAGAAAATCTTTGAAATAATTTTAAAATTCGAAATCAGTGGAACAGTTACTCTAACTTTTGTAATTTTCTAACAGCACGAATTCTATGTTTGTCGCATAGTGACGTAATACATAGTTTAGCGGTATAACTAATTTTATTAGCATTTGAGTGTAATAGTTTGTAGATAATGTTATCAAACCCTAATGTTTATTCATGATTTTTAATGAGTTAGATAGTAATGTAATTTATTGTTACCGTTAAAGGTAGCATACATATGTTTTTTTTTATTCTATAGGTAATAACGTTTCAAATATCGCGTGACGCCAGTTTTTTCTACAAAATTTAAACCTTAAAATTTTTGCAGAAAAATTGCCATTCAATTTTAATTTAAAAAATTAAGAAGTCACTCAATGTTTTAAAATGACAGATTAACATATTTATTACTTATTATACTGAGTTAACGCAATTTCACATAAAATTGACAATGACGTGTAAAATACAATTCAAATTAAAAATTAATTGAATTTCATTCGAAAATTACAATGTTCAATTTCGGGCATTTTGGCGTACATCGTTATTAATTGAAACTGTTTAGCCGTTACACGGTTATTATCCAATAACCCGTATTGTTAATCAATGGATATGCATACTGTTATGTAATTCACGCTTGTTACCGCACTTGTTAATTCCGTGACTTGGCATACAGAGGCTGTAATGAGTCCAAAATAATTTGGGAACGAAACAGAACGTGTGACTGTGAAATTGAACGTTCTACGTTCGTATTCATTACGCGTATGAATTTACATTTTGAAATGAAAAGTTAAAGGAATTTCTGTGTTGAAGTAATGTGGCGTGTTTTGTTTGTGGTTGCTTTGATGTCTGCAGGGCTGCTCTTAAGGAAACAATGGTATTTGAATAATGCTTATACAAGTACCTGCTTGTGGTATCTACATTCATGAAATTATGACGTCATCAAGAATGTTTTTGTCACTCTTTGTATTAGCGACTGTTTTTATTTGGATTGGGGAGGTCTATGCCTAGGTTTAGGATGACAAAGGCTGTAGACGTTGATAAAACCTTCTAGAAACAAGAAACTTACAAGAAAAAGTTAGTATTTTAGCTTCTGTACAGACATTACTAATTACAGAACATTTTTTCAAATTACTGTAAAATTAAGACGTTAAAAGACTGGAACTTCGTTACAGACAGTTTGTTCTTGTGTTTCTTCTCTTAAGTACCAACTTACGTATTGCTACGAAAGTATTATATTTTTGAGAAAGTTTTCATCAAATAATATCTCGAGTGGAAAGTTTATTGCTATTTCTTTGTCCGAGTTCTACTGTAAAGCGGTGAGAGGTGGATTAGGGTGCTACCTTATTTCATATCAAACATCTCTTCATCGAGTATTGTATTTTGCTGCTTTCGAGGCTTAAGTTTTTTAAGAGTCTGCTAGTATTTTTATGACTCAAACTTTATCATCTTGTAATTGAAACATACTTATCTTTCGATAGCTGTAAATGCATTAAATTGTACTGTTTTTAGTAAAAAAAACACGTCTTATCAAATGTTCTAAGTAACTATGTATTTATATTTATTTCAAGTAAAACTGTTCGGCACTATGAACCATTACATAGATAATGCGTTTAACTGCAGAATTTTAACCATACGTTTGTGAATGTGTTTACAAAAATAAATAATTACTCCAATTATACGCGACACAGCCCTAGAATATCACGCCCTCATAATAAACATCACGTGTCATCCCTAACTCAAACATACAAACACACACACACACACACACTATTGTAGAAACATATCCTTTGTACATCACCCTGTTTATCTCAAAAGACAAGCGACTACTCAAATATGACAGTAATGTTCATTTGTGAGCCTAGTTTGAGTTCTATGTATGTAGGAGTAGGTTTTGTTAGCGGTTCTTGGACATTAATATTATAATTATGCCGTTTTAAGGCTTTTGTGGAAAGGTAAAAGGAAATGTGAATGAATAATGACTGGCTTGTTGGTGTAGTGGTTGGTGACCCTGTCTGCTATACCGGAGGTTATGGGTTCGATCCCACCTAGGACAAATGATTGTGTGATGAGTATGATCATTTGTTCTGTGTTTGGGTGAAATTTATCTATAATATGTTTAGAAGTATATAAGTATGATTATCAGTTGTCTAGTATTCACAATACAAGCTCTGCTTAGTTTGAGACTAGATGGCGTTGTGTGATAGTCGTGGAATATTTATATTTATAAATTTCCTTTAATAAAAGTAACACCGCACAGAGAACAAATTCCTCCAAATAATTAATTAATTTACGACACACAATTGAAAGTGACACCACTATTTTAACACCATTAAATTAATTATTCGTAATTGTAAACCGTTTCGTATCGACGTAAACCTTTTATTTGAGCTCCAATAAATTATTTTATTGGTAAATCGTTTGTAAATTTCGACTTCATTTAATCCATTTATTCAAATTGTTTAAATTGCTTTAAGAGATAGTAATGTTTTAATCTATTAAATATTATTGTCAATTACTCGGTTTTAGTGTCTTGCTTAAGTATTTACAACTGGAGTTATAACTGTAAAGTAATAATGTTTCGTTTTTGCGATTGTCTTGCCACGTTTCTGAATACAAAATTAAACAAATGTATGGCTGAGAATACAAGTTACTCGCTCTCTCACACAAATAAGTATATTTTTGAGACTAACTGGTGCTGTGGGAATGTTGAGGAGTATTTAATTTAAATTGGCTACAATAAAGACACGGCTAAGAATGTGGTCACGACTAAGACGACATTTTTTTTGTCACTTTTTTTTAGACACCTTCCATCTCTTTCGATACAAGGAACTTACCACCACCTTTGAGACTGCTGCAGTTGTGGAAAAAAGACTACACGGAGTACTATCCCTCACAACTCGCTTCCACAACCGCAATAACCTTACATTAGTACGGTTAAAGGTATTGGTACGTTCTCATTGCGTCGCACGTGAACGTATGAATGGAATTCTCTCTACCAATTTCGGCCAACAGTAACATAGGGGTCGCAATGCAGTATACCGCAGAACGTACCCTGTAAGAACGACAGAAATTTCGAGATACTGTTGTACATAAGGAACCGTGTAATCATTTAAGATCGTTTTGACCTGAAACTAATGGTATACCTACAATAAAGCACTGTCATTCGTTTTATATAATTGTGTAATAGCATTGTTAAAATCTACAACTAGTGACCCACCCCAGCTTCGCAAGGGTGCAATATTGATATATTATACATATAAATACACCTCTAGAAACATTCAATCTATTAACGAACGCATCACAAAATCCATAGCGTAATTTTACAATCTAAGCTAACATAGGGACTTACGGAAAGCGACTTTGCTTTATACTATGTTATGATAACACGCCTTTAGTTGCTATGGCCCCATAAAGGCTTCAAACAAAAACTAAGCACTATAACTACATAGTTTCAATAAAACCCTTAGTAACAGCATATATACACAAGAAAACTAAGAATCCTCCCTTTTCATGATTAAAAGGATTACGTAAGTTAAGCTTATTAATGAGTTAACCAAACTTTAAGTTTAAGGTAAATCTTAAAGCTACAGCATCCCTGAGATGAAATCTCAAAGCGGTATTTACTAGAACTTTCTCCTTGACTTAAGGTAATTTTATAAAAGAAAAGATAGCGCTTACTAAGAAAATCTTAATTCAGTGAAAGTACTTGTGCCTGTCGCCCTGTACAATGAGCTCTCAAGCTAGTTTTCTTTGTGAAAACGAGATGGCACACTTCAAATATTGTGGCGTCTCGTTTCGACAATGGCAGAAGTTACCTGAAAGTACCTACTTTAAAATTTTAGTAATTTGTTTAATACTCTTCTTTTATGTAGTCAAATAAGATCCCTCTGCTGGGCAAAGGCCTCCCCTTCTTCCAAACCTCCCTGTTTTTTTGCGATTTTTGGCCACGTGGGACTGCATAACTGACAAGATCATCACACCACCTTCGCCGCATTTAATGCTACCTCGTTGTAATAATATGTTATGTCTTTGTAGAAATTTTGTTAATCTCGGTTTAATTTTGACTTTTTGAGAATTAGATTCAGTCAGAACTTCGCATAACAGTTACTCGAATCGATAATCAGAAAACAGTAATTTATACAAAAATCGTAGAAATTTAAGGAAAGTTCTTTTTTAGGGTTCCATACCGTAAAAATATTAAAGGAGTGCAACAATCATGATTATAAATGATAGATCTATTTTAAATGATAGTACAGAACCCTTCTTGCGCGAGTCCGACTTACTTATACTTGGCCGGTTTTTCACTAACTGTCAGGCTCTCGAATAGAATTAATAAACGAGACAAGACTGCTCTAATCCTGTTACGTCACAACCAATATGGCGGACAGTGATAGTTTCACTTTTGTTGGGCTACGAAACAAAAGGGTGTAAAGTACGGTCAGGAAAAAAAACGAACAACAGAGTCAGATAAACGAATTTTCTAAATTGATTAAAAATCTTGTAATATGTACTAATGCTCAGAAAATTCAGCTTTTGTGCGTCGGTCGTAGTCTCAAAACTAAGGTAAGGTAAGAAGTAAGAAGGCTTTGTAAATCTGAGAGCGCGCATAGACTTTTCTTGCTGACGTTACCAAAGGCTTACGTCACTGAGAAATGGATGGCCATTAGTATCAACACTTCAAAGTTAACGAGAGTATTGGAATAACGACACGACGCTAGACTGTCGCAGTGTTGAATAGAAAATATTTTCTTGTTTTACTTAGAGCTAATGAGAAGTAACTTTGACTTTAATTTAATATTTCATGAGGAACTAGAGTAAGAATACATTGATTTTTTTAGTATATTGAGTATCAATACGTTAACGTGTATACATCTATTCTGTTCGTTTAATCAAAATAGGTTTGCATAGGTTATGTTGATTTTATTGGCATAAAATAGCTTACAATTATGTAAAATAACACGCAATGAAAGTTTTGGGAGACAGCTAGGTAGTACTAAGTTTTATATCCAGAAAATAAATCCCTAATTTAAGCTTTTATTTTATCACCTCCTTTTCAAATAAGCTTACAACATCTTTTTGAAATTTCACTTAATAAGGCTGTTACAATAACAGCTTTTTAAGTGCAATTCAAAAGATATACATAAAAATACGCTAAAACTACGGCTTTTATAGCCACTCAGAAACTGCTCAACTCGACGCATTCGTATTGTTCAGGCAATCAAGTTGAAAGCGGCAGGCAGACACAACTTCTTCCACTGGTAATGTTGCGTGTGACAAGTTACAGATTTTGTTGACAATTTTATTCCAAAACAAGGTTGTTTCAGATTGTGTTTTGGGATGCCAATAAGGAATTTCAAACGTCAATGAGTTAGAAGTTTTTAATAGATTTGTGCTTGTTTTTTTTTATTTTTATAAAATTATTCAAAAAGGTAATTTTAAACAAGTGAAGATCGATATCGTTTGCAAAGTACAAAAAATTGTTTCAATTTTTCATAAAGGATTGATAAAAAGTGATTCAGGAAAGAACAGTCTAGAGTTACCTGAACATCTTTTCCCAACAATGAGACACTTATCACCATCATCATCATCAGCCTATCGCAGTTCACTACTGGGCATAGGCTTCTCCAAATGCACACCACAGAGATCTGTTCCACTCGCATCCAGCTCCTACCAATGAGACGCTAAATACTAAAAATATTACCTAAAAAACAGTTGAATACAGGCACGTAAATCACGACTCTCGCGTAAAATGTTGCTCAAACTCAGTTCATATTTATTGTTAAGGCAATCAAGTTGAAAGGCGTTGTCGCTACAACTTGTGTACTACATCACGTTGCAAGTTAAAAGTTACGTCTCACTCTTTGTTTGTGTTACAGCTCGTTTGTTTTCGGCGAGCGCGGATATATTTCTTGTAAGCTCGTACGTCTTATTAATATAGGGATCATGATTTAAAATACTTTGGATGTTGTAGGCTTTTTGTTACAATGTATGTTCTTGTAATACTTGTAGAGAAAACAAAAATGACTGATATTTATTGAAGTAACACGTGTTCATATTTGCTGTAGAAGATTTTCTGAATATTTCTTGTGACTAATGATTCCTGATTAGTATTACTAATATCATAAACACAAAAGTTTGCAAGTATAGAGGGAAGGATGGATGGATAAATGTTTTTTTTTTACTAGATCGTTGATCATACGGCTAGATAAATTTTAAAGAAAATTGGTATGGCAAAAATCTCACAGGCAAAATCACGGGAAATTGCTAGTAACTTATACGCTTGTTTATTAAACGAAAATACGTAGTGAAGCCATTAATTAGTACTTATGAAGATAAGATAACGTCATTACGCAAACTTTTCTCCAAATTAGTAAACGAATTATTTCCATTAAGCCTTTCAACTCGATGTTATTTTAAATAAACTTAAGAGCGACCTTAGTGAAGACAAAGTTCGCTGAAATAGTCTTAAATGTAAATGAGATTGGATTCAAAGTTTAGACAGACCGATTAGTCCTTGGGTTGATTCTCTGCTTATTATTAATGATGACATCGCCGACACTGGCTTTGTTTATTCCACTCCATATTTATTGAATGTTGCTTTTGGGAAATTTCAACAGAGTCAAATTGTTTTGGTTATTTTTTTTTGGGTGAAACAAAGAATATCGTTTAGGTTTATTGAAATACTTTTCCATACGTTAACAATAAAGTACTGTATTGCTGCTTTTATAAATTCAAATTTCACTTCTAGTAATTGAACTATTCTTACGAATCTTTTCTTCACCCGCCGTCAATACTCATCGTCATCGTCGTCATCATCTTCCTACCCTTATCCCATTTTACTTAGGGTCGGCGCAATACGTTTTTTTCTTCTATTCTCCCCTACCAGATGTCACAGTATCATTTAATGAATTAATGCTGTTTTACAATTATTATCAGCAAATGCTTAAAATTCACAATACTACCTACTTGGATTAGCCACCAGGGCATGCCTCAAAATTCGTTGATTAAATGACAAGGCAACATATCAATAACAACCTTATTCACTTCCTTCATCTCTTTCACTTCGTTCCAACCTTTAATGTTTCCTGACCAACATTTTATACGTTCTATAATGTCTTATCTTTTCTAGTTTTAACCAGTTTACCCGGGTCCAATCTTTAGAGGATCTTTCGAAAGCCTCGGATCGCGTATACCCGGTATTGTTTTATACCTCGCTACAAATTTAATCTGGAAACTGTCCTCTTTCTGTCTCTTTACGTTGTGTATTGCGGAAAATGTGGTTGTGCTTTGGTTTTTTGTAATATTTGTTATAATATTCAATCACTTTGTATAAGTTGAGGATTTTTACATGATGATGAATTTTTATATATTTTAAATATTCATGATTGGACTTGGTCAAACTTTAAATTTACGTGTGTAAGAAGTTTTTTTTTTTATTGTATTAGAATTTAGAAAATTTGGTCAGTCGACATACGTGTTCAATAAAAAAAATGAATCCCTAAAAGGGTTCTGCTAAGCCAATTATTGATATCTCATGTAAAAACAGTGGACATGACAAAATTGTACTGTCTGATATCTGTTACTTTACTGTTACGGTTTACTCACGCGTATTATTTAAGTATGAATCAACCGCACGAAAGTTACTATAAAAAAATTAAGAATTTCGTTTCATAGCAGAGATTCAATGTAATTTTCCTTTGTTGCCAGGATGCAATAAGACTTACTACGGTGACATCGGGAGGACATACGAGTTGGAACTGCATCGTCCTCGAGAAGACCTGGTGCCGTACGTGTGTCTGCTGACCATCACAGCTGCTGGCGGCATCCATGGGGACTTAGTGCAGGTGAGGACTGAACTGGTTTTTATTTTTACATTTTCTGATATTGCAGGACTGACATTATTGAATACGTCGTGACGGTAATTTATAATTACGTATTTTTTAAGAAAGAAGATTATTATGATCACCGGTTCTTTAAATCCAAACTTGGTGTAGCCAGTCACATCAGCATATGCAATGCATATTTGTCTCTACATTTTAAGAGACAGCCTGACACTAAATGAATACTTTCGACAGTCGGAAACCAAACATTTAACTAAGTATTACATATACCTAACGATAATGATCGCAAACAAAGAATTCTCTATGTAAGTGACGCGTTAGCAAAAGCAATGCTAAAGAGCAGCTTCAGTGGATTGTGAGGATATTTGCGCATGCGCAGAGACAACGTGGCGTTTGTTCTAATGCTGACGATGCGCTCGACTTCACTGGAATAAAGATAACGGTTCTAGGTAAAAAGATCATGTATAAAATATCTAGTTCAGTACATTTTTAAAATGTAATCAAGCTGGAGAACTGGTTTGAGGTGGTGCAGGACAGAAAGACTTGGAAGAATTTGGGAGAGGCCTTTGCTCAGCAGTGGGACACAATAGGCTAGGAAAAAAAAAAAAAAACCTGGATGAATTTGAACGCATACTGCGAGATATGGTCCGAAGTGACATGTGATAGAGTATGGTAAAAGGTTTTGGGGATGTTTTTTTTGCAAAACTTGCATCAGGAAGGAAGAAATACTTATTCGCTTAAGAACGCTTGTCCTTGACTTTCACATATCGAAGGCATATCATAAAACGATGCTTAGAATCAAAATCTTACAGCTGATGACAATACAACTGGCCTAAAATAATTTGATTATACGAACCATACTCGTAGTTACTTAAGCAGTAAGCACATTAACAAATTCCGATCAAAATCGTCTCCAAATTACTTGTTTGTTCGAGAAACCAATCTCGTTACTATACTGGGACAAGATGGATTGATCTCTCGGGAAAGCATTACTTGTAAACCCGGAATCCAAAGTTTTCCTCAAAACATTTTCCAAGAAATCGAAGATTTTGAAACGATAGCAGTTATTTTTATATTTGTAAAAACAATTTGAATGATAAAGATTTGTTTCAAAACTTATTAATACATCCATATATTTTAGTTATTTTATGAAATTAAAAAAAAAACTGAGATTAAGTAACGGAATCAAAAACTACGGAATATTATTCTGGCAATTATCTTTAGGGCTCTGTTCCTTGAAAGAAAAAAAAAAACTAAAACGTCTGTTTTATAGAGATAATTAAATTTTAGATCATAGGTATATAAATGAAATTAAGATCTTTTATATCAAATTAAGCAGCTATTCTATAGCTTATTAGTACGAAGTTAAAACGCTCAGTGATGCAAGTCAAACTCGCATTAGTTATTTTTGTTAATCTATCTAACATGACAGTCCTTTCATCTCTTCTTTACAGAAGAAAACTATTTCATCTTAACATAAAAGGCATTACATTATACTTACTTGTTAATATTTACCGAGAACGTACTAACTAGCGTAACTAAGTCTCGCACAGAGAGCTAGCTTGATTAATTACATAGAGAGCGGCGCGGGACACTATTCAATTTTCTCTTTCAGAACTTTTGTTGCGCAGTATGTTGTATATGACTGTATGTATATTGTAGAGTTGTGTATATTGTGATTAATTACTATGTGGAAAGGAAGTATTTTCGGAGGTTTTGAATATATTGTGGCCTTTCCAATGCCAGTAAATTATTAAGTTCTTTATATAGCTTCAATCTTTTTATCCGAATTACATGTTATTTATCGGGATAGCCCGACTAGATTCAGACTCAACCGGAGTCCTTAATCATGAGCTATCTCGGCGAGGTCGCGAGTCTCTTCTTTCTTTTCAAGTTTCATGTAACAAACTCAATTTCTTTTTATTAAATTTTGCACATATTTCATGCAATAATGATTGTGATTCAAGCACCTAATTGTAACACAATGAAACAAACCTTTTATTCAAAACTTTAAATCAACTTGTTAACCTACATTTTATATTAAAGAATACCATAATTATTTCTTTTTTTCCCATTAATATAGCACGAAGTTCTCATAAACTAATATTTCAGGTAAAGAATTACGTAATATCTCTTTAGTGATACGAGAACAAAGGTTTTAATAATATCTTAGATGTAAGAACTCCTTTGAATGAATAACAAAAGAAATTGAATTAGTCTAAGCGAAAGGAGACAGCGGAGCCACTGCACGTGGCGTTATAATATTATAGCTACTTAGTTAAAGGTGGTATCGAGAAAAATAATAGAATATTTAGCGTAATATATGCGAATCACAACATATTTTTGAAATCATAAGAATTTTCATACAGATACATACATAATATGATACCAAATTACAATGTTATTTGCAAAAGGCAAGTTGTTTTTTTATTGTCTCGTAAGATATAAAACCCGATTGATAAAAGTTAAGACCTTATCAATAGGTTTATATCTAGTATAAGTCCAGAAAATCGTTATCGTAAATAACTGATTAAATGGTTATAGCTTGTTGAAAAAATGCTTTGGCTACCTATGGCTGAATTAAAATTCTATCTAGTATCTAGTAGATAAAAGTAAGTAGTTGACTAAATACTTTAACTTTAATAAACGTAAAACTATTTTCCCCAAGTAGGTAAGCTAAAGAAATTGAATTACTTAATGTAGAGATAGATAAGAAAACAACTGAGTCATGGGCCGTTGGATAGTCACGTTAGTTGGCAAATTCAGCCAAGTCGCAAGATACACATTGGCTAAAGTACTTTGTTTAAATGCGTAAGCATAGTGTTCAAAAGATAGGACGTCGATTTTAATTCTTTAAATCACATAATAAATATTTGTGGATCGCACGAATCGCATAAATTCTTGACTGACGCGTAACGTTAGGTGGCAGTGATAAAATTATTAAAATAGTCACTTATTATTTTGTAAATCAGCAACGCAATAGGAATTGAATTAAGAATTCTTTAGTTATCAATGTTACCCTTTTATATACAACAAAAGTACGCAAAGCTGGTGTAATTTAATTTTAAATTTCAAGCAACATCAAGTGAACATGATATACATATGTACAATGTGATAATGTGACAAATAATATAATTATATTATTATATGTAAACCTACCTATATGGTATATTTCAAGCTTTCTTGTGACAGTAGGTAATATGCTAATGTACATTTGATTACGTTGAGATGACAGTCCTTGCTCCCCAGAGAGGTTCCAAACCTATAATAATATATTTGATTTCAAAATACGATACAGGTTCCTACGTATATAACGAATAAAGGAATGAGTTGATTTTATAGATGCCCAGACCTTCGCACATGCAACACTGATGTATTACACATATAAACCTTTCTCTTGGAACATTATATTTATTAAAAAAACTTCAATAAAATACATTGCGTAGTTTTAAAAATCTAAGCATACATAGATGGCAGATTTGGGAA
This sequence comes from Chrysodeixis includens, assembly GCA_941860345.1. Taxonomy (NCBI): domain Eukaryota; kingdom Metazoa; phylum Arthropoda; class Insecta; order Lepidoptera; family Noctuidae; genus Chrysodeixis; species Chrysodeixis includens. Next base: position 13,562,196 of record OW796095.1, on the reverse strand, counting down.
ACGACTTTGTTTTATGCTAACTATGTATGTATTGATGTGGTCAAAGTGACAAGAAAAGTTAAATGTAGGTACTGTATGTTTAATATATCATCATTTAGTTTATGTGCTAAAATTCATGAAAGACCGATGTTATATGTTTGCGGGAAAATAATGGTTTAAGAACATTCAAGAAATTAAGAGTACGTTTATTAATAGTTGAAGTAAAATTCAGTACCGCTAATAATTAGCCTTCGTATTAATATTCAAATAGAGTCTTAAACTTTCGACTGTTAACATTTTGTAGAAGCGTTTCACTGAGTAAAGAAATATTATTATCTTACTAATATTTAAACGTCAAAGTCCATAAGTATCATTGGGTGAATAGATGTTTGTTAGTCTTTCATACTGAAAAGGCTGGAGCAGTTGATGAAAATTGGTATGGAGTTACCCGACACCCTAGATTAATTCATAGGCTTCTTTTAAACCGATAGCCTAAGCGTCGGTAGGGGGTAATGCAGCTATAACCGACATTCGCACGAAAGAAGTCGCGGGCAGCAGCTAGTAAACATATAAAAAATTACAGATAAACGCTTTACAAAGCGTACTCAAGAAAAACCTTCAAGCAAAGAAACCAAACATAAAGTAACAGGTACAGCCAAAAATTGACTACCCCTAGTAAAAACAAAAAGCGTGTATGGTAAAAAGCAAAGATTTCTCTATAAATACCTCAGGGACTTATGGGAAATTTACGTGATTTTCTTCCAACCACATTTCCAAAGGGAACGCATGTCTGGCAGACGCAAACACTACTTACGTCTTACGATAGCTCGGCTGGCGTTATTGGAAAGTTTATTAATGTCTACCCTTTGAGAAAATGGCCCGTATTTTTTTATGTTGTTGTATAATGTAAAGGGATATAGGATAAGGTAAGAAGGTATGATTCATATCTCGTGTATTTATAAGACAAGAAAATGTTGTGTTTTTTGGGGGAGTGAGAAACAATACAGTATTGGAGAAAAAAAGTCAATATTCATTTACTTGCAAAATGTCAACCTTTAGAATCAGTTTCGATCATTGCAATCGGCCGTGGTTACGAGCAGACTGAGTGTAAGTCTCATCAAGAGAAGATTATTAGAACACCGTTGCAATATTATTATGCTACAATGTATAGTCACAAGCAAAAACATGTACACTCAAAGAAACAGTTGCAGTAGGTATATTTCTTATGCAACATTTTTAAACCAGTTATGAAATATTTCACGAATTGATTGATCATTCGACTATGTTTTTTCCCATGACTTTACCTACTCGGGCAACTTCTCAGTTACAAATACTCACTCAATATTTGTATAAATCATAAATCGATCATGATAGGTGTCTAGACAGGATCGATCGGTACGTAAAGGTGTGACTGGGGGCAAAGTTATAGGTTCGGAAAGTTATACGTTATACGTCGAGTAGTATTTGCCTATTTACGTATAAAATGTACGATGAATATATGTAATTATCTTAAAAGGATAGGTAATATTTTCACTGTTTTTTTTATTTCATTAAGTCGATTTCATGCATTATTTTCTTAAACTAGTGCATTTGGTAACAAAGAAGAGTTTTATCTTGTAGTATTATAAAAACTTGTTCTTAAACATGTCAAAAGAATTTTAACTGAAAAGTGCTCTTTTATAAGTGCCACATCAATGCTAAATGTGGGTGATCGATCTTTAATAAAATTGTGAACTTCTTCTAACAAATTATGATCATTATTTTGTATTTTCACAGTATTATCTAATCGTGGGCTGTGGTTTAATTAGTACAATCGTTAACCGTTAATACGCTAATATCCCGCGGCAAAACATGTTGTTCTGGCTTAACACCTGCCAATTGTGTAGGATTATGCTAGTCACGATTTAGCTCGTTTACAATTTCAATAAATTCATGTAATTCATATGAGTACTTTTTCATATATTTTTTTGTATTGTGTTCTGATACGAAAAAAGCACTTTTGAGTAAGTATCTTATCAAAGATAACGTGTAAAAAATTGTGAAAGGAGTATTCAAAGTATCTATAGTTAAATACAATTCTCGGTTGAAATGCTCAGTTCATTAGTCTCACACTTACCAAAGGTGAATCATACAATCCCATTCATTTAGAAAACATAACTACAATATTATAATAAACAAACGGAAATTAACGTGTAACATGCATTTACCTAATGGCTTGAAGTTTCGACGCAACGCCTTACTTCAAAAATTAGTATGACCATTCTTAATTCAAAGTCGGAAAAAATACGAGTATCAATAAATCTGTGTAAACTGCGTTAAAACACATGACGATCACAGTAAAGGCACGACTCCCTTTAAAATACAATTCCCATGTCCATTTCTATTCTCTTATAATCTTATTTCCTTTAGAGAAAGGCGTCGCAGCGTTAAAATATGAAGGACATAAGTCGAGCCTTTTCAGGGACTCCGAATAGCCGGGGTATGAAAAATGTTCTGTCAGAAAAGTCGTTTTATACCTACTTGCCGGGTAGGACCTACCTACCTTTGGCTATAGCAAATATCCACCCCTGTATCTACCCAACAAGGGTACACAATGTTGCTAGATATACTATATTATTACATGTGTACAGACAGCAAGGGATTCGATTACAAACGCAGCTGCCAAACGTGTATATAAACCATCGATAATAAAACACTATTGCTGCAAAAAGGATGAATTTTATCACTTTAACAGTACATTATTTGATTCATGATATAAGCTCGCTAGAGTTAATTTTTGGTGTTTAGCAAGTTTTCAGTAAAATTCAGGGTTTCAAGCCCCAACGCCAAGTTATTATATTTATTAGAATACAGGAGACTCGTAAATCCTATCAGATTTTACGAATGCTATCGTTTTCGTCGAGTTTTTTTTTGCTGTCCGTCCCTCCTACCTACGTATAATGATATTTTCATTGTAGGGCGCAAATGTAAGCCCAATTTTGCTGAAAACTCTTGTGTGTTTAGTAAGCGGTTTTTAATGAAAGTTGTGTTGTGTACATTTTAATTACAATATGTACGTATTTACATTATCCGATCCGATATTGGTATCGGACCACGATACAATATAGTAGAAAGGCGGATGTATGAAATATGTGTCTGTCCCGATATCTGAAAACAGAGATTGTCATCATCTTCCTGCCCTCATCCCAGTTCACTTGGGGTCGGCGCAACACGTCTTCTAGACATGTTGCTTAAAGTTTTGGCTATGGTTTTATAGTCGGCCGCCTGCCTAACACTAACCCTCTTTAGGAATGCGATTGTTGGTTGTTTACCCGCCACCATTCGGGTGACCCAAGGTGCTTGGTACAGTGCACTGGGTCTTAAGGTCCATTAGTCGCCTTTTACGACACCCAGTGCAGGATATGGGGTGGTGCTATTCTTTATATCCGGACACCACACGGAATCGTATAGGATACATTAAAACAGTAAATTAATGGTCTATAAAATATCTCAATTGTTTACTAAAAGCCCTCATGAAGAGTAGTGATAAATGAGTATTTAGTAATAAATCTTCGTAGTGTATTGTGAAGATACCACAGATACTTACTATTAGTCAACTTCTTTGACATTTAAAGACTGAATGCCTTGAATGGACATAGAGTCTACGTCATTATGGTTACATTCATCAACGAAAGATAAATTCAAAAATACTGGCACTGCTAAATTATTATTTTTTTCCTGGCCTGTAGTGCCCCACAGCTGGGCAAGGGCCTTCCTCAATTACTTCCACGATTTACTATCTTGCGCCTATCTTTAAATAAATAAATATTCCACGACTTTTACACAACACCATCAGTCTCACTCATCACTGATCACACAAACATTTGTCCTGGGTGGGGATCAAACCCACGACCTCTGGTATAGCAGTCAGGACCACTAACCACTAGACCAACAGGCCAGTCATTTTCATTCCATTTTTCAGATTCAGAGAGTCCATTTATTTTACTTGGTCGCTAAAAATACACTTTTGATGTTATTAATTGAACAAAGATGCTTCAAACAAGATATTCTTTTACAAAATACCGGCTCGCTATCTTCACCTTTTATTTATTGTAAAGGAAATTCGATTGTTGTCTATTTTTAGATATTGAGATGAAGGGACTGCGTCATTCATGCTATAAATATTATCAGAGATCTGACAATAATTTATCATTCTAATGTATTGGAGTTTCTTGGTAGTACAAGATTTATTTACTTAGGTTTCGTGAGACGAATTGGACTAATTCATTTATATGATATTTTAACAGAGCTAACGGTTTGTGAACTTACTTGAAACACATATTCATTAACTAGGTACATAATTTTAAATAGAATGGCTTTACCACATATATTATACACACGATATTTTCCAATGTCAGGGGCACGGGATTTGCTCATTTATTATATTTACTGCAACCCCGACTCCACACTAGAAACCCCGAAATAGGCTAAAAAAGAGCATTTAATCTAGTTTCTCGGCTTGTCAGATCGGGTTTTTCACAATGGATTGGTCACACTTTTCACTACGTAGGCACGAACGAAAATCTAGATGTATCCAGATGACGTAATCAAATTGTAGTAATTTTGATACAACACCAGTGTCCTCTATCCAGTTGGTGAATAACCCGTTACATCAAATATAATCATCAAAAGGTCAAAATAAATCCTATTTAAACCTTAGTCATTTCTCCTGATATGAGTAGGTACCAAAACAAGCTTCATAGATGAAACTAAAAATAAAATCAATCACACAATAAATACGTATCATTACAAAGTCTACGCCGCCACTCAATATTTACACATTATTATTCTATTCCCGTTTCCCAACGAAAACTTTGTTAATCAATCACTGGCTTTTAAAATACAACAATTACAATTTTCTTAGCGGCAATTTCACTTTATATTCTTGTTCAGTTTTTGTTCGGAAAATGCCTGAAGTGGCTATAATTTTCAATTAAAATTTTCCCTCTCTTCATTATGATAGGTACTAGAACATTTTCGGGATGTTTTAATGAGCTTATTAATATGGTAACGCGCGTGAAATACTAATAAGGTTGATGATATTAGACAAAAAATCTATCTTTTTTACCATTTTTTTTTTGTGTTAAATAATTGCTTTTCATTAGGCGTACCGATTTTAACGTCTTCTTTTAAAATCGATAGAAGCGGTTTGTAATGTTTTGAAATGAATACTGTTTGAGTTAATGTTGACTGGGCTTAGGACATTATCGATTGTCTACATTATGAATTGTAAAACACACAAAATATGCAGAAATTTTAGATTAAAGATATGATGTCTTTCCATGCAAGAGGTCCAAAAACTACCACTAATTTGCTTATATTGCTTGCTTGCTTAGTATTATCTTTTTTACTGTAGAAACAAAAAGTAATATCTTCACATAAGTCTTTATAACACATGTAAAAATGCTCCGGCCTGGACAATTATGAGGTATAAGCGTATGCCTCAGTTGACTCTTTGTTACACGACGTATTTTAAGCGGCTTAACCTTTATGAAACCTAATTTAAATAAGTTGGGTATTAAAATTCAGTCTAGTGTACCTAGGGACACAGGTTTTAAGGGTTAACCTAACGATAAAATTACGCTGTTTTTGTGTGGGTTATATTTTATTATTGTAACTGGCTACCTGGCTTAGCAGACTATTTTATAGTTTGTGTCATCGTTAAATTAAAAAAGGAACAAATCAGAATCACAATTTATTATTTGTAAAACATAAAAAAATTGTTAAGTTACATACCTTATTTTACCTGTTTTGTGTGCACAAAAATGTATAAATAAATACATACTATCAAATTAAAACTTCATTTCCTATATGATATATAATATTGGCTTTACTAGTGACCTACAAACACAAGCCTTGATAAGACCATCGCAATCTTACGAAGCAAACAGCACAATAGCAATACGTTGATTGGCTGGCGATCGATACATCTTGTGCTGTCAGTAACAGGACGGCGTAGGAATTGCCGCCTCGATACTAAAGACAGATCTATCTTATGTCAATGATGGCAATGTTCTATTGTTTTCTGTGTAATCGTGCTTTCGAATGGGTTGTCGCAATATAGGCGTTTGAATGTGCTCCAGAATGTATTTTGTTAATTTATGTTTTGTTATGTATGTACAGTCACGACCAAATATATACTTACATGTATACACGACCATAATTGAAGTTTAAGTCCTAGTAAAAAAAAATATGACTCGTGAAATTTTCTTATAAATAAAACATTTTATGATTAACTTACAATATTAGGAATGTTTACTAGTAACATAAAAGGTAAAGCATCAATTTTCTTTTTTTTATGCAACACAATAATCGCGTCTTGGTATTTGTACATAACATAGAGCAGAATAAACCGACTAAGAAAAGATAAAACCTATTTCTTCAAAGACGGCTCTGGTATAAAACTTTTGTATTTTACTTTTAAATTAAAGTATGCCAAATGGGTTTGACAATTTTCAGCATTTGTCTCCGGAGGACTGAAACTAAGAAGGATTTTTAACCTAAGGTCTGCTATTTAAAATATCCTCGGCTTAGTCTCTTTACCTGTCGCGGCTTTCCTGCGCTATTATGCTAATCCAGCTCAAAAATGTTTAAATCTAGGGGAAGAGAACAAGGTTAAGAAAATTTAGGGTTTTGTTGAACTCTGTTGTTTGAGATCTAAACTGTCAGGCATTTATTGTGGACGTTTGCGTAATATATTAATATCAGTTAGTGAAAATAAAATGTCAAATTGTTATTCAATAGTTATTATATTAAGACATTGCTTGCAATCAGAATATTTATTGAATTATTGTATCAAAATTTGCAAAACATACTGATGTTTAGGTGTCAACAAATATTCTAAAAAATAAGAATATTATTACTGTCTGAAAGCTTATCATAAAAACTTTTCTTTGTTTAAAAATACTCTAAACACAAAAAAGTTACTATAATAAGATTTCACGTAAAAATCGAATCGTAGAACGAAAATACATTTCACATTTTTCAATAAACTTTTGGTACCTTAGAAAATATTCGGAAAAGAGACAAAGACGAAACAATACGGAATGTACTTAGCAACATCCTTTGAAGTCGACCACATTACAAAGTTACGGGTCTTAAACAAAAGTCGTTGGCGCGAGATCCAAAGTAAAGAGCGCCTGAGACGATCAAATATGTTTGTATCAAATGTAAAATTTGGTTTGACTGAAACCTGTTTTTAATCAAACATTCACGACTTCTAATTGATTTTAATTTTTATTTTTTAGCTGTTGCTGGTGACTTAGCCTGCACAAATATTGGTATAGGCTGGAAAAATAGTATCAGATGCAGATGGAAAAAAATAGACTATTGTTAATGCAGTTTATCAGCTAAGTCTGTACCAGATTTTATGAAAATTTATATAGCCATTTGTGTCTGAAAGAGCAACAAACAGTTACAAATCCTTTTAAAAGTTTGCATTTTTACTATTATAAGCAGGATTGTATGGCTCATTTTGGACTAGATAATGTGCAATGTTGTTTGAAGGACCTTCAAACAGTCTTTAATTGGTTCCCAAACCACGTAAACTGGAGTGAAATGATTTTGATCATCTCTGGAGCCTTTAACACCAAATCCCTTCCGTGTCCCACTTATTACGTTTGTAATTGAACACGAGACTCATTTGTTTTCATAGATATTGTTTTATCACTTTGTTTACGAAGTTGTGTGGCTCCATCTAGTAAGATGCTAATATGGGTGTATTCTGAAGCTTCAGTAACTCATGAAATTTACTTAGTGCCCTGTAGTAATACGCTTTTGAAATGTTTGTGTTTCGTTGAGGTTAAAAAGCCTGAACGTTTAGATGTTCATTTATATTTTATGTTAGATATGCTCGTATGATGATTTAACGTGTTTCTTATTACATCATTTGTGTAGGTACACAGTGAGGTGACATGAAACCGTTATAAACAGGAGTAATGCTCTTAACAGTGATAGCCGACTCACTCAGTAGGAACCGCAAGCACAGGCAACTCTAAATCCAACAAAATTATACTTAACTTATGTACACTATTCCACAAACACACAACTCTATATACAACAAAATGATTCTTAACTTACACTATTCCACAAACAGGCAAGCTATTACTAGAAAATAAGAAAAAAAAAGAGTTTCGAATTACGTATTGCGAGAATTCTGTCGGCTTCCGTAGATTTCAGGGTAAAAATCAAATATCACGAAAAGCCCACAAAAAAATGTTTAAAAGCAAAATGGTTTTCCAGCAATCGGTTGGAATAATACCATTTTTCCGCCAACACCGCAGAACGGGCAAAAAATCATTTCTGCATAAATTACGAAGGGTTAATCATTTTCAGGCTGCGAATATCAGGGCAAAACAGTAAGCTCCAATAGCAGGGTTTCATCTGTTTTTATGGCTGTTGTATAATCGTGATACGCAGATTGTACTAATGTTATAATTGCGAAAGTTTGTAAGTATGGATGGATGGATGATTTTTGCTCTTTTACACTCAAACTGATTTCGATTTTTGATTTCATAGTCATGTACTTGCAGCTATAACCTATATTTGCGCGAGTAAATTCGCAGACAAAATCTAGTAAATCATAATACTAACACATGTTATTAGAAGAGAAAAATCAGGGTAATGATATCATTATCCCAATCATGGTATGCCGTAAAAAACTCATCTACTGTTTTTTCAAACAAACCGAAACTATAAAGGATGAAAATAATTCACAATAAAAAATCCTTCTAGATGAATATTATTTCTACAGTTGTTAATACAGACGGAGACGACCTAATGTATGGCAGTGACACGTATAAATCACGTGACTTAATTGGAAATTCTGATCTGATTGACACGTGATTCGACTTATAGAAATGTCAGTTGTCTTCGAGAAATTTTGGATTAAGCAGTATTTTTAACAACAATTCAATCATTCAATTTACATTGTTTAGATCATGATAGAATTTAAGAGCTATTCGATACGAGTGATTGTATTCAAGTACTATTTCAAATTGGCTCACTGAAGCGGCCAGTACTGGAATTCTTATTATATCGTCTGTGGCTTGCGAGCTGCAAAACAGAAATTCTTAAGCTCTTGACCTTCCTTTTCATGAAGATTTAATGATAAAAAAAACTTCTGTTTCTATCTCATAATCACTCGTCATAATACATTTGAAGGGAAATCTCGAACATTTTTTAAATAAAATGTATCTCTGGTTAGCTGTTTACCTAGCGTTTGGTTATCTCCAGTTCTCTTGACGGCAGTCTTCTTCTTCCTCCTTTCATTTCACTGTTTTTTTTTTACTACTTTCGCAGTAAGAAACTTTTCTGTGGTATAAAAAATCCATTATCCTCTATATATTCAATTTAAAGGTGTATATCACAGCTACAATATACTCGGTAAATTTTCTACCATAAATGTGTAAGAAAATAAAATATACAAGGCATCGTTATAAAATCTTCAACAATACTCGCTCGAGGCTAGTGAAGTCGCCTCTAGAAATAGGTCAGGCACAATGACCACGCAGTGACCGGAAATTGTGCCTCTTACCCACACGATACATACTACTTAGATGCCGATGTAGTTATAGACGAGCTCCCTTAGAGAGGTTTAAGTTTTGCAAGCGTTTATTTATCCAACCAACATGCTAAACATATCTAATTACACATTTGAAATCTTGCATAATTTCATGTGTAATAGAAAGTAGAAAGAAAACGGAATGATAAATTATGACGATGATTAGATCCGGTCTATTTTTGGTAGGTTATTCACAATTCATGAATCAACTTTATCACTGTCATACTTTTTAAAGCAATTCCATCAGCCTGCATTTGGAGTACATCTTTGCGTCACGAAAAATGGTCGGTTTAACACGTATGAAACGTTAGTCAATTATTAACTTAAAAATCTTTGTTTCTTACCAAATCTTCTGAATAAATAGCCGTTTTCAAAGATTGATACATTTTGCAGTGTATATTTTTCAAGACTTGTCGACACTATCGGAGATTGCAACTTAAAGCAAAACCCAACGATATCTAAAACAATATTGCGATAAGGAGAAAGGCATAAATAGCGAAGTGCTTGGATCTCTGCCTACTCGCTCGCGGCAGAAGGCCAAAACTGCAACACGTTTGTTTTAGTGTATTCATTGCGAGGAACCTTGTATTACGCCTAGAAGTAAATTAAAAAGAACAAGAGTTGAAGAAATGGCTAAAAATTTTACAATTGAACAGCATTCCCACTTACTTGGCCTACGAATTTAATCATTGTACAGAAAAAAGATTTTGTACTTCAGCTCTTGGCCTACTAATCCTATTTTGAGTTATTCATTTCAGTTGAATGTCCACCGTCACCAAAGGGACAATTTAAAACAAAAAACAGCACAGAACACAAAACAATCTTTGTAAAACCGCAAAAAGGTGAAATTCAAAGCAACCCTTTACGAAATAATTCTGGTGAAAAACAAAACCGAGTCCTTCCCTTTTGAACGCCTACCAGCTTATCTTAAAGTAATATCATTGAAACTGTTGAAAAGAGATGCCGCTATAGGTCGTGTAGTGCACCGTCCCGCTTCCACACCAGCGATAATATATTATTACTTTAAGAGGTGGCGCTAGATTCCGGTCGCCTTTTTCCATTCCCCTTTGAAATCAGTCAAAAGTTTATGTGATTGGCGAAGGCAAGAAACTTTGTATAGGTTCTTAAGTACTGAACCCATATTGAAGTACGAGAATTCCGAATGTTCAATAACAGAGTTATTACTTTCTGCATCAACTTGATGTGGGGGGAAAATTAGCTTTCAAACTTAGAAGTATAGAAAACTGTGAATTTGTTAGCTGTTTACGGCAGAAAAAAAAGTGTACGTTATTCAAACTGTTTTTAATGAGTAGGTACTTGATTTCTAGCAAATTTATTTGTCCTTCGTTTTAATTATTATTTATTTATATCAAATTTATTTATCGATGGAGCAGACCACAAAATTAAATCACCTAAAAAATTATTATCCGAATTAACAAAATCGCTGTATAGCGAAACTACAATTTTCGAAACGATTGCTACTCAGCAATCCAACAGTTACAGACAATAATATTTAATTTCTTAAACTAAAAAAATAACATTATTGCAATAAGATTTTAGAAAAAATATTTTTATCATATATTTCAGAATTTTCTGCCCAGTCTGGTCTCTCTATGTCATAATTTCCCGTTATTTTTGGGTCCGCCGCGCCCGTAAATGGGCCGTGGCTCCCTACAACGGAATATCAATGTTCTCTACAATTTTGCAAACTCATTTTTCTAATGAAAATTATTGTCCTTCAAGTTTTACAAAGGGCAATCTTTTTTTATTATTTTTGTAACAGTCCGTTATTATGATTATGAGACTATTATTACGTAATGATAATTTTTTTCTACAAATTTTGGACATATCAAATTGAGTATTATAAAAAAAAATCAAGTGGTTGTTATTTCGAGTAATCCTTCTCAGGAACTTTCAAAACGGTTCTGACTCTACTTGGTTGTTTGTCTATTGATTAAGTTATTATTGTATGATTATTGAGCTTATGAATAATATTACAAAATATATTGAGCTAATATTTAACATTAGCTGAGAAGGAAAAATAACTGATATGATATTATAGATGTTTATAATAATATAACCTATTTTCCGTTTCCTCATTTGTACAGAAGGTAAAAAAAGGTAAAATAAAGAATAGACGAAGCCTGCAATATCTGTCAGTGAATCCAACAAAGATTTCTACACAAAATAATAGCAAGCCTAATTCCAAACCACTTTCATTTTAATCCCCAAATCTACACTCAATAAGAGGCTCTAAATCATGCATTCGAATATTCGCAACTAAAACGCAACGCTACAAAGGTGACCACACAAAAAGCAGCTCCCGTTAATGCTTTCTCTCTAATTCAGTGTCTGTACTATGAAATCACAAACCAGGACTGTTATCCATAAGTAAGTGAGAGGCAGCTAGACGAAATGTAGAGCACCATCTCGCTTTCGCAAAATCGTCGTTTCTGGATAAGGATCTCGTGGTAGGGGTGCTGATCTACTGAAACATGGCAGTGAATAGTTAAACACAGCGGGGCTCGAATTTGGCAAACATTCAGTAGCGATCCACGCGGCATTGATGAGGCCCGACTTAACGCTCCTGAATTAATAATTACGGATACCCGATAAGCCAGTTTTAATGGACCCTGTGGAATCCAGTGGTTTAGTAACTTTGAATAGATTTTAGGCATCGATTGCTGTCGCTTTGAACCATTAAAGTTGTTAAGAATTTTATTGGAAGGTGACTTTGACTTATACTTTTCTATGAAGTACTTTAACACTCTTTAGCACAATACAGTTTATACTTAAATAAATTTGTGTCTCACTTTACATATCATGCTGGAAATTTTCACTTATAATCTTTTCTCTAAAAAGTGCATGCATTTCAATCTGCAGGAAATTCTCTAGATAATATTTCAACGTCAGGTTTGCTTGCTATGTCGTGAAACCTAAGCCCTGCTTACGAAAATCCAAAACATTTTCGCCAGAATTGCGTGGCATGTGACATAGCTTAACGTATACGTATATATAAGTTGATATAGGACATGTTTTCCCTAACATTTTTCGTGTAACTTTGTAGCGTGAGAGTTTCCTTGACATCTTCGGCTCAGCTGAGAAGCAATCAAATTATGGTGTGATGGGTAAAAGTTGTAATGATGATGTAAGTCTGTGTTGATTGGTAGGTACGATGAAGGAGTAGGACAAAAAGTTGGATTTGAACATAATATCTACTAGATACGGCTATTATATATATTATAGGCTTTATTTGTGGTTTATCTCAATTTTTATTAACTAATTTAGCTATCATGGTTGAAAATTTCAATACATAGTGTCGTAATAATCTTGTGGTAATGTTGAACACTTGGTGATCAATACTACTCAATATGGGAAGACGGTATTGCCTGGTATGAGGGACGATATCAGCCATTATAGTAATCTAGTTATAGCCCTTTGACACTTGTTATGAAAATCGTAGGTATAGCAAAGGGCATCGTTGGTAGCATCGCTACGGAATCCTAAAAATACATAAGGTACGTATATAACTCAAGTGAAATACCTCGCTGTACGAAACAGACACTTGGGCTCGGATTAGAGATAGAACCTAAACATAAATTAACAAAAGCTTTGTAGAAAGTGCACTGACAAATACAACTGCATTCTCCGTGCCAAGTTCGTCCGTCCGTGTGGCGAATTAATCCCATAATTGCGTTTCTTGTTCAACCCAAATCAAGAGGAAAAGTTCATTTGAATATTAGCGGGACGGGATGAAAAGATAACATAATGATTTTGTAGTTATGTTCTAAACTCTACTATTTATTATGCACTAAGCAATACAGTAGGCTGGAGCATATATTGTGAAATTCTCTACATACTAATTAATACAATGCTATTTCAAATAATTCTAAACACACAATACCATTTTCAAAATAAAATCTATTACCTGATTATTATAGAGCCTTTATTCAAAACATCTGTCATCAAATTAAGCTCAATTATGTGAAAACTAATAATACCGGCTTTGTCAGTCATGTACGACCGCATGCGAATCCAATTTCAGTAATCGCTACATAATAGATAATTATTCGTTATTACAAAATGTTTCTGTTATTTACGAAATTACAATTATTTTACAAAATTTCTAAATGAATCCTCGCCCGTTTATTTTCGAAATTCGACGATAAATTTAAATTGAAAGCAATGTCTCTTTCTTTTAGCAAGATAAATATCTAGAGATGAAAACACAGATACATGAATAACTAATAAAGGTGCGTAAACAATTCGTTTATCTAAATTCACTTATTTTTCAAATCAATTTTAAATCTACGTTTCAGCAACACGACTAAAACAAATGACGTCAATAAAAACTACAATACTATTGCAATACAAAATAACAAGTGGAAATTGGAAACATCGTGCCATGCGGTAGCCCAATGTTTTATTAATGGCTACTATCGGTCAACGCACATGCAACCAAATATCATGGAAATATGAAACATTTTACATTCCAGGGGCGTTTTTTTTAAAAAAATCCAGGAGTGTTCTGACAAAAAAACACAAGAACAATAATTTATAAAGTATTTTATTAAATATTAGAATGATGCCTGTTCACAACAGACTAAAAAATAATGTGTTAACGGTCTGTAATTAGGTATAATGACTCAAATCGAGTAGGTTTTATTGTTATCTGTCCCACTGTTTCAAAACAATTATTTGTGTTATATAATTTAGGCAGCTTATCAAATAGTATCAAATTAAACATATTATTATACTAGAATAATTTCCCTTAAGATTCAGATAAAATTTCAAATGCTTCTAGTAACTTTTCAGTATAGTCATAAGCTGGTTTGTCGTTCTTCACAATCCACGTCGACCCACTCTTCCCTTCACTGATCGCCTCCAAAATACCAGATACTGCGGATTCCACCCTGTAATAATACATTTAAGACATTTTTATTTTTCCGCAATGACGCGGTGGCTTTGTGTTTCCATAAATGGATTTGTATGCCCGAGGTGCAGGTTTGATTTCCAGCGCATGCAAACACCAATGTGATTTTTTAAAGTTTCTTAATTATTCTGCACTACTGACAAACGGTGAAGGAAAACATCGCGAGTAAACCTAGATTCCAAATTTTAATATTAGAATCTGAAATCGCCAGTGAGCTAGCGTAGTGGTCAATGCAAACTTTTCCGGTATGGTAAGAGGCCTGTGCCCAGCAGTGGGATGTGTATAGGCTAGTTTATTTATTGTTATTTTTTCCTGCAAATAGAGTTTTAAATCTACAACGGATGTAAAGATGGGAACGCAAAAAACATTTTCACTCGTTTAATTGTATTTAGTTTAACGAGTAGTTTTGTATAGAATAGACGGAAATAAATATACCTAGTTTTGTGTAACTGTACAGAAAGTTTTATGACTGTAACAAAACAAACAGCATGTTTCAGAAAGTAAGTGACTTTTAATGGAGGAACTACAGAATTTTAACGAAATTGTTCGGAGTTTCTTTAAACAGACGCATTCAGTTACATTTTTATACAAAATAATGACAACAAAATAATGTTTTGTGCATAAGTTTCTCTGCTAAAAAAAAATCTAGACTTTTAGTCCCATGACTAATCCTGCAGAAGAAAAAGAACAATTTTGAAATATCTACAAAAATATTAATTAAGCTATTTGATTATCATTATAAACTATTTAGCCCTGCAATGTGACCAACGGTTCTTTGTCGAATCTAAATCACAATCAGCTCTACCTATTTTCTTCGACTGAACTTTATACAGTCACTCTCTAAAGATGATATGGCTGCAAAGAGTGTCACTTGTGAAATGGCGTCAGATAGGGAATGATGACTCTCTAAAGTTGCTACCTTTAATGCAACATCTCCAAAGATTCCTGATCGCCTAGTACCCTGGTACAAAACTACTCATCAAACTTTGCTTACTTCTGCCTCACGGGGACTCGCGATGCGACAGTCCCTGACGAATCTTTGTCGAAGTTCTCCAAGTTGTTCCTGTTTAGAATAGCCGTGTCTGTCGGTCCCAGGCACACTGTGATCACACGTACTTTGTTCCCTGAGACTTTACTTTCCGTCTGAAATAAACAAATAAGTTTGATTACATAGTCCTAGTTTGTATGGATTTTGTAAAATTACAATAGACTTGCTGCGTTGAACTCAAATAATAATTGGCATAAGGGGAAGGAAATGATAATGACTACAGAGTTTTACACATATTTTATGGTGTTAGGATTCGAAAAGTAAAATTTTTAAGTCAATGATCTGTTTTGTTTCGATTGCTAACAATTATAAACTGGCATCTTTCACGTTTATTGTCCATACCTATACCCGTATAGGCCACGTTAACCACCAGCGCAAGTGCTAAAAGCAAATAAATGAACACGGCTGCTGTTTCAATCATCTGTCATAGATGCTAGAGGCCACTGATGATGATATCTAAACTTGTTCATTAGCATTATTAATTGCAGAATAAGGACCTTGATACACAAGATGTGTTGATCACACAAGATTCTGCTAACATAATACATTATTTAATAGCTCACCCCCATGGCTATACTGAACTGCAAGACAGCGGTCTTTGTGGCCGCGTACACAGGCAGGTGGCTGCCAAGGTTGAGAGCCAACAGCGATGATATGTTGATGATAGTGCCGCCATTACCGCCTTTATTGGCATCCATAATGTCTAGAGCCTTCATTGTACTGGACACTGTTGCTGACTGGAAGATAGTAAAGCTTATGTTAGAACAATGTTGTTTTTATTGATATGGGTCTATGTTTTATGGGTGTTTAAGGTGGTTTAATGAAGGTGTAATAAACCTCTTCACGACTACCTACACTTTCTCATAGTACAATATTTATAATTATATGTATAGAGAGAAACGGTATTTTAGGTATAAAAATTTATTTAAAATAAGTACCGTAGTGCAATTTTAAACTAAGTATATAGACAGGATTTGATTTCGCCTTTAAATCTCATCTCATCGTCATTTTCAAAAGCAGCTTATACTAAGATGTCCTTGACTTTTTTTTATTAAACAAAAGGACACTATTTATAGCTTCAAAGCCTCTATATTTACACATAATAAATACCACCATCTGAAGTATCTAATCAGTTTCCACGTTAAACTGAATTTTCTTGAAACTCGCGAATGTGTATGTACGATATTAAACAGGAACCGCATTCCGTGTCCAATCAAATCAGATGGGAACGTTAAGCGTTACTCACGCAGGAGCTCATACCTCACAAAATTAATATCGACCAGCCGCCAGTGTGTTTGTTCGTCGGCACTCGAAACCGCGCCATTGTTTATTGCACAGTCGGGATCCGAAGCTTACCAAGTAATAACTAGGCGATATTTACGGTATCTAGTCTAAATTGCTTTGTTTAGTGGGACTTTAATTTTGCAGAAGTAATTCGAGTTTCAAAGAGTCTTCTGGGATCCAATATTATAGAGACATATTAGTCACTTCAGTTAAAGTTGTCAGTAAGAGATCGCTCTTAGCGATAAGAACGCCCATTGTGGCAACATGTAACTTTTACCTTTGTCAAATCTGTTTCTCATGTGGTTTTCAATAACGAATATTCTATCTATCTAAATATGTTCTTATATTTAAAAAAAAATGTATAATGAAGTCTTGATTCAGAAATAATCGAGAATGGATTGGAGTAGCGAGTGCTGAAAAACTATTTTGCTTCGTAAGAAATAGGATTCATTACGAAGAGCTGACTACCAATCTTCGCTCTTCGGATATCCACATCAAATAGATTTAATAAAACCTCATTTCAAGGGTATCTCTGTAGTTGTGCGTAATCTCATCTCTCTCAATTATACAGATTATTATATCCAAAATAATACTCACAAAATTAATATCAACCATCCGCTTATAAGTTTTTTCGTCGACCGTCAAAACTGCTGCGTTGTTTATAACGCCGTCAAGTCGTCTATACTTGTCCACGACTTGTTTGTACGCGGCTGCCAGTTGGGCGTCGTCAGCTATGTCGCATTTTATGAACTTTGCTCTTAGAGCCCCGAACTTGTTCAGCATTTCCAGTTCTAGAGCAGAGCCTTCGCGGTCGGCCACGTCGAGGAAGGCGACATGCTGGAATGTAGCAAGAAAGAATTAAATAATAAACACGGATATGCATAGAGCAAGGCCTATTCAGGATATGACACAAAGTTATTATTGTGGCACAAATAGGCAGCCTTCCTTATGTATAATATTTTTTAGTTCCAAGTTTTCAGGCGTTAGACCGTTTTTAAGACTTTACTTTGCGTCACCAGATTCTTAACGAGTATTAGTCTTATATTTTAAGCGACTGCTGGTATTTTTAATCTCAAATAAAAAATATGATAATTAAATTCTATTTCAAGCATTTTTCAAAATCTTGTTGACTTTATAACACAATTCTAACAGAATGCCAAATATATGTATAATTTTGTCACAATAGTTTTGAAAAGCAGACCTTTACAACAGCTGTTGTTAGACAACAAAATGCAACATTTGTTAATTAAATTAGGTATACATTCACCGTAGCGTTTGTTTCCCAACAAAGTAACAAAACTGTGTGTTTTCAAACTATTTTGTTTATAAACTGTATTTCAGCTGTAAAACGAGACCAGTTTTACACCTGAAATACAGTTTCTTGTTGAGGTTTGATTTGGTTTACAGTTTAAAATGTTTCTGAGTGATATATTGTAGTACGAGAGTACTACAGTTTTTTGTTTTATTGGTGATCTTTTGCCAGCCTGTTGGTCCAGTAGTGAGTAGACCTGACTATTATACCGGAGGTCGAGGAACCACTAAACTGGTTTGTGGGATATTGTAAATTGCAATTTCTTTATCAAGAGATTGTGAATAAATAAATAATGTTTCATTTATTCATAAGAGTTAATTCATTTATTTTTTTAGTCCAATAGACGTACTTTCTTGGAACCAATTGGTTTTCTTCTCTATAAACAAAAGCAGTAACATAAATTAAATAACTAAAAAATCACACTTTATGTTTACTATCGAAATTCGGCCAAAATATTGTATAATCTTTTACGTACTTTCGTAATCTTGTTAGTTTATCTATATAGGTGTGTTATAATAATGAAAGTTCTTATCAACACAGTTCACGGACAGAATGACGTAATTATTAATCGCGTTGGCGAGATTGCTGTTGTTAATTCGTTATCATTTGTTTTTACCGATAAAGGAGTTTTTAACTCTATTATTTTCATATACAAATAAAAGGAGTTTGGAGAGGTAGGGGAAGGCCAAAGAAAAGGATGGATTGTATAAGAAATGATATGAATGAAAAAGGAGTTAATGATACTATGACACATATAGGGTAGAATGGAAGAAAAAAAACGCGTTGCGCAAACCCCAAGTAAAACGGGATAAGGACAGGAAGATGATGATGATTTCTGTATACAAGTGTCTTTTCGTTTCACTAAAAATAATCTGCAAAATTTGCTATCGCGAATACATCATCATCAACAGCCTTGTTCAACACACAGCTGGGCTTAGGCCTCCCTTTATTCATGCCATTCCCATCACATACAAACACATAAGATCATAAACTTACAGTGCGATCTAGAGAAGAATAAAACAAAAGCAAGCTACGGCTGTAACTAGTTCATATTGCATTTATTTAGCCCAATAATTTCAAAAGTCATCATGAACTATCAATACTCAGTAGGTACATTTACGTTATCATAATTATATGTACCTAGATAAGAAGTACATGGTGTTACCATAGCACTATATTGCTTATTATTCATCGCACACATCAATCGAGCACTCAATTTTGTTATAAATGTTTTGTTTACATATATGCCTGATAACAAATGAACGCAGTGTTTCGACATTTTAATGTATATTTGGAACTCATAATTATGTGCTCTTTTTATCAATAAAAATTGATTTCGGTTTTAAATGAAGCCTAAGAACAAGACAGCTATTAGTACGAAATATCTAAGATTTAGTGACCATTAGGATGTAACACATTTTTTTATATTTTAGGTATGATCAATCTCACAACGATTTCGTTTAAACTCACACAAAAAATATGTCAACTACTATACTGAAAAAATATTTGACCAAACACTTGCACAATATATATTTAGATTACATTTAAACAGCTTACCCTAGCATTCTCAGCCAGCAGAGCCCTCACGATCCCAGCCCCGACGCCAGCCGCTCCCCCCGTCACCAAAAACACTTTATCTTCCACACACAAATATCTCTTCACCAACTTCGCAGCCATTTTAAAACAAAATCAAAATTAATTCATACTAGATTATACTTTTCACACCAAAGTCGCCGGCGTACTGATCAAAACAATGCGCTTTATCGAACTAATTTCTTCACTGATAGGAGAATTATCAGTGTGATAAGACTCGCGAGTCGGAATTGAAAACGGATTTTTATTGCGGTATCGTAATTGTATTTGTGATCATCTTCGGTTTGGATTAAGAATTTGAGATAGTATCACAATATGGCGTCGTGTTGAGTTTACTTACGACTTTTATTTATAAAACGATTGTTGGAACGGAGTTTTGTTTCGTGTGTTTAACTCGTGCTGTTAATGTTCTTAGATATAATTTATAGGTTTTGCTTTAGTATATTGTATTATAACAAGTTTGTTATTCTTATAAGTTATAATTTGTCTCAAAATTAGGTGTCTGGGTGCCAGCTTGAAGAGTCCTTAAATTTATTGAAATTCATCTCTCTCGTAAATTCCTTTAAAACTAAATATTGTAATTATTTAATTTCGTTTTTTTTTTTCAACATCAACCTTTCAGCGTGATATTATTACCACGCTTTATGTTATCACCTAAAAAAAATATAATAAACACCCGCATTTGACGTTGTAACTTTCCTTATTTCCATAATAAAATATAAAATTCGTGATAAAACCTTGTTCACATTTCGGAATGTTCTCTTGAAAATTCTTCGGCGTTGTTGAAAAGGCTATATCATTCTCTCGTTAGTACTTCAGGGTGCTCCCTATGGCGGCTCATTTCGACTCGAGGGGTTGACGCGGCGAAGCGGCTAAAGCGCCGTCAAGAGGTGCAGCCATTGACTACGCAACAATAACGCCTAATAGCAGGCCAGTTTTAACGACGCTTTCTGAACCTTTTTGGTCGAAATTGAATGAAAACCTCTGGATTTTGGCAAGTGTTGAAATATTACGCTTAGATTTTTTGATCGATTTTAAGGAGTTACCTCATGATTGATGGTGTTTTGTCATTAGATTAGAAAGAGCAAGTCATATAAACAATCTTACATACGCTTTTAAACGTAAGAATCAAAATCTAAATAGATAGCAAGTTGTAGTGATTTGAGATAAATTGTCAGACTTATCAGTAAGAACAGGTATAAAATTATTTACAGACGTATCTTGAAATGTACATATAAATCTACATACGATCAAAGGCAACTGGGTGTAAGGGTTATTTCAATAAGTAAATTGAGACGGGTGATGAGATTTCACCCCAAAAGCGCCTGGAGGTATGCACACGGTGTTTGCTAAGAAGACATACGAAGATGATAAGTAAACAGTCATATTTACTTTGATTCGTATGTTGCAATGTCATATAAACATTGGTTTGATATTTGAAGCAGTAGATGATCTAAAAGTCGTGAATAAAGTATCATTGAAAATTCTAAATCTTTAATCAGATTAACAGGTAAATTCTACACACAATTTTAGCCTCCTAATCCAATTCTACGGCAGCATTTTAAAGTTACAAACCTCATCATATTTTTATCTCCCCGCATTTAAGCCTCGCATTCCATTTTTATTTTAATTATTTCTGGCTCGTACGTTTCCTCTTTATTACCATGTGATGTGAAAAACTCGCGAAATAATAATGCTGAAACAAAAGAGGGCGTTTTCAAGGGAATGTCATCAACTCGACTGCGAGTCGAGACGAGTTGCACAAGGGCTGGTTGACACATACCAGGGGACCTACCGCCTTTAAAGGTAAAGTTATTCCAGTTGCGGAAGCGAGACAGTGCACTACAAGGTATAGAGTTGCGTCTCTCTTCCACACCTGCAATAATGTTACCTTTAGGTGGTAGGTCCCAGTGTTGACGTATAGTACACATTTTGTATTCGCATTGAAAGAAGAATGTGCGGCCGGGGTCGTTCAGGTGAAATGAATGTAAATGTGGCGAGTCGCGTTTTTTATCGACAAACTGTGGATGTAAATGGTGTCGCGTTTGGATTTCGGTTTAGTGGCATTTGTTTTGAAATATGATATGCTTGTAAACTATACGGTCTTGAAATATTTGTATTAAATGATGGATGATATGACTAAACTATAAAAATACCACAATACGTAAAGAGAGAAAACATTTTTATTTCCACCACTAAAAACTGTTTGTTGAAGAAAATAGGCACTACACAACAATGAAATACCTATCAAACCCCTTTTAATTCTCACCTAAATATCATAATCCGACACCAATGTAACAATAAAAAGGGAACAAACCTATAAACTTTTTATGTTAGTGAAAAAATCATTGCCGATATAGAGAGACAAAGTTACGACCCAAAACTAGTGAAATAATAAATCCAACTTATACTACCAACTGGCTCTCAGTCATAAATCCAACATTTTTAGAACCCACTGCATGGATAACGACTCGTAAATCTTTAGAACAAATCCCTCAAGAGTTGATTCAGATAGTTATCTTTCAGAGTTATGTTTGCCACCTTGGGTGTACTAAATTCTTTCTAAAAATTACATTTAGTTGCTCGCAGTTAGTTTTCTACGTAGCACCTATTGTAGGTATTCTCAAGGTACAAAACAACTGCGTAACGATATTTCAATTTGAATAAAGAGCAATTTTCTTGCTATTTATACAGCTTAAAGTGTATGAGTAAGGAAAAGGCTTTTCAAACATGTTTTTTGCCTCACATTGAACTGAACCAATGTTTTAAAACTTGTACAACAAGAACTACCAACAATGTGTTCAGTATTCCACTTCTAAAGTTTTAAAAACTTTACCACTCAGCACTCAAGCGTTCTGCTACTGTCCATTACACTTTAAAACTAAGTGCTAAGAGAAAAAAAAAAAACAAAAATAGAAACTAAGTACAGTCGTTGAAAAAAGCGTTTCAACGAGGCACAAGTCAAACAAAGCTGGCGAGGTCTGCGGGTGTCCGCACAAACAAATCTCATAGCTCGGCATGCGTAGGGCTGACAATGAGAACAAAAAAGGAACTTTGATCTTTTTGACATGAAATATTCAAGTACCTACAGGTGTTTACAACGTTTTCAGAATGTAAGGTAGCGGGTTAGCGTGCTATTTTTATTCGGCTTCTTTATTACTGTCATCTTCTAGGTACTTAGTAAATTGTCAAATTAAAAACAATACGTTCCAAAGTCACATTTAAACCCGGTTATTCCCATAAATTATTTTTGTTTTAAAATATCTTGCTCCAAAACAAGCAAGTATTTTTATTATACTACTCATATTTATTCCTCTACTTGATAAAGTGGATCCCACCAGATGGGCTCAAAAGAAAAGTTCACGAAATGAGCAAAGTCACAAACAAGATCGAGGTGATAGTAAAATCTAAAAAGCGTTAATAATAAGCTGGGGAGCTGAAATGTCTTGAACGTTCCCAACCCTATTCAGGGTGAAAGGCCGCCTTTGTCCTTGCCGAAGTGAGATACGCAAATACAAAAACGCAACACTCCGTAAAATGCCTTGGGCTTCCCGACTTTACGTGTGCAGATAAAGAAAACAAATATACTGAAAAGATTTTGAGGAAAAGGCTTTGTAAAGTTTTCGGCGAGAGAATTTCGGATACCTTAGCTTTAGGGATTTCTTTTACATTTTTATTACGATTTCGATGTAATTTTAATGTGTGTTTCCGCTTTTTTCACATTACCAGACAAATTATTATTGGTATTCCAAACATTGACACGGAAACTTTTCATTTTCTCAAATATATGCTACCTACCCTAAAATCCTTACCAAAACTATTTCCCCAAATAGCACACTGCAACCTCGGCGGAATACTGCGGCGGTTGTCGCTGTGGCATGCAATTTACACTCCGCACTTCAGACGCTTGCGATTGTTAAAATAGCGAAGAACCAAGGAATTTTTGTATTAAATTTTAATACTTGTTTCAACTGCTTTGTGGTTTCGCTTATTTTCTCGTCGTGAATATGTAAATCAAACCTGAATGGGAGTATTCCCTAAAGAAAAACACAGAATTGGACTGATATAAATGTACATTTTGGGACATGAAGTAAGGTTAATACTACCTCGCTATTTGTGAGAATATCTAGGTAACAGATATAAATTAATAATTTCTTAATGGTTTGATATTAGTAACTAATTGGGTAGTTCTGATTTTAGCTTAGTATTTTAGAATTTCATGTTTAATTTTGCCTATAAAATGTTACGATACATCTACTAATGACTGAACTAATTAGTTCATTAAATATCTAAAAGGACTAAGCTGATTGGGAATAGATCAAAAGAGTTTACTTAAATAAATATAATTCTGTATATAGGCCTCTACCCAAGCAATTAATTAGGCTAGTCCTCTGTAACGCCCTTTACCAAGCTAACTGATCGATATTGTCTGAGTATTTAGGCTTAGTTATACAGGCTTAAAATTGAAGGACAAATTAATTGTGTATGGAAAATTGATGGAGGAAACAAAAAAGGTCGTTATCATAATATTTTGGTACGATCACATTGATCACATTGAAGACTTTCTGAAAAATAATAACACTTTTTTAATAGAAAGAATAAAGACTGGAAACTGTACGTGAAAATCCAGCTCCTTGTGTTGAGGACGATTAACGATACTTTTGCAGAAAAGTGCAGAATCTGGATAAAATCAATTATGTAGACGTAGTTGATACCAATTGCCCACCCGATACGCAACGGAACATTTTCTAACGCTTCCCCTTCTTGGCGATATTTGATCGATTCCGTCTGAATGTTCATTATTAATTTGGTGTTTGCTAAGCCCTCTTTCAGGGTGATGGAGGTACACATCAAAGGGCAAGGGAGTAATTACTAACCAACTGCACAACAGGAATAATTGCTTACGTCACCAATGAGGAAGAACCCTTGTCCGGACATTAATGCAAGGGATTGTAGGTCTTTGTATAGTAGTTGGGAAATCAATCAAAAGGCACTAATAATAATAATGTTCAGATCAAATTTGCACCTTGGCAGCTTATTTCAAGTAATTAAAGGCAAAAGGTGTGATTTATAATAATCCAATTCGAATAATCTAATAATCGAAATATCAATGCATAGTATAAAATAATGTCGCTTAGCGCGAATGCCGCTGGTTAAATAAATTATCACAATACAGTGATTAAATGTACAAAAATTAAAAACTATAAAAATCGATTGGTTAACTGTCTTATATCTCGCTAGCAAAACAGTTTACACATTTATTTTTATTGATACCTATCCGAAGACAGGCACTCTGGTTAAAACAGTGTACTCAAGAAATTAATTATTGTCTTCATAAAGCTCATTTTCCTACAATATACAACGGTATACTATAGGAATATCTTTTACATACAATACCGTTGTTTTGTATGTAATAAAGTGTATGTAAAAGATATTTCTATAATAAAGTCTTTATCTGGAGATAGATTGGCAGGTTCTGTATGGAACAAAATAAGTCTCGGATATTGACGTCATAAGGTACTCGTACATCGTGCTTTTATTATCTGTAGGGTGACACATTTTCTTTATCTCCTACATAATAAGATTCTGTAGGTAATTGGACACCAGTTCTTTTTTAGGTTAATTTGTAAACAGTACATTGTTTAGAGAAAATATAAAGCAAATAATATAATCGTGGAAAACCTATTCGACGCTGCTGTAAAATAATATTTACTTTTAATACAATTATCAATTGCTAATGTGATAGCTCTAAATCATTTTAGCAAGAAACTACTTTTCCAAATATATTTTTGTCCAAAATAAAGTAACCCTCTTTAATTATTTTTGCTGCTTATTTAAATTCTTAACACAATTAGAAATGCAAACAACAATTACATCTAACACCCACATCCTAAAATGAGATTAAAATACTAAAAGTTTTAGTAAAATTTAATTAAAGCTGTAACACTAGTGGAACAGTTACCCTGCTGCGCAAATAATTTGCTTACACCTCTTTACACTGCACAGAGGGTGTGAACATTGCACGAAGTACACATTTAACACTGCACTCGAATTTTAAACATGTAAATATTTTGCACTTGTAACTACAGGAGGCAAACCTACAAAACGATGATACGTAGAACGGTATACCACAGGGTATACGGTGTATACTCATAATAATCTTTTGTTTCAAAATGAGTATATGTTTTTTATTTTTTTAAATTTCGAAAGAAGTGGCGGAGAAGAAAATGTTTTATAAACAAACTTTTTTTAAACAGCAAATAGTTTGCACTAGTAACTACGTGAGGTAAACCTATAAACCGACAATATAATAATATATGAAAAATGGTATACCTATAATTATATCACACATATTATTGGTGTCTCATATCGTAATAATGGCACACATATCAAGATTTTGACGTTAATCATTGTAATATGTAGTTATCGCTGTCAAACATAGTCGCTTCGAAATATAAAGTATAAAATAAAGTCGCAGACCCGTCAAATATAAAAATATACACCGTGTAACATAATTAACGCACATCCTGAAACTACTTTGTTCAGAATCGATAACAGAATCCATTTCATTAATAAAAATAAATATTTTTTTTTTATCAAAAAATTATTTAGAAATAATTAAATTGTAGAATCTATTTTCATAAAGCACTCGAAGTAAACGAAAATGAGCCTTAAGTCGATGCAATAAGGCTTTAGCAATTCACAGCGGTTCACACTTTCAAATTTCACTCGTTTTGCCAATTATTTGAACAAATTATTCTGACAATATGTAATAAAAACAAATATCTAAGAAAATGATAAAAATGTTTCAATACATTAATCTATATATATAAAACTCTTCCGTTACTGACTGACTGACTGACTGACTGACTGACTGACTGACTGACTGACAGACAACGCACAGCCGAAACTACTGGTCGTAGAAAGCTGAAATTTGGCATGTAGGATCCTTGAGATATGTAGGGGTGCACTAAGAAAGGATTTTTGGAAATTCAACCCCTAAGGGGGTAAAAAGGGGTCATAACGTTTGTATGAAAAATCTTATTCCTTGGGTTTATAAACTTGAAACTTAGCACAAATACGTATGTGGTCAATTAAATAAGTTTGGCATTTTAATTTTTTCCAAACTACCCTCCAATACTGATTTAGGGGGTTGCGATTGAGTGACTGATTGACTTTCGCTCAGCTATAACCGCTCGGTGTAGGAGTTTAATATTTTGAACAAAGCTTCCTTTACTGATGGGAGTGAGCATCAAAAAAAAGATTTTTGGAAATTCAACCCCTAAAGGGGTAAAAAGGGGTCATAACGTTTCTATGAAAAATCTTATTCCTTGGGTTTATAAACTTGAAACTTAGCACAAACACGTATATGGTCAAGTAAATAAGTTTGGCATTATAATTTTTTCCAAACTACCCTCCAATAGTGATTTAGGGGGTTGCGATTGGGTGACTGATTGACCTTCGCTCAGCTATAACCGCTCGGTGTAGGAGTCTAATATTTTGAACAAAGCTTCCTTTACTGACGGGAGTGAGCATTAAAAAAAGATTTTTGGAAATTGTACCCCCAAGGGGGCGAAAAGGGGTAAAAACGTTTCTATGAAAAATGTTATTCCTTAGGTTTATGAACTTAAAAATTGGCACGAACACGTACATAGGCAAGTAAATAAGTTTGGTAATGTAAGTTTTTCCAAACTACCCTCCAATCGTGATTTCGCGGGTGCGATTTGATGACTGATTGATTAACGCACAGCCGAAACCTCTCGGTATAGGAGTCTGATATTTTGAACAAGGCTTCCTTTAGTAACACAATAAAATTGACCACTAAGAAGGGATTTTTGGAGTAGCAAGCCTTTAGGTAGCGGGCGGGGGGGGGGGAGGAGAGCAACTGATACTTTTAATTTTTCTAGACGAAGTTTTTGTCTCGCTTTACTTTTTGTTACATAACGTAATCAATAAACTCCAAAACTACTTATCGTTTTCAAATATTCACCATTAGAAAGCTACATCATCCCTGAGTAACTCAAGCTGTATAATATAATTCAAATTATAACAATTTTTTAGCCTATGAAAGAAAGTCCTGTCGAGATCATTAAAAAACGCCACAATCCCAAATTACACGTGGGTGAAGCCGCGAGCGGAAAGCTAGTTGTGGATAAAAAAGGATATTCTTTTTGGGGTGTCTGTGGATGTGCGTTATTTCTGTTACACGTTGTATAGTGCCGCCGTTTGGAAGATGCAACGGAAATTGAAGAAATAGAAAGATAACTTTATTACCCTAGTGGCCCGACACAGCTTTGCACGAGTGGAAAACTGATGCATTACTCATAAAAAACGTAAAAAAAATAATTATCTATTAAAAAACTGCATTAAAATTCATTACGTAATTTTATAGATCTAAGCATACAAACAAACGGGGGAAGCAACTTAATTTTATACTAGGTATTATAGTGATAGTGATTGAAATACCGTATCCTTCCATAAAATTTACCGCTGACTCTTTTTCTCTATTATGCGAACCCATTTAATTACAAAACACTATAAATTCAAAGACACTGATTCAGGTGTTCGGGATATTAAATAGTT
This sequence comes from Chrysodeixis includens, assembly GCA_941860345.1. Lineage (NCBI taxonomy): Eukaryota > Metazoa > Arthropoda > Insecta > Lepidoptera > Noctuidae > Chrysodeixis > Chrysodeixis includens. Next base: position 13,533,863 of record OW796095.1, on the reverse strand, counting down.
CGAGACAAGAGGAACAAGTATAGCGAACAATAAACTACGATCGGTACTGCGTGGCCAAACTTCCCCTAAGTTTCGTAGATAGGTAAAGTTTTACCAAGTTGCCCCCAATACAAGCGGCGTGACAACTAAAACTATATTATTCCGGTCGCTTCCCTGTTGTTCTAAAAACTAATTACGAGATAACAGCTTTATTTGGTAGGCTTTTGTTAAAAATACTGCTTATCTATTACTCTCAATTAAATTAATATTTTTTATCTAACTATTAGTCGAATTGTTACTCTTGAAAGAAACATATGACATTAATTGAAAAGTAAGTAATATTATTTAAGTAAGCGCTTAATATACTACTAATATAATAAATGTGGAAGTTTGTATGTTGTATGGATGTTTGTAACATTTTCATGCTTAAACGGCTGGAAAATTTTTGATAACATTTGGCACGACGTAAGTTGACCACAATACGGGGAATGTTTAGAACACAATACTGAGTAGAAACTAGCAGAATGCAGCAAATGCCGTAGTACATAAGTTTGTTCGAAGACACAGGTGCACACTCTATCCCCCGATGCCATAATGTACTGGACACTACAGTATTCGGAAGAGAATACAAAATGTTTCTTGGACAATATTCTCTCTACCAACAACAAATTATTGTTAAGTATAGACAATATTTTAGACTGTGCCAACAGTACTGCACCTTCGACTGTTTTCAAAATTAAAGGAGCTTAAGCGGAACCTTATTACATCAGATAATAAAAATCCTTTCAAAATCAGTCCTGCCATTAAAGAGATTAACGGGAACAAACTGACATAATATCAAAATTGACATAAACGACGGACGATGGACGGGTCACCTGAGAAAAGTGGATGGGACAGACTGGATGCGAAAGGATTCCGCATTAATGGTGCACATCAGAAATGGTTTATGTCTAGCAGTGGACTGCAGTAGGCCGTTTTTAGGCAATAATTCATTGATTGAAACTATACTCTTAAATCAGACAGTTCAAAACACTGAAAGAATATGAACAACAAAAGACATTTTAAATTAACTTATAGGAATCGTAATACCTATATAAATTTATGCGACTCTGTAGGTCATACTTACTTCCAAGTTCTCATTTGAATACCAGCTAGATAGTAATAAAAGTAGTTCTTACAAGATAATGAACATCTTTCCATTCACGTTTTAATATTAACGTAACAATACGAGATTAAATTGGAAATCTTGAGAGTTGTCATGAATGCACAATATATAAAGAATTCCAAGTATTTGAATAAGTTAGGATTGTGGAGGCGAACGCTCAGCATGTTTCACGTTTACTCCGGGAAACGAAATGCGAATTATGAAGAGACTTAAAATTTTAATTCCGAAAATATTTTCAAGCTGGTATGGAGGAATTTGTTTTAAAATACCGTAATTTGTATGAATTATTTTATGAGGTATTTAATTGTTCTGTTTGCTACGAGTATAATGTATCTTTGAAATTAACGTATCTATACTTTGAAGATTTTTTTTTTACTTGGGTCCAATTCAAGCTAATTTAGACACATCAATACCAAAAAGTTTTTTTTCCCAGTAGGCCTTCTGAGGTACTTCCAAAACGTTAGCCAAACAAGAACTTAAGAACACATTGCTTCAGGGGTAACCTATATAACCAATCTAGCTCAAACTATATCAAAACCACTTTCATAAGTCTAGACTAATATCACGACACTCGAAAACACAAATTGAAACGCCACAACATATTTCTGCGAGCACATTTAAATTTCATCAAAGACCCGGGAGTACATCCCTAGCGGTGCAAAATTGTATTTTCTGCTCGAGAGGACCGAATATGAAGGGACATGTCTCTTACATTTCCACTCCTTGGCGTCGATTCGTATTTCATTTTCTACATATCAGATTCCATTATTTTTGATACATGTTATATTTAGAACATCCTGTATTATTATACGCTGACCAAGGTTTTTGTTTTCATTATAAAAGGTCACCAGAATATTCTTTACATTGGTAACTGCGACTGTCAGAATATCGAAGAGGGGAGAAGTTTTGTAAATCCTCGTTCTTTCAACGAAAATACGTTTCAGCGATACAATTTCAAAGAGAATACCCGAAGGCAGAAGCTAAAGTTCAATACGGAAACTTCAATACGGGTGCCTCGATAAAATAAAACATACATGTTCAGTGTAAAGTCAAAGTATAAATTCGTATTGAAGCTAAATCTTTACCGACGTTTTAGCCGGTAGACACAGATGCAATTTACGCCCTCAAATTGCGTTTTCCGCATTGCCTAATTCCATTTCGGTCAGCTGCCTCGGGGGTTTTGTAACTAAACTAAATCATAATACAATTTTTGAACTAATATTGTATACACGCTTCATATTAAATTGGGTTAGAAACTACATATATGGAAACGTCTATGTAGTATTCAGAAGTGAATTTGGGAGTTAGAACTAAAATTACATAATTATTCATCTTAAGGGTCGGCTTTCATTCTGGTTGGATTTGAAATACTGTTTTTTTACATGAAATACATATATAGTTCTTACCAAATTTTCTAAATTAAAAAGAACAGTTTATTTGATACTGTGGCTGTAAATTTATAAAAATGTCGTTAAATGAATACTTGTCAATCAAATGAAAATGATTACGGAAATGGAATTCGTGCGAAATGCAATTCCATTACTTTTCCAATCTCGAATTCTCGTTGCCAAAATGTTCAGTGGGGAAACATATTTCAAACATTTTTGGTAACTTAATCATTGAAGTAAATGTGTCGCGGGATTATTTACTGTAAAAACTATTCTGTACTTTCAGGTTTCCGGTTGTTCAGGTTACTGTTATTCACAAGCCTTGTCAGAATTGTAAATAAATCTAAGGCTTCATTTTTATTAATAACTGATATTCATCTACAATTCTTCAAACAAAAAATAAAAATAAACTACACTAAGAAGGATAGAATATACTAATATGGATTAAACTAACACATAAATAGATTGCGTGTGTTACATTTTAAAATTTTACTGAAAATAAAAGTAGCTTGAGATTTTCATATCTCAGTATTGTGCACTTGGAGGGGCCTATATCCAGCAGTAGACTGCGATAAGCTGATGATAAGGATAATGAAAATTATTTTATTCAACTACAATACAAATAAAATCAGTTACCCGCTTAAAAACAGCAGTATCTACGACATCCAACTTGGGACGCTCAAACGATAATGGGTCCCATTACTTGACGTTTAACTCCACTTGTATTTAGGTTAGTGCACTATTGAACTCCCAGAAATGCTCTTTAATTTTAATTGGCTCATATAAAGCGGCGTGCGATTTAATTGAACCATTAGCCAAGTGGGTAGTGCCCTCGCTCTAATTTACACAGGGTCTAAGTTCCAAAAGTGCTTAGGAAACTTGTTTGTGTAATTTATCAGCGATACAATGCGGGTTAGTGTGTAATCTTGTTTGAATTGGCGCTCCATGATGTTCCACGAAATTATCGTTATGATCTCCTAACTAATGTATACCCAATTCAATTCTAAACTGGTCTTAATTTTTTCTTTTCAGGTCCTCTTCGACAGTTTCACACTTGGCCGCTTCACGTCGTTTACCGAAGATGGCTGCCCAGATGGATACATGCAGATCCAAGAAGCAAGCAGACCTCAGGTCGGCGGCTCTTGGTGCGGAACCTCCTGGGGCCCTTCCATCTATTACAGCGAAACTAAATCCATAACGCTTATCATAAGACTCCTGCATTTATCAAAAGAACAGAATAACTATAACTTTGACTTCCGAATGGCGTATAAGGTTCTGAGGAGGGAATATGCTACAGTGCGATATGGAGGGACCCCGCCTTCCGGTACGTAAATCATTTTGATTCTGAAAAATGGTATCCTTTATATTTTCTGCTTATATTTTGGGCATTGTTGGTAATATACACGTTTGTTTATTATGCTCCTTATAGGGCATTAATAAAACCAGACATGTTTATTTTGTTTAAAAAATGGGAATATCAATCTAAATTATATTTGGCATTTTGAATGTCTATCTTAATTGATAAAACATACACGTCATGGGACTCAGTCTTGGTATAGTCACATCAAATCTTTTGTTTTAATAAAAGAAGAAACAAAAGACAAAGCCTTGCTGTTGATGTCAAAAATCATTCCTCACAATTTATGAAATAAAATTCAGAGATCAATAGACCTCTCTAATAACAACATCTTATTCCAGAACGGCCTTTCTTCAAACTTAAACCCGCGTTGCCTTATCCCGTAAACATATCACGGAGCGAAGATACGAATGTGGCGAAGCCAACAAAAACTCCCGAGTATTACCTTGGGGATTTGATCTCCGGAACTTATTGCTCACGAATATTCAGCGACTGTGATCGTAAAAACTGTAGGCTTCAGTCACCTAATTTCCCAGGCGTTTACCCTCGAAACTTGACATGTTACTATGCCGTACGGCAACACGAAGTGCCTCAAGGAAAACACGCCCTGATAGTTGTTAAACAGCCGAACGGCCAACTTGTTTCAATTAGGAGCCAGAAGGCTTTGTACGCAGCACAACAAGAAAGGGGAAACAATGGACGGGAGCTGAAATTTTGGCAACAATGTGACGAAGTTCAAGACTATGTGACGGTTTACGATGGCTATACGACAAGAGACCCGGTGATTTTAAGGTTTTGCGGTGGAGGCGTACCCGTACCAGAAGCTATATCGAGTGGACCTGAATTGTTGGTAGAATTTACAACGTCACCGTTTGGTACATTTTTGCAACCAGTAACATCGCAATCTTTGCATGGATTTCAGTTGGAAGTTGAGGTAAGATCCCTCTTCAATTTATATCCTGTTTCAAAAACGTAATCTGCATAAAATATTGCGTGGAAAACACCAAATTTATGCAGCCGTATAACTTGCCAAGAGATGGAAAAAGTTTGGAATCCAACTTGTATTTTGCATAGGGCGTGAGTCATTATCATAAAGTTATGGTGCTAATACTTTTCGGCTCGAGAGAACGCTGTTGTAATGTTCTGTAATTAATTAAACAAAAGGCGAAGGTAACTTTTTATGTCTCATTTCCATAATTTGTACTGGGAAACTAGACTGATGAAAATTATTCCGTACTCAAGTGCCAATGGAATTAACGCTAGTGCCTTGTTACTTGAAGCGACCATTCTGCCAATAAAATAGCATTTGATTAATCAGAGTTATTTTTAAAGGTACAAAACCTTAACTTTTCACATTCCTTTAGGTACTAAGTTCATATGATAACTAACATCAACTACAATTTTTGGTTCATTTAAATTTCAAGGAATATATTACGTTCAACGGTAATGGGTCCATTTTCCACTTTTAATATGAGTTTCCAAAAAAGCCGCGGTTCATATTTGGATAGCGGCCAAATTGGAATTACAGGAAAAACGTTGGAACTTTTTTACGATAAGAACTTTCATGTGTTTAGATTATGATCTACAAAACCGTAATTACTTTTCTTATACGCTTATGCTTTTGGACCTAAACTTAATTTTTTTTAATTAGGAGTAATTAGATCGGTGTCTTTGTTAAGAAAATTTAAATCTATTTCATTCGGTGTAACGTGATAACATTCGTGTATTCATTTGTTTCTTGATTTCTGAAACGCTTTCATCTCTCTATATTAATAAGCATACCAATTTGGCGCTAACCAACAATAACTAGATCTAAAACAAAACTAATCGATGTCCATATCATGCCAAATTGGGTTAATGGACTAATATATCATCATGTAGTGTTATTTAAAGTGTTTCATTCTCAGTGAACAACAATAAATCAAGAAGTGCCCTGGAGGCCTCACTTGGGTTTCTGCCAAAGTGTAATTAGTAACGTAGGCTCGCACGGTCGGTAACAATAATGAAGCGAGGGAACTCGACACCAACCCACATTGTTTTAACTTATGAAATTAGGACTCGACCCCAATTCTTTACTTTTCAATAGAAAACCCTTTTTACATTTTTTTATTGTCACAGCCAGTCTGCTGGTCGTTTGGTTAAAGCAAAATGTTTTTGCCAATACGAATAAGTTTCATATATAAACTTTATAGTTATATGTTCAACTTTAATTGTAAATGAGAACGTAATGATACATAGCATTAAATAAATGAATTCGACGTCACAAATTATATAACATATCAATTAATTTCCGAAAAAATCGTTTCCACATACATATTCACTCATGACTTTACGTGAAACCTACGTCATTATCAAAACAATTTATCAAATTTCAGGTCAGATTCGTGGACCAACAATCCCCAACATACGCAAAGAACAAAAGGGCTTGCGAATTTTGGATCCGAGGGACAGGCCGGGGGATATTAGAACACCCGCAACACTCCCTACCTCCAAACACCACATGCCTTTATCATATGCAGGGAATAGACACCTCGGGGCCTTCGGGACGAAACATTATTTACAGGCGACCGTCGTTTTCAGCTCCACGATTCCGAGTGTGGTTTTCAGTATTGAAATTTTATGTAACAAACGCTCTGAATCCTAACCTACCGGAGGACGAATACTGTGGAAGCCATTTAAATATATGGGATGGCCCGATGAGAATATCGCCCGGCTGCAGCGATATATTTTGGTAAGTCATATTTTTCAGTGCGACAGACTTGGTATATTTTACGATGTAAGTGAATAAGATATTTTAAATCTCGTTATGCAAAGTGAGGATTTCAGTCGTGAGATGCTCCATCTGAAATAGATAAAGTGAAATGAATAAGATATTAGTAGCATTCTTACTAACGTGTGCCATAACAAATTCATCATACAAATATTGCAGGAGTTTTAGTGTAATTTATCACACAGGCAAAAATATGCCTTCAAGAAAAATAAGTAAACAAAATAATATAAGAACAATAATTCCGAATTTCTGTATGTACGATTTCAGAGCACATACACCGCACGCACAAAGTAATACTTGCTTTGAACCATAACGTCATTTGAATCACAATGAGCACACAATGCGAAATTTCAGAGGGTTCATTAAGGCCCATACATTCTTATGTAAATTTAGAAAGAAAAACAAAAGAACATTTTCTTCCATATTTTCTTTTGATTGCCAGTGACAAAGAGCGATCGGTGCAAATGTCCCGAGCAACATCACCGCAATCAGTGATTGTGGGTCGGCCTCCTACAAACGCTACCCTAGTTGCCCGGTTTTGCCGCGAGCGTGCCCCAAGGACCTGTGAACATGCATTGTTACGAAGATCCAGAGCATGTGCGAAGACCGAGAGCTTCTTATCGAAAGGAGACTCTTTGACTTTAGAGCTGAAATTGACGCAGGGGACCGCATTGAAGTAAGTGATATAATATGTATGTGATTATGCTGCGCCAGCTTGTCGATGTGTAAATATTTAGTTAGCATGCAGAATTCGGTTTGTTTACGGATTTAATATTTAGACTGGGTTCTGTTGGCGGCTATTTTGTTTATTATATGGCACTTATGTTATGTGACGAACCTTATTGTTGCCTTTTATTTTCGATTCTTTCAAATTAATATGTCATACGATGCAATTTTGAGTCTGTAAAAATAGTTGTTGCTAACTCGCTAACATGAGATGAAACCTCCGTGTAGTTTAGACTGACTTTGATATGACAAATATCAATTACTATGAGTCATATGACTTTATGTTCAACTCATGCTTTGTTTAATTTTCAGACCTGTTTACTTCAAAGCTCTGTACGAGTTTGTGGATCTTCACCAAGACGGTGAGCCCTGGGGTCGCGGGTTGTGCTCCAGACGCTTTGCTTCGCGTTCGTTTCCAGAGGCTCCTCCTGATCCACCGATAACATTTTCGTCGCCTAGAGATGTCTTTCTTTATGGAAGGGGAGGGAATCGGAACATCAGGTGAACTCAATGCAACTTTATAAATTGTTCATCAAATTTAAAACATAGGAAAATCTAAATCCAACAGACCATGTCTTACTATACACACATCACATTAAATTAAAACAAACTGGGTGTCTTTGTGCATGTGAATTGATTGTCTGTGAAACCCCCTGCGATACAAGGATTAAATTCCTCAGTATGGGAGTTGGTTTGAAAAAAAAATACTTACGAACTGGATCACTGCAGGCTGTTCTCTTTTAACTATCTCTTTTTAAAATTACAAAAAACTTACGATATACTTATATCTTTCAGTTGCACGTACCGTTTCGAAGCGAATCCTGGAGAGGTGATACGGCTTCGAGTATGGGGGGTACGCAGTGGCGGTCGGCTGTGTCGGTCGGTCCACTCTGCTCACTCCCCGTGGTACCGGTGCGCTGGTGACGTCACCGCTGCTGTGAGGGTGTTCGACAAACCTTGGAGGGATGGAGGCTCAAGGATACCGAGGGATTGCTTGTGCAGGTAGCTAGTGTTGACATACTATTAATAGTTAATCTTTTTTTTTTAATGATTAGGTAAGAGATGTAAATGAGAAACGAACCTTTTCCCAGCAGTGGGACACTAGCAGTCGAGAAAAATAATTATCTGAAATTCGGAGTATAATTTAGTGGGTTAAATTGTTACTTCACTACAACTTCTGAGTACCTTTACCGGTGTTGTTTTCTATCTTAAATAAACTTGTTATCGTTTTATCTTAACTTTAAATGCAATCTACGTAAATGGTAAAAGTAATATTTATCTACTGACATTCTTTCTCCAACAAAATTATCGACTTTTCCCGATCCGGAAGTCAGGCTTACAAGTTAATCCACGCTTGCAACGCCTGGAATACAAAGAGGGATAAACTAAGTTACCTTTTTTATTACTTTTTCCAGTGACGTCGGCGACTACGAATTCACCTCGCTCGCTACGGTCGCCGAACTTCGCTTCGACGTGGTCAACATGTCGGCTTCCGACGACTTTAGATCTTTCGGCTTTGAAGCCTCTGTGGAGTTCGTCAGATTGGATGCGGGCTGTGAAACTTCCCATAAGGTTTATGGAGCCAGTGGAGAAATGAGGCTTTCATCCTCGAATCCTATGTCAGAATCGGTGAGTAAATAAAGATTTTTATCATTATATGAAAATTAAACGTGCTTACATTATATTATTTTAGTATTTTTTTTATTATAAGTATATTTTTTTCTGTCAACTTTAGGAACATTTTGAAATAGCTTATCAAAATCTCGATAGTATTTATTATTAAGAGTCAAATATGCATAGAATGTGGGTTACCCTGACCTGATAACAAAAACGCATTTATACGTTAATATACTGGTATGTGAATGTGTATGGTTTAAACGCATGCATATATTATACGTGTTTCGCAATCATGAATGCATAATATTTTTATCATATCAACAATATTAGCTTTAATTTGAAGTAATCTCTTAAAAGCTTAAGTCGCCTATGTACATTAAATTAAATCTGAATTTCAAATTGCAAGAAGAATAAAGCAAGAAAATAACATTTTCGATCTTTTTTCAGGAACGTTGTGAACGTCGTCCTTGGCTGATTGATCCATCTCCAGGACGTTACCTGTACCTCCAAATTCGGGGCAGCATCATCAGAGAACCAGAACTGGACAACTTCACACTCCTCAACAACATCACAGTGGCTCCAGACATGAGGCATCTGTGTAGGACGCCGAACCGAATAGCGGTGTACACTGGGGGACTTACTCCGACCTTCATTTGTCCTGAACCGCCTGAAGAACAGGTAAAAAGAAAAAAAATAACTTCAATTCTTTATTAGTCATTTTCAAGAACAATAGTGAGTAAAAAGTCAGCCTTAAGCTTCATGATGTCTTTGTCATTGATAAGGGGAATTCAGAGTAAAATACATGTCTTAGAACGTCACTGCGCAAATTTCAGACAAGAAACGGGTCTTATTCGCGATGTTATTGCACCTACCCTGGTTATGGGTGGACTGGTGGTCTGTTAGCAATCTGTCGGTCTTGAACTCGGCTCAACTCAGCTGTTTAAGTTCCTGTTGTTCCTATGGTTTTAATTTAGATACTGACTTTTATTAGTTTATTGACGTAACCAACTATCATGAACGCAGAAAGGTCAGTTTAGTTAATTAAAAAAAAACTGTCACTTTAAAATTAATTACTGTGGTTCATTGTTAACTTCTGGTTTAATACATTTTCAGATTCAAGACATGGTGGAAGTTTTCTCGGACGGTTGGGCTAGAGAGGTGGATCCTCTTGCGAAACATGTCTTCGCATCTCCCTCGGCATCAGACCACTTTGATCTGGACTGGCCAAGGGCTTTGAGTGTGGAATTAGTTGCTGTAGAACCTGCTTCCTACTTCGTTACCTGGTTGGAACTTTCTCGAAGGTGAATAATTTCCGTAATAGGCAGTATTTACATGCGCCAGATGAATAATGGTATGATGTGCAATTTGCCTCAACGTAGATAGTTTTTCGTGCACTAAATACCATAAACGCAACTTTGCTATTGGCAATTACATAGGCACTCCGCACACGATAAATATCAATCGTGATTAGTGATCAAAATCCAGGATCGTTCACGCTCACGGTATAGATTGACCCTCAAGTCTCTTAAGTACCGACCCTCAAGTAAAAAGGAGTAAATGAAACGAAACGTGACCTCTGATATGGTAAAATGGAAAAATGAAACGCTTTGCGCCGACTCCAAGTAAAATGGGATAAAGACAGGATGATGATGATGTAAATGATAATGTGACGTCTGATAGGGTAAAATGAAAGAAAAAAAACGTGTTGCACCGATCCCAAGTAAAATGGGATAAGGGCAGGATGATGATGAATATTTACTAAATAAGTAGTTAATGTAAATATTTGTAATCTCCAGACACGCGAGCTCGCACGGCGGCGTGTTCGCGCTGTCGGGCGAGTGCGCGTACCGCTGCGAGTCGCTGGACGCGTGCATCGCGCCGGCGCTGTGGTGCGACGGCGTGGCGCACTGCCCCTACGCCGAGGACGAGCGCCTCGCCTACTGCTCCGCGCTGCTGCGCATACCCGCGCACTACGCTATAGCCTTAATAGCCTTCTTTAGCTTCACGGCTTTTATTGTGGTAAGGATTTTAATTATCACCAGAACCAACCTACTGAACTATCTATATTTTATATTTCTTTAAGTGCTTACGATGATTAAATGAATCTAATGTATTGAATCGACAAGTTGAAGTCCCGTCACTTGATGAATGGGGATGTCATTGCCATATAATATATCTAAAGTATTCTATTAACTTCTTAGGTTTTCCATTAATTTTCTGTGTTATTTTGAAGTAATCATAATCATAATCATAATTCTTTATTGCAAATCCACAATGTAAAGATAAGATGGTAATATAAATAACATGGTAGCAATCGTGGACCCTGATGGGCACAGCAAATAGTAAATTAGAAAATTAGAAGAGAGGAAGGCGTTGTATTATATAAGTATAGAATTATTTGTTTATGCTCAAGTATTCATATTCCTTTTCAATGTATGTATAGGTACTATTGTTATTAAGTTTTTATTTTTAGTAGGTGTTTACATATAAGTATATTTTTGTACATTATTTTATTAGTTTATCCGTTCTAAATTTATTATATTTATTTTATTGTATTATTTATATTTGTGATTCAGTATTCTGTATGTCCGCTGGTGTTTTGATTTTCATGTATATATTCCAGATAACTTTATGGCGCTCGTGCAGACGACGCCAGTCGGCTCTCCAGCAACGGTTGAAGAGCCTCTCCTCAGACACCGCCATCTTTGACGAAAAAGAAGTGATTTGCTGACAAAGCGAGGACTCTGTGCGATACGTGGAAATAGACCGTGTCACCACGGTTTGACCACTCTCTCGCGCAGAGTCCTGTACATTACTTTATACTTGTTTCAAGACAGTGGCACAGCCACTCCCATGGTTAGCCATGTAGCAAGGTACGCTTGACCGATTCCTCTAAGTAGTAGGTCAATTGTTGGTTGATTGAGGGTTTAGAATATTGAAGTTTGAATCGGAGTTTTGTGACAAACACAAAATTGTTGAGTCCTCATAGAAAATTGTACGATAAATAAGTAAATCGAGATGATGTTATGAGAATATTGTAAATAATTGTGATTATTTGTAAAGTAGGTAACGTTAGTGTGAATATAAATTTTTGGACCAAGTGCTGTCGATCGGTGGCCAATACTTGGTTGAAGACCCTACCAGAACAAGGGACTGATATAGATGAAAATTAAATATTCGATATTAGAAGTGCAGGATAATGTAAAACTGCTCATGTGGTAATTCAAGCAAGCTGGGCTTCCAATTCGTGAAATGAAATTTAAAGATGTGGTAATTAATTCAACTTAAAAATGGTCTTAATAGTAAATTTTGTTTTCATCGTTAACTTTCTGATCTATACGAGATTAATAAAAATGTGTCCAGTACGCTACAGTCGCAACTGAATGGAATATATGTGAGAAGTTTAAATGTCTTTTTTCTTTCTCAAGTCGGTAATAACCATGGTGATCGAGAGGTAAAATGAAACTTGAACTTAATAGACAATATGCAATTGAAAATTCAATATAATTCACCTTCCCTTTGTATAATTGCGTGAGGTTGTAAATACGAGGAATCCTGGTCTATATATGAGAAGCCCAAAAAGCCCAATGTGTTCAGTAAAAGTTGCTAAGGAGCCCAAAAAACGCACAATGTATGATTGGCCGATCGGAAGAAGCACAATTTGAGTTACGAAACGATTGGCATGATGTAAATATGTAGTGTCTCTTATTCAAGGTTTGTTAATCGTTACATAGGTATATTGGAGAACTGCGGTAGAATGACGCATGAAATGTTAGAACATGTGTGTGTGTGGCCGAATAATATGTAGATACGTAGGTACGCGTGAAGTGAATACAATTCGTGCGAGTTTCACTTTCGAGTTAAACGATCGTATTAAATAATTCGTGGCAATAATTTCTAATATTTTAAATTGACGGAATCGAATAAACGTTGACCTGTGTTCTAAATGTTACTCTAAATTCGTATACGTGATATGAAACTGCCATTTTTGTAAGAATATTCAAGTTCAATTAACGAAATTAGTGAAATGTTATAAATTTATATTTCTTCGGGTGTTTCTTCGATTTTCATTTATTTTTGACCATATTTGGACTCTCGTTGAGTTTGACAAGATGTCTTTCAACATACAATAAAAATAGAAATACAAGCTTTATTGTAAAGGAGGTTATCTATAAAATATTCCTATTAAAACATTGAAGAATTTTCATATTGTAGGAACATCAAAATTATGGTATATTCTAATCGAATATTATGCGATGTAAATAAAAACTATTCATATCTTAGCAATGTATTGAAGTGATATAATATGTTTGTTTCCCAAGGAAATTATTAAAGTTTATTATATCGCGTTAACTATTAGTGAAATTCTAGGTAATAATTTGATCAGTAAGAAAACAACAACAGTGGTTATATTTATAATTATTATATTTGTTGCGAGTTACAGAGCGGACATTGTTTCGCATACCAAAAGAAATTTTTATTTATGAAGTAGGTATTTATTGACTAAATAAAGTGTTTTTAATTCTAGCCTTATTTCAGCAATTAATTACACCATATTTAATAGACTATCTTTTAAATATGGTAACAATTTATCTGTGAAATTTCGCGCCTTTTTGTTTATAACGACATATGCTACTTGAACAACTTAAAAAGAAAATTGCTGTCAATAAAATTGTTTTTATTAAAGGTTTAATAATTTACATTTAGATAATTGTAATGTTAAGTATTAATAGACAAAATGGAGTAGAGCGTTTGTATCGTCTTCCATAAATATATGAGAATCTCCGGTTTTCGTTTCCTCCAATGCGTTGCGCCATATCAGGTATGATAATTAATACGGACTATTACGGATACTAATTAAACAGAATCAGGTGTTATCCTGGAAGACAATAATGATGGATAATAGCTGTAATAAGCAGAGATACATAATTTCACGTTCAAACAATTATTACGAAGAGTTATAATGATAATAAGAAGTTTTTAAAAATAAAAGTATTTACTGCATGAAAAGTGGTTTTTATTTTACATTTTAATATGTCCTTAATACTCTTAATTCTACAATTATTTATTAGCATTCCATAAAATATGTTATACCTACAGGTGGTATATTTTATAGTATAGAATCAATATAGACCCTACAGGCCACAGCTTAAAGAAGTTGGAGAGTTTAATGGTGGTTTATTACTAAATTAATTATATATTATATATGTATAATATGTATAATGTAACATATATAATATAATATAACATATATATGTATAATGTATAATAGGAGAAAGAAAGAAATCAAATTTATTCACACCGGTATAACACATGGACAACACAAAGATTAGAGTACAAACTGTAAATAAAACAACTACCTACAACAAGAATAACTCAAAGCGAGTAGAAGAGAAAACAAGAGGATATAATATGGGTCACACCATTTTGGTGTATGGTACATAATATGTTATAGGCAATGTGTATCATTCTATACAATCCCGAAGCATTCTATATAATGCCGGATTATACACATTGCCTATAACATATACACCAAAATAACATATATTCATGAGCATGAAGTAAAAAACAGCTTTGTAACATTGCACACCGACACTCCTATATCATTCATATGTATAGATAATTCTTTGCATTCAAGCCCAAAGGAGGTTGCATAACAAACAACAATAAGCGTAACGTATAATAATATGTTTACAAGTGCATTAACCTTGTGGTCTTCGGTCAATCAACGACCTTAACACGAGGTCTTTGTAAAGGTTAAATGAAATTATATTTGCATGTGAATTTACGTTTCGCTTACTTATGATTAACATCTGTTTTTAATTTATTCTTACAAAAATAATGATATTAATTAAATATTCCACGACTTTCACACGCCATCTAGTCTCAAACGAAGCAGAGCTTGTATTATGAGTACTAGACAACTGATAAATATACTTCTAAATACATACATACTATAGATAAATTACACCCGTACACAGGACCAATTTTAATGATCTAGCTCACCACACATAATATTTGTCCTGGGTGGAGATCGAACCCACGACCTCTGGAATAGCAGTCAGAGCCACTAACCACCCGACCAACAGGCTTGTTGATGATATATATTAATAGCGAAAGTTTATTCGTATGTTTTTTAGCTCTTTCCGCTTTAACAGCTAAGCCGGTTTCTATAAAATTATGATTAACAAAATTGCAGTTAAACCGACGTTACGTCTCTAGGAGTGAAGTAGGTCATAAGGCCAATTTCCAAAGCTAAAGTCCGACGAATCTTGGGTTCGATCCTCACACGGTAAAATTCTTTAATGCACAAGTTTTAAATCAGGGTGTGATAAGATGTGATGAAACGAGAATATTTTAAATAAAAAATCGTTAACCATCATAATTTTATTTATTCGTTCCAGTCAATTAGCTTGAACAAACAACAGGTAATTAAGATTGCAAAATATACGTTACTTAAACAAACTAATTAAAACCTAAATCAATATTTGGTTAAACTTCTTATGGTCTAAAAAAACATAGAACCTATACATTATTATAACTCTTATAGAAGTCTAGAAGTAATGATACCGTTATATAATTCCAAAAATAAACAAAAACCAGTCAACCTTTTCTGATTCATGGTTACATTGCGACATTGCGTCAATTAAGTATCAGAACCAAAACAGACCTTGACCAGTATGTCAATAAAATGAAGACGTTCATTTTCACAATAGTTTTTTGACACTGACGCTCTAGCAAACTATTTAAACAAATGAGAAACTAATCTTTAGAACAACGGTTGTAAGATGCGGAATGTAGATAAACTATTAAAATGAAATAACATCTTAGGCTAGATATAAAAATAACGAAAGGTAAAGTACCCTTTGTATAATAAGGTAGTGTAGGTCCACATGATGATTGTAGAATAAACTACGAAAGGATAAAACTAACATTTCGAAAGTACCTAAAAAGGCTTACTTAAAATAAAATCCTTTTGACTTTGATACGTATTGGACATGATTAACCCAAAAACGTGTTGGAATTAAACATGCTTGCTGGTTTCGAAAACCATTATAACTTACTTCTCGAAAAATAAACTCTTCAAGCCATTCGGAAATTTAAACATTACAAAAACAAAGTTCTTAAATTTTATCATTACAATAAAAACAACTATTTTACATGCTTAACTGATTGCAGTCACTCCTTAACTAAATACACCCTGACTCATGATACCGTAGGCTTTGGATATGTTCCCTGTGATGTCTTCAGCTGGTCTACCTGACGTGATAAGCCAAGTGCTGGCACTGTCACCTTCCTTGTAAGCCTTGAGGAGGCCTGCCACTGCTGCGTCGATCCTGAAAAGGTGTAATGATAAGTGACGGTGTTGTCTTGACTTTGGATATCAATAACCGAGTGACTTTGTTAATCACCACTTTTTGCAACGTGTCCCGGCTTCGATCCCCACATGGCACAAGGATATGTGCGATCTACAAATGCTTTTTCTGAGCCTGGGTGTTTCTTTGTATGTGTTTTGAATGTCTGTCAAACACCCGCGTCACAAGGTTAAAATTTCTTACTGCAGGACTCGTTTGTTAAATAAGAAAAATATTCCTATATAATATGATCTCTTATGATACGATTCATACTGATGTTAAAATTTATTAATAATTTGCTCAAATAGCAACTAGGGTCTATATTAATAGACTAGCTGTGCTCGCGACTTCGTTCGCGTGGTTGTCGAAACAAAACAACGTCGTTTAGATAAGAGTAGGCTATATACGTATACCTTGGCGTGAAAATAGATGACGAACTAAGAATATTATTAAGTAAAAAATGTACTACCTAAGCTTCAAAGTTCCTATTAATATTTCAAGAGTTTTTTTTTTATGTCACAGTTATGGGTTAACATTCAAAACTCACTGAGATAAACTGGAAGCTCATTAAAATAGATTTTAAAACTACTCGTTATAACTAAAAATACAAAAGAACATGT
Source organism: Chrysodeixis includens (assembly GCA_941860345.1). Lineage (NCBI taxonomy): Eukaryota > Metazoa > Arthropoda > Insecta > Lepidoptera > Noctuidae > Chrysodeixis > Chrysodeixis includens. Next base: position 13,516,886 of record OW796095.1, on the reverse strand, counting down.
AAAGGCGATTATAGTACCTAAATTATTTGAAATAGAATTCGTTTGTAGCTAGTGTACATCGGAGGAAGCTCTTTTGGCTCCTAACTCTAATCGGGTGTAAGCTTTGGTATTACTGTGGTATTACATAGGGGATGTCCGATGTCGTGTGTCTGATTCCTCGATGTCTTTTTCGAGCGCGCATGCGACTTCTCTTCTAACGTCAGGTATAAGAGCAATGCTAATCAAAGGGAGAACTTATTGAGCAGGGCTGGTTTTAAACAGCCAGGTATTATTCGACACGTTTTGTTGAGCGCTATGCACTGTGGTGCGGCGAACATCCGACGCCGCTCCCAATCTGGTGGATGTATGCGGGCGCAGCAGATTATTCCGGGCACCGATCTTCTATTTCGTTTTCTTTCTACTCCTTGACGGACGAATTTTCAAAAATCCCTTCTTAGTGTTATATGGTTATCAATGTTTCAAGTTTCTAATTATGGTAGTTTAAGCTGAGCCAACTGAGCCTGAAGAAGGGTAATGTTATGCACACGTAACAAACCATTTGCGGGAGAATGTGAACGGGGCATACTCGTACGCGAGATTAATGATATTAATAACAGTCTATCAACCCAATTTTACCAATGCAACTACCCTATACCATCGCAATTGGTGCACAATTGTAGTAGTGTATAAGTACTATCAAATCTTCAAAACCACGCGTAACACACAACAAAATTGCAGTCAACAGCTAGTTAATAAAATATAGTAAATCATTTACCGTCCAAACTATTGTTTTTGTTTATTTAAAAAAAACAATTTTATGTTAAAAAAGCCAGGTACTTCATACAATGCTTTTGTACTATCAAAAACGATAGAAGAAAAGTAAATGTTTGTTTAGTAAAATTTATATTCAAAAATTATTGAAAAATAAACTCAAAAAGTGTATGTCGAAATGAAATTTGAACTTGAAGTGAATTCAGAAAACGACGAAATTTGCACATGCAACGCCATCTATCGGATTTAGAATTTATCTATCAACATTAGTTCTATTTTTTGTCATAAGATGTCGTTGCAAGTACTACACTGAATTGCGTAACGTAATTATTTTACTTCTTGAATTCACTTAATTAATCATATCTTTTGGTAGAGTGAACCGATTTTGATCAAACAAAGACTAAGTTATACCTCAAGTTGCGTATAATTTTTGTGTATAAACATTGTCTGAATTGAGTTCGTAGATTTTACGTGATGCGGGAGGGACTTTCACCTCTCCTCCCTCCCCCCCTGTATCGGTTTCCGGGATGAAAAGTAGATATGATCCTTCCTCGGAGTAGGTACTATAACCATACCAAGTTTCATCAAAATCCGTTCAGTAGTTTTTGCGTGATTCGCGTTCAAGATACAGACAGACAGACAGACAGACAGACAGACAAAATTTTTTTTAATTGCATTTTATACTTCAGTATCGATAATAAAACGCCCCCCACTAATTTTTTTTTAAATATCTTCAATGTACAGAATTTGACCTCGACCATTTTTATTATAGTATAGATAGATAAGCTACATTTCAGCTAAGACCAATTTGCACTATTTTAATCTACTTGTAATCAGCAAGAATGTCAAAAAGGGGGGGGGGGCATGCCCATACTTTTGAAGAGTTCTATACGAGCTAAAGGCCAAGATGCCTTCAGTTCGTAAATTGGTTCTAGATATACACTACGAAAGATTCATATTTACTTACGTTTGCATTGGCAATTTGCCTAAACTTCCCGCAAGTAATTCATCAGTTTCTTTGTCAAAGGCTCCCATTTTGGATTGGCTGAAGAGGCTGGTATCGGTGCATCCGAAGCAAAGCGTCAATACCCTAACACCAGAGCGAGAAGCATGGGGATCCATCTGTGGATAGACACAAATAAATTTAAGTAAATTGAAGAAACTTGTTACATTTATAATAGCCTCTGAAGAGTTTTAACGACAACTTGTAAAATCAATCAGTCTTACCAACATTAGCCATGGCTTTTGAGTCGGTTTTTAAATTTAGTTTACACCGCTACTAGAGATCGCTTACATAAAAAAATAATAATACTACTCCTCCCTTCTCAAATGCATATTAACACAGAAATTTGTTAATGGTCAGTCAAATCTCATGATAAGCTCCGTGATTGTTGTAAGGTTTGCGGTCAGCCAATTACAGTCGTGATCAGTTAATTTGACAACAGATTCAATTGATCAGCCTTCCTGAAACTGGAGGTTAGTCAACTCCACGATTGATCGGACGTCCGATTTCTTATGTATGATTACTCAAGATAATCTGCGATTTAAATTGAGTAAGTCAAAGGCCTTAGCATACATTTAGAATACTGATGATTTACATAAAGTCGGCTCTCGTCAGCTTAATAGATATTTTGCAACTATGTAATAGACTACAACAACAACCAATAAACATAGTTTAACTGTCGAGACTATTCAAATATTGGATTATCCCTATCTTAATGTTTTAACAAACAACACCTTGTTTGTAATGCTCTTAATAAAATGTTATACAATTAGACTTGTGTTGATAATGATAAGATATCAGTGTAACAATATATTTATTTAATGGGTGCGTTTATTTTGCAATTAATGCGAGACTTCTAGCAACATCCCTTAGGTATCTTTTTCATTATTTATTTATTAATACGACCTCTTCGATCCATTGTAGCAAGTGGTTGTTATACACGAGATATCAGGGATGAATCCTGGATTAGGCTACCAAACCTCGGAAATTACATAACAAAAAATACTGTACTGTTTTACTATACAGTAATAAAAGTAAATTCACATTAAGCATAAAACGTGCAGATTTAATACGTTACATTCCCATAAAAGTCGATTAAAACTAAATCGATCGAAAATAAATCCAATAGTGATTCAACATAACAACTTACTCCAAGGCAGTTGCTGAACTGCAAAACAGCGCTCTTAGTAGCAGTGTAGACAGGCAGGAGATGTGCTCGGAACAGGCCCACGATGGACGAAATATTGATGATGGTGCCACCTCTCCCGCCATGGTCTTTGCGCATCAAATCAAATGCCTTAAACGAACTCCTGATCAAGGCAGTCTGTAAACAAATAGGCAAGGCATTAAAGAAAAGCATTAGAATTTCTAAACAAGTACTGCCCTCGTAAATGAAAACACAGTATCTCAAGAAATGTCATTTTGAGATAATGGCGGTTAAAGTTTGAAAACTAAAACATGACGTTGTGAAGAAACTATTATGGTTACATAAGATTGGTTTTTTTTCTATGAAATGCAAGTGACTGAACTTGATATTTTTATATTTAAAATTGCAGAATAACAATCAAATAATTAATAAAATGAGATAATGTGTTATAATTAATGAATTAATTTAATATATTTCGTAAAATTTAAGCTTAATCACAGTATCTAAGTGGTTACTGTGTTTTAGTCTACTTTTATTTTTTACTGTGTTTAAAGTATGTAAAGATACTAGTCTCTTAATAATGCCAAACAGTAACTTTAATGATACTGTGTTTTAAGCTATTTATCGCATCCGAATATCAATCTAGTAAGTGATATGCTGTGATTTAGGCTAGGAAAAACCTATTTTACTTTAAGCTGTAGTACAGTATTTAGATATACTGTGTTATAAGCTAACCCTTTGTCATTAGTGTTATTTTTTATTTTTGTATAATGATCAGGATATTATATATAAAGATATAAGGGATATTAAATATGTATATATTAGGTATATCAAATTAAACTACACTTGAGAGCAATAAATAAAACCTTGACTTTCTTTATAAGGAAGATTTTTTAATGAATCTGAATCAATGTTTAAAAAAAACATACACACTATTTGAAAGCCTACCTTATTACCTTTTTAATGATGTTAAATACAGTGTAAAAAATACCCATAAGAGGTTTTATGGCTCAAAACCCCACAAACAGGTAGAATTACGTAATGTTGCTTGAGAAATAATGAAAATTAAACTCAAAATGTTTAATCAAACTGATTATTAATAAGGTGTATTCCCTCCCTTAGCCTTAATAACAGCTCTTAATCGGTTTTTCATGGACCATGAAATCTTGTGATATAGCATTCCACTCCTCTTCAATGGCATGTTGAAGAAGCAGGGCTTCTTTCTCGAAATCTTCTTTTTCGCTCATCCCAGACATGCTCATTCGGATTGAGATCAGGACTACGAGCTGGCCACTCCATCGCGGTAATTCCAACGTCTTCCATGTAGTCGCTAACTGTTCTAGCGACATGCGGTCTGGCCTTGTCGTGCATGAGGAGAAAACCTTCTCCCATAAGCCACGCAAGCGGCCTCACATGTCCATTGACCACTTCTTCGACGTATCGTGCAGCTGTCAAACCTCCCGATCTCGGGCTGGTACTCGCCCCAGTGATGAATACAATGTCAGTTTTAGTGTCCAACATTATGCCAACCCAAAACTTACACGATCCACCGCCAAAAGCCACGTGTTTGCTTATGCAGCATTGTGAAAATCTCTCTGATGACCTTCGGTAGACCCAGAGCGTCCATCATGACCATGTAATGTCATTCTGCACTCATCAGAGAATATAACAGACCGCCATTGGTCGTAGTTCGTACGTTCAATTTAAATGTTCCCTGGCAAATGGTAGTCGGGCTTGTCGGTGAGCTGTGGTCAATTTGGGACCATTTGCTGGGCGATGTGAAGTCAGCCGTGCTTCACCAAGTCTTCTTCTGACTGTCCACCGACATACTGACATTGCGAACTTCTCGAAGCTCTTGTCCCAGTTGAACCGCATTCAGTTGCCGATTTCTTATAGAACTCGATACAAGAAAACGGTCCTCACGCTCTGATGTTCTGCGTCGCCGGCCAGATCCTGGTCGCCGAATGTACCCACCGGTCTCTTGAAACCTCTAGTACACACGACGTACAAAGTAGCGCCTCAAATTTTGTCGTTGAGCAACTTCACTTTGATTATGGCCTGCTTTGAGCAAAGCAATAACTTGAGCAGGTTCTGCAGGTGTGGTATCCATATTTTTCTGTATGCTTTCAGTAGAGATGTTTTCACGTTGACCCTCGGTATGCAACGGATAAAAAATCCAAAAAAAACCAGCGCCCCCCAGCCCCTCTCGGGTGAAAGGTTAGATTATAACACAGTAACTCAACGGTTACTGTGTTCTAATCAAGTAATTTAAACTATAATATCAAAACTGCAGGCATTAAAACACAGTATGTAATATACTGTGTTTAATTCATGTATCACGTAAATTATGAAGTATTTATTTTAGTTTATACCACAGTATTCAAAGTTACTGTGTTATAAGCATAATAAAGTATAAGCCTAAAAATATGTATCATAAATTAAAAAACAGTAAAGTCACTTTTTTACGTTAAAACACAGTACATGGAAATTTACTGTGTTTAACTCTAAAATATCTTGATATTTTTTTAAATTTCGCAAAGTTACTGTGAAGGATCTCGGCAACGGTAGGGGCTACAGATATACCGAAAAGTTCCCCAGATAGAGCGCGCGCCGTAGATTACTAATCTTTATCCAAAGCAAAAACACAGTAACTCAAGTTACTGTGTTTTCATTTACGACGGCAGAGTAAAAGTAGGATGTCTATGCATACTCACAACGTTAATTTCAATTTCCTTCACGAAGACATTCGGTCTGTCATTCATAATGCCAGCGCAGTTGACAACTACGTCTACGTATTCATATTCTTTGACGACATCGTCATACACTGCATCTATCTCATTGGTAGTGACGTCACATTTATGGAACTTCACTTTTCCTTCGCCATATTTGTTGGTCAGTTCCTGTTGGAGTTCTTGTCCCTTGGAGGTGTCGATGTCAAGGGCTGCGACATGCTGAAAGTTAAGACTTTTACATGGTATATGGACTAGTTACAATTTGTTTTGAAACGAAGTACACTATGGATTGCAATAAATACTTGAATACACTATGTACTTCAACCAGTTGCCCTACAATATTGTAAACTATTTTTTTCTCGCGACTCTACTCTCGTGAATACTGGTTAAGGATGCAATAAGATTACCTTTCATCTGATGCAGTCAGATAAAAAATAATTTATATCATTTAATCAAAATTGATCGAGCCGTTTAAGCATGAAAGAGTTATAAAAATCCATAAATTGTCACAAAATTGCACGATTGTAATTTAGGAAACAAAAGGGGCCCGGGGTGATTTAAGTCGTCGGAAGTCCGACACACACAAGCCGTGCCCTCGGCGACGGTTGAAGTCAGTTTTTCACCCCGAAGAACAAAAAAGAAAAAACAAAATAAAAAAAAAATAATGAAAGGTGTATTAATAGCAGTTACCTTCGCCCCCTCATCCAGAAAAGCGCGGACGATGACGGCTCCTATACCCGCAGCGGCACCAGTCACGAAGCACACTTTGTCTCGAAGATCGTGCATTTTCAGGAATGTTCCACTGACAACCTATTAAAATTACAACATCAAGAAGATAATTTAAACGTAAAGGTAAAACAAGTACTAATAATTTTGTATTGTTATGGTAAGGCCTATTGTATTTTGAACTTTATTCGCAATCATCTTTCGCATGACTAGTAATAAGCTATTTCATAATTACAAACAATTCTAGCTGCAATTTATTTTGTACCTAGAATAAGTGAGTTGTAGGTCCAAAGTTCATTAGTTCATATCCTTTAGCTAAGTACCAAGAAAAGTGATAAGCAAAACAATGTTATTCAAAGGTCAAAGACAGGAAACGGTATTTCTTTAGGAAATAATTTGAAGGTAACGGAAATAAAAATGAGGTTAAATGAAAAATCGACGATAGTGGCTGTGAGCAATTAGTGACGTTGGTGCATCTAAATGCCTTTTTACATCCGTACAATGTACTTGTATTACAAGCTGCAGTCACCAAGTAACATAATTACATAAGGAATTCTCTGCGGATCTTGTTTGAGGTTCGGTACTTTATATCACCACTGGTTCTGCTTTAACGATCAAGGGCATCTAGTCTCTAAATCTAATTCTTATAATCCTTTTTTTTGTAAGGCTGGGAAATTCTCATGGACATACACCTCCTCGGGAGATGAAGCGGACAGACTCTTACTCACTAAACCTGAACCGCTAAACCGGAATCGGTGCGTGGCGCAAAATTTTTAATGATCCTGAGCCTGAGGCGTAAAGAAGGATGGGTCCTAGGGTGTTTTTAGCCGGTGACAATCCGACACATTTTCACATCTAGCTCCTTAGGGATTCTAGTAGATTAAAGCTTGGCTTTACCCCGTAAGCAAAAAAAAATAGTGACACAAAACTATATTTCTTTCAGATTTTACGAACCTAATGAGCCAACTGCTTGCTATGTACTGTTTGTTTGTATTTAAGTAGGATAAACTTTCAGGATAACTTAGAATTAATTGACACTACACCCACTTTAGAGGTCACACCTCTGAATGATAATATAGGTAAGTTGCAGTGCAATGAACAAGAGCATAGATAACACTGGTACGATCTAATTGCTTTTAAGTTAAATGTTTGTTCTATGATAGCAATTCTAATTCAAATTACATATTATAAGATTCATATTTATTTAGCAATATTGCACTCAACACTGCACATTACTTTGTTAATTATTGACAAACTTATATTGACAAATGCTATTAAACTTTATTTTATATTATTTGATTAATTTAGTGCGGCGGATTAATAATTGTTGAATTAAACAGTTTACTTACGCGTATTTATCGTCAGCTCATTGATTGGGTTTGAAACTGGACGGGCATTTCCGATAAACACGCATAAGTATAATAGCGTTTAATTTAATAATTATATTATTTGTTCTTCATTTTGTCTATTTCATTAATTAGAATATAGGCGTGCTACTGGGGAGTTGCTGCGCCCATTTATCCATGTCCTTGCTCACAGTTTAACCACTTAAGGAACGATGAAGGTTGTACGAATCAAGATGCTATTCATATTAACTGCAGAAAATTGAGAAAAGAATTTTTTATTTTATTATTTACTGTAAAAATATTGTCTTGAATATGACTGTGCCTATTTGTTTTAAACACTGTATGCACTAGTCATGACATGCCTACTCATCTTTGGACTTTGCAATGGAATTTCCACACCGAATCATAGTATAATTATTCTGCAATAGTTAAACCATAAAAAGTTCGCTATAATTATAGTTCAAAGAGCACTGCTGTTAAATAAAAAGCAAGAAATAATGAATTATAATTATTACTGGCCGCATAAATATCTCAACAACAAATATTCATTAAACATTAAAAAAAAAAACAAATAAATGACGATACCTTATACGTTAACCACAAAGTATGAATATCACTCCGGAGCTGCCAACACAACAACACAACTGCACTCGAAAGATTTCAGCTCTCGACTGAGTCTCAAGGTGCATACAGGTGCTATAAGCGGCAAAAATATTTGTACAACGCATCTTTAAGGCCGGCCTCATACACTCCGGGATTCAGAATCTGAAAGACTGTTCTTTATTTCAATCCCAACCACTTTTAAGTTACAGGTGAGTAATACTAACCCACTTTTTGTATAATTGCAATAGACAACCGACTCTCAGATTCTGAATTTCATACTGTATGAGGCCAGCCTAATACAAGGCAAAGGATACAATGTGTAGAATTTGTTTTAGGTGTATTATACCTACTTTATAGCTTGATAATACTTGTTCTATTAATAGAACTTCGTTAGATAAAAGTGTGCGTAATTAGAAATAGGTTAATTTGTAACATTATCTGTGTTATTTTGATAAACAATTCTGTTCTCTGCCCTTGTATTGGATTAATCCAATTCATGGGATTTTTTTTATTAACTCACTGGAATAACAAAATTAAACGGATAAACAGTCCTGTCCCGGTCTGTATATTAGTCAATAAGAGGTTAAACCTAAAAAAAAAACTATTTTAGAAACATGGCTATATTTTTGATAATGAAAAGAAATAAGAAGCGAAAAATAAACTAACTCCAATTTAACTGATAAAAGCGTGGTACATATAGCTGCATACTTCTTTTTCCTGTTACATTACAATTTAACACGATTTTATCAACAAAATTGGAGTTAATTTACTTTGAACATTGTAGTTTTGTTTCATTAATAATACAAGCTTGGTTTGAAAAGTAATATATTTATTTTTCCTTTTATTTAAATATACCTACAAACTACATTAAAAAAAATATAAAGACCAAAAACCAATATGCATATGTACTGTAATACCCAAGTAAATATAGGTTTCCAATGCAGAAAGTACCTCAGGTTTATAGAATCCCAGAGCTCACCTCTTTGTCTCCACCTAGCCACCTTCTATCTGCATCATCAGACCCTGATTACCATCTAATATGAAAGTACTCGTCACGATGAGTTAAACGAGCCCACACTCGATGGGGTTGCGTCGTTCTATTACGGATTTCCTGAGTCCACCTTTCAGTTCCATCAGCTCCAGATCAGAGCCATGTCGTAATAATATTGCACTGTCATCCGATTTAGACATACAGCTTAATCGAAAACCAAATGGAACAAATTTTACTTGCAGGATTTCACCCGAATTGACATACATACAAACACTGCAAGTTATATAAAAGCTTGTAAAAGGGATAGGAAAACAGGCATCACGCCCATATCCATTCCTTACTGGTTTGTGTCTCCATGTTCCAAAACCGTCGAAATAGAAAAGAAAAATAAAAGAAATAATAGAATTGCGAGCAAAAAATCGAAGAGACGTACATAACGGGATTGATTATTTTATTACCTTACATTATAAGGTTTATCTATAAAATTGTAGCAAAAACCAATTTGTATGTTAAGTTAAAGGCAAATAAAACCTGCTTAATATTCTACATTTTTTTGTTATCAATGCAATAGTGGAAATTTACTAACATAAATTTTATTTTGCAAGCACTTAGTCATTTTAAATTAAAGGTATAAGCTGCAAGATAACAGTCGTTTAATTTTTGCTTTTAGTAGGTATACATCAGGTATTCCTTCTTGAATGTTCTATACGTGTGAAATGAGAAGTAATAGATGCACAGAAATCTAAATAAACAATATTTAGACTTCTATGAATAGAGGACTTTACTTTGACTTTAACTCACCTTATTTCAAAGAGTCAAATATTCTCCAACAAATGTGCGAATATAGTCCAACATTTCTACTTTTGACTGGCCTGATGGTCTAGTGGTTAGTGGTCTTGACTGCTATACCCGTGGTCGTGGGTTTGATTCTCACCCAGGACAAATATTTGTATAATAAGCAACGTTAATTGTTCTGTCTGTGTAAATTATCTATAATATGTACGGATATCAGTTGTCTAGAACTCGTAACATAGGCTACTTTAGTATGCTTAATTTGAGACTAGATGGCGTTGTGTGAATGTTGCGGAATAATTATTTATTTAATAATTTTGTAGTTTGCTGCAGTGCAAAGTCATACTGACAGCAATGTATTACTAGAATTGAAGGGACATTCTTATATCTGAGTCAAGGCAACGCCGCCGTTCGACACCAAATTTGTGAGGACCAGTTTCCAGTACAAAAATCTGTGCTTAAACACCATTACTAAGCTACCGTATTTATAATTATAACAGGTCCTTAAATAAAACGAAATTGAGCAACTTTGCAAGGCACCTACACCTTGTAAGTCATTTTAAAACGGATGGTTTAAATTCTAAGATCAGGATGAACATCCACCATACGGAAAGACGAATAAATTTGTATTCTAAAATACTTCGTGGCCTAGCATTTTAAAATTGCCGATGTTTCGTCATAAAATAATCAAGATCATTATAATGCTGCTCTTTGGATTTTATTTTTCTAGTGCTTGATGTACAACTTGGTAAAAGAGTATCTAGTATTATCATCATCATTCCCCTGCCCTTATCCCAATTATTATTGTTTGGGGTCGGCGCAACACGTCTTCTAGTATCTAGTATTAATATCTTTTAAATATTTTTATCTGTTTTGATGGCTTCCCCATAATGTCCTTTTCGACGTATTTAGCAAGTGATGGTACATTATATTACGCAAATCAATTTGAAGACACTGATGCATCTCTGGATTACAACCCACGACTTTTGATTTGGCCGCTCAACTGGTTTACCAATAGTAGTAGCTAATCATAGCACTTGAATCAGCTTAAACCTCAAGACTGCAACCTTTTCTTTTATGTGCGTAATATTAATATGTTACGGTCAACCACTTTCATCCTATTCTTTCGTGTATTCGTCCTTTCTTTCCTTATGAAATTTAAAAAATGATTTTGACATCCGAGTGTGTCATTCTGACCTTCTTGTACATACCAATATCATAACTTACCAAGTATATAAATAGGAGAAGTAAGAAATCAAAAATATTTTTTTATTTGTGGTGTAAAGTGTACATTTATTTCTTTAATTGCATAAACAAGTGAATAATTTAACTATAAACATTTCTGTGAATTTGTGCTTGTACATGCCTAGACAATCTAAGTTCCAAGATTCTTTGATTTTCTTATTGAAAGGCTGCAAACAATTTTTTTTCATGTAGCGAAGCACCCTTAACTAGCTACAAGCTAAAGCTTTAAACTACTCGCAAGGACCAGCATTGAATCTTTATGTCCAACAGTGCTTAAATCTTAAAACATACTTCAGATTTCAAAACGTGATTATAAAACATCTACCCCATCTGATCAGTTATCACGTAAAAATAAATACATTAATCCTATGTCCTATTCGGTCAGTATTTTGATAATTTCTTTGTCTGCCTTCTCGAATATCGGCGTGACTTCTTGAGCTGGCAAGCTTCTGTGGACGACCCAAATTGAAGCACTCGCGGCGTTTTTGAAAACTTCAACTGTACCACGTGCGGCGTCCTCGGCACTGGAAATTGGATAAAATTTGACGTTGACGAGAATGATACATTTTTATTTTTTGGTCGATGTAATAATAAGTCAAATTATCAATTTAATCATATTTTTACTATTGGGACTATCTTTTGTTTCCAGTAGGTCCAAAAACTTTAGAAACTTTGACATTAGAAAACTGTTGACTCCAGGTCTAGGTTCTAAAGTATCATTCCCATGGAGAAATGTCGATGAAAAGAAGATAGGGAAAAGTCTAATTTAGACGTAGACTTTTCCCTATCTTCTTTTCAACGACATTTCGACACCAGATTCAGCTGAATCCGCCTTGGCTACCTCACTGCCTATCTATGCTTAACAGTTTTAGTTTTAAAGAGGTAGTAGACCCTTTAAGGTCCAGATTTATTTTTATAAATACCCTAGAAATATTACATACAGCTAATGTTTAAAATGTTAATGCGGTTGCATTGCAGTATCACATGATTGAAAACACCCAGATTTTAGATAATGAATCGGGAAAATGATTGCTACATAAGATATGGTAGTCAATTATTAGATATTAATGATTGATTTTAATGATTTTATTAGAAGATAATAGTAATGGTGATAACAAAAAAGAATAGTTTTACAAAGATATTCTGAACAAACCGCAGACATATTAAGTACCTTGTCCAAGACAAACCATTAATATTTGCAAACATCTCGTTGTCAAGGCAAAACTCAATGTCAAAGGGTCTTAGACAACGGATAGCAGTGCGTTGAATGAAAACTAGGTAATTAAATTTTAGAGATGACATAAGGATTATAAGGCCGCTAATAATTTCTTTACAGTAAAATTTTATCTTTTTCTCGGGTTTCCAGCCTCAAAAACCACACAATGTTAATTTTGTTGGTAAATGAAAATATACTATTATTTTACTTATACATACCTCTGTATTGGTACCGAATTCACTATGGCCTTGACTTTGTCATCGAAAGCACGTTCAAAAGTGTTCATGGTTCCCAAAATAGGTGTGTCTGTGACGCCGTAGGAGAGTCCAATTACTCTAACTCCAGTGTTAGCACAAGTATCTTTCTGAAAGCCAAAATACGCTGATGTTAATAGGAAACTTAAGACGAAATATCCAAGTTCGCTTGACAATCAAAATTTGTCAGATGGCTTACCATCTCTTGTGAAAGTAGTATTGTTGAAGTTGTGAAAGAGAAACGTTAACGCCTGTTGCAATTGTTATAGCAATCACTCACTGTCACAAATAATACAACAGCTAAGTTATAAAAGTTAGTGACAGCCGTTGTAAGACCTTAAGTTTTTTCATTACTCGTAATCACTACTATTATATTCTTTCGGTTTTCACTAATAATCAGTGCTTTATCTATTTTACTAATCCGATTCACACATTAGTGAGTAATAGCCTATCTATTACTGACCGATAAGCAAATGGGACAGTATTTTCTAATCGAATCTATTTCTAATACTTTGTCTTTTGATAACAATAAATTTAAGAACTAGTCTGAAAGGATTTATGAATCATTCTGCATTAGGTTTTTAAATAAACGACAGTGCTACTTACTCCAATACAGGTACTGAACTGCAGGACAGCTTTCTTGTTCGAAGAGTATATGAACAGCGGTGGGCAGATGGGCGCGAGTCCAGCAATTGAGGATATGTTGATGATAGCCCCTCCCCTACCTCCCTTGTCGGTACGCATCAGTTCTATTCCTTTTAGGGTTCCGAAGACTGTAGCCAACTGGAAAAGTTTATAGAAATGTCAATGGTCTGGAAAATTCAGTAAGAGTGGAATGATTGAATTTGGTGAATCACACTAAAATTTATAAGAGGGATGTTTGTGAGGTCTGTGTACTTGTAGTTTTTGACGATCTTATCAATATAACTGCGCATTTAAAGTTTCGATTATCCGAGACTGATTGCAACTCTTATGTGTACGTAATAAAATACAATAATGATCAAACAAGAACACAGATTTCTGAAAGGTAGACCAATTTATGGAAGATTTTTTCGTCAGATTGTTTGTAGGTATACTGATTTGTTTGCCAAAAGACTGAAATCCCTGTCAACATATTCCATCAGTCTATTAATAGCTTAAAATTTTACATCAGCCTATCAGAAACCGTAAAATAACTTTCTAACTGGTTAATATACTCACATAATTAATTTCAATCTGCTTCCTGACCAATCCGAGAGTACTTTCATCAGGGATTCCAGCATTATTGATCAGTACATCAATGTACTCATTCTCCTCTTTGGCATCAACTAATGCCCCGAATAACTGGTCCTGGTCTGTCACATCGCACTTGGCAAACTTCACTTTATTGTCACCATACTTTTCGTTGAGTGACGCTTGGAGAGACAGACCTGACTTCTCGTCGACGTCCAGAATTCTCACATGCTGTAAGGAGATAAGTATCACATATTAGTAAGATGTAAAACTCGACGAAACATGTTTCGTACAACAATCTCTCTTTCTCTCTATTAACAAATGAATAAATTCGATTTATTAGATCAAGATCTCAGAGCTAAGTAAATAAATTGTTTTCTTTTGGAAATAAATTTACTTTTATTAAAAAAAATGATCATTTCAAAGCGTCTGAAACATTTCAATTTTTATGAAGGATCATCTACATTGACTCCTAGCAGTTTACTGCTGGAAAAAAGTCTCTTCCAAGTTACCTAACAGCGCCCAGTCAACTGCTGGTTCCAGTTAGCCGCTAGATTGCTGGCATGTAGAATTCTGTACATTTTGGATTTGGATGATTCGACGCTGAGAATGTGCGAGGTTTCAGGAGATGTCGAGTCCTAAAATTCACTTCTTTCAACGCGTACACCTTAAGTGTTCAAAATTCCGTAGAACATTTTCGTAAACCGTTGTAAATCGGCAATCATATTATTACTATACTTACTAATTACATACAATTAGACATTGTGTAATTTTATGATAAAATATAAATTTGATGTTTCGAAACTACATTTATCAATTACTTTTACAAGCATAATTATCATAGCAGTTCCTAGATACTCCTATCACACCATCTAACTTTGATTATATTTTTTGTCTGTGTATTTTCCTCAACATATTTACTATTGACATTCATGAAAACGGTTACTAGGGTAGGTATTTATTAGTGATTTATAAATTATTTTAAGTAGTTTTGACGATTTACCCATATTTATCGGACTGTACTGGTAACTAGTGCTCGAGATGTATAAGTAAACCGATCACCACGCTATTTTAATTATGCACTTGTTGCGGGTTTAAATAGACAAAAATATACTCTATTTGGTTCGACAAGTAAACCACTTTGAAACGGTATAAACAATACCTAACGACTACCAATTCAAACAAACCACTTGCTAAAACCGTATTTAGTTTTTTCCGTTGTGTTAAAAGTCACATCAAGATTGTGTATCATCTTCTTCTTAGCATGTTTAGCTCTTCTCTTCATTGTTATGTTAATTAAAAGCAATAAATTACATTTTATTAAACGACTACTTAGCCACGCTAATTGCATTGTCAGTAGCTTTGTACAGATCTTCAAAGCTGCAGGTGTAAGGCACGCTGGACAGCTCATTTAACGGGCCACGGTTTAAGGAAAGACGCAAGGGCAAGGATCAATGGGCGCAGTCAATTACCTAGCCAAATCGAGATTTGAAGCTGAGATACGGCTGTTTCAGATTAGATATTAATTGTTAATTAATTGAGATTTATTTACACGATTAAGTGTATATTGCAAAACAAATGTATATTTAACAGTGATAAGTTTTTATTACGTTTATGATATACACTGCATAATATTTTCCGGTTGTCACTTGGGTACACAAATGATTGGGCTTTTTTACAGGCAAGTAAATATAATAACAATAAATATGAATAGTGTTGGCAGACATTGCGTAACACTATAACATAAATGATAGGTACATTAATAATGCTTATTTTAATAATATATTTTGTTTTATAAATAGGCACATAAAAATAGGCACCCAGACCCAGTTGCAGCTAGAAGGTTCGATCATCAAATTCGATATTATTAGTGCATGGTTTTTGCTGCTGTCAAATTCAGTGAAGCCACTCAAAACTAGTGAAACTATTCAAAGGTAATTTTGTAATTAGTGCCCCATTAATGGTATAAACTGGTAATCAATCAAATCAATGGTAATGCATAGGTACTTGACAAATTGTAAATGCAAACTTTCTCGGTTATGCTGTATTCCTGACCCCTTAACTCGAAAGGCAGTGACCAAACGTGGATATGAAAACTATTTTTTTCCGTATAGTAAGGAATTTTTAGCAGATATTTCATGTTAGCCAGTGAACTGAACCAGTCACAGCCAGCGTTCATGCAAGCTGTGAATGGTTCCTCGGACTATGTTCTCTATATTATTATGTCTATGAATTTGTATGCACGAGGTGCAGGTTCGAACCCTAACGCAAGTATGTATCAATGTGGCTTTTTCATTTTATGAGCCCTTTCCAATTTATTTTAAGACACTGCTGACAAATTGTAAAATAAATACCGTTAGGAAACCTGGATTTCGAATATGGGAATCTGAAATCTGCAATCCGCAGTGAGCTGGCGCGGTGCTAAAATCTCATTTTAAGTGCCTATATGGGAAGTAACCTGTGCTCAGCAGTGGAACGTTTATCGAGTCTGATCGTAGAAAAAAATAATGAAATAAGCAGCACCCTGTACTTCTTGTTTGTTAGGTAGAGTTTTCTTTTACATTACAATATTTAAATTATTATTTAATAAAAAATAAACTCCATAACATTTTCATGATCATGATTAGGTACAACTTCATCGTATTCGTTTTGAATCAAGACACCTATCTATTACTTCTTCTTGTTCGGTAATAAGTTATAACCGTATCCTTAACTACTATCCTAAACACATTAAAAGAGTATGAAACTTATTTACCTACAGGAACAATTTTACCACACGTTCACCCACATAACATATTATTATTATTATTATATCAATCGAGAAAGTTTGACAAACATTATAGGATGTCAATCTTTTTAACTGAAAATTACATGTAGGTATGCACTTTGCATACATTTACCATTAAGACACAATATTTTAATGAATAATATGTCGAAATAAAAAAGAAAAAAATTACCTTAGCTCCTTCTGCCAGAAAATGGTCAGTGACCACAGCACCGATGCCATTAGACCCACCAGTTATAACAACAACCTTATCATTTAAATCGTACATGTTTGTTGCTTAGACGTTGATTCGACTGTGAACCGAAACCTCCGACTATTCGTTATCAAAATATGATATCTAAAGACAGGACTACACTCTTATAAATTAAAAATCCTCAAATATGACAGCTGTTTTGTCCCACGTTCATAAGGCTTAGCTTATACTAGAATGGAACAAGCGTTTAGGCTACTCAGTTTGACAGGATAAAATGAATAATTTATTTTGTAAGAATTTAATTTAAGTATTCCCTGACATTATTACCTAGACTTGAGCCCTTACTGGGGATTAATAGTAGGTAGGTACATAAATAATAAACCTACCTATCAAAGTAGGTAGGGCTTAAATCGCGTTTCTAATTGTTTTTCTTTATAGGTAAGGTACCTAAAGACAGTCCACGATCCACAAGACCATCTTATAAAATCATGGTTAAGTGTGTGCGAAGGCGAAATAGGAATATAAAAACCGTAGTAGGCAAGTACTTATTCAAATTATTTGAAAAATATTGGTAGGCAATAAATAGATATGTTATGTAAATTAATATAATAAAACCTCGGTACCTACTAAATGTCAATGGTTATTTCCACGGTTATTTCAGTGCGAGTTGGTCCTTATGTAAAAAAAGTTTGGAAAGTCACCTAGTAATTACGGTTCCCTAAGTGTATTTGTTCTCAAAAAAAAAGCCAATACCCTCATTATTCCCCCAAAAGATTCTTCTAGATATACCTACCTACCGCTTAATAAAATATTTAAATATTCCTTATAAATATGTAATGATTTGATGAACTCATAAGTAGCGTAATGAATAGTGGCAAAAGTTAGACATTACGTTGTAGTTTATGAAATAAGTTTACAGTAATAGTCTCATTAAGAATTTATTTAGTTAGTTAGTTTAGAACTTGTTTTTTTTTTCAGTATTCAGCAGGTAACATAAAATACATAATAATATTACAAACTTTTAACATTATGAAAGTATTATTTTTAAAATAATTCTAACTGGGAGGTAATGTTAAATAAAAGTCTCCTGTGTAAACCAGACTTTAATTAAAAATTGTGATTAGTATCACATCATACGTATAAAGATACGGGGCTGCCGATTTTAGAAATTATCAAAGAGAATTTCCGTCGCTATCTCGATAACGTATCTACTAAGTACATTAATTTCACTTTTGCTTCGTAACAGTCGACTTCGTGATTGCATAATCACTTAACTAAGTCTTGTAGACTAAAATATATTAATTTTACTAACATAATCTTAATTGCTGATGTTTGTCTAACGTTACCATTTCATTTTACAACAAACTTTTTCCAAGTTTGCGTTAGTCTTCACAAAATTTATATATTTTTTTTCTTACGGACGATAAGAGTAGGTAATTAAATATCATATTAAAATTATAAATTATACAAAAACTTTCTTCAGAAAGATATCCGTAAGTTAAATAAAGAGGATAGAATTATAATGATTGGTCAATTATTGAAAGTTTGTTAGAAATAAGTAAAAGTTAACTGAATAACTTATCTGGGGTAACGACGTCGACGTCTGTATGTCGACATGAAATAATACATAGAATAAAAACCTTGTTAATACTAAGTTATAACTACTTACCTAAAGGATATTATGTGCACTAAATATTTGCGACTATGTAAAGTATCACAAGAAATACCTAAAAGCAATAAAATTAATTTATTTTACGTCGTTTTTCAAATCTGGCGCCACTATTATCTCAATGTTGGTAGTTAAAATTCGTTCGGAAAGTGGTCACGGCATTCGCAAATTGTTTCTATTTAAGAATTTAACTTAGACCTCTAAAACTCTTGGATTAATGCTAACATACAAATCTCATGATTTCTTAGTCTCTACTGATAACTCAGTGTTAAACTGCAATAACATTAACACCAATTTAAGCTTTGTATTTATTTTGCATCCTTCTTTGGTTTCTAAACCGATCTCAATTCCCACCGTGTCACTTTTATCTGACAGTTGGTTGTCCGACCAGCTCAATGTTCTGTTGACGTCACGAACTCGCTCGCTCAAGTCATTGAATTTAGCTCACACTGAAAGTTGTTTTTTCCCAGCGAAAAGCAAGCAAGAAAATAATAGCTCACGTCATCGTTCCGTCTTTTGTAGTTCCCATGGTGCAACGTTAAAATTAGTCATACGTGCGTGTGTAGTTTGTCAATTGTCATTACATTTTCAAATTTTGGAGGCAGTAGCCGTCCGCTCAGTGTTTTAAAAGTTCGGCACCGAAAAAGTTGAATAAAAATGAATCCGTGGCAGCAAGTAAGTGGCTTCTTTTTTTGTAGTTATTAGTTTAGGCTTTGTGTGAAGGATTTTCTTAATGCGCTGTTCAATTTGAGATGAATTAGTCCGGTTGGTGTGTAAAAAGTTTGGTTATGAGATATCGGCGTATTTTAGGAGGCCGATGCTTTGTTTATCACAATAATGTTGAATGTTTCTAGACAATACGTAATATGTTGAGCAATAAATATTATTTTAAGTAACTAAATAAAATCACAATGTTTTATAATATTCTACAGTCTTATTACGTAGGTACTACGAATTTATTTTTACTCATCATAAGAACTGGGTAAATATATATTTTTTATTTATAATAATTAATAGCAAGCAGGTATTAATTATTATAAATAAAAAGTAGTAAGTAGCATCACAAGAGGCTTTGGAATACTTTCAAATGTTTGTAGAACATTTAAAAAGTAGGTCTCTTTTTCATTCTGGTCAGAGTTGTGTATAGAATATCAATGTTATTATGATAAAATTAGTGCTTGTGTTATGAATGACAAATAGAGCATGATTTCACCAGCATGATATTAGTGAATTTTCACTTATCACTGGGTTAAAGTTTAAAACCTCAAACTTTTTAGAAATTACCAACATCACAATAAACTATATGATATGTTAAGATCAAAAATTATTGCTAGGTGGACAATGAATTGATTGTCGTTTTCATTTCCTTCAAGGGCCAAGGATACCCGCAACAGCAATACCTCCATAATATTGGATTTAGCAACACAGCCCCACAGTCATTTGGGAACCCCATGCCAATGCCGGGGTTCCCCACCATGGGATACCCAGCACCTCAGCCTGGCGGTGCTCCGGGGTACCCTCAGGTATCACAGGGTTATCCACAACAAAGCTCTGGGTATCCAACAAATCAGGGTTATCCCAACACTGCTCAAGGGTACCCACCTCAAGGTGGTCAGGGTTATCCTGCTCAAGGGGGTTATCCCCCGGCCCCAGAGGGCTATCCCTCCGCTCAAGGGGGTTATCCCCAACAGGCTCAAAGTGGGTACCCTCAAGGGAATGCTCAGCCTGGCTACCCTCAAACTAACCAATACCAGGGTTATCCGCAACATAATCAGTCACAAAGCCATAGCCAACAAGCTTACAGTGTATCATCATCTGTGCCTCACACACCACAGGTACGTTTCAAACCTTTTTAATCCAACCTTATCGATTTAGTACGCTAAAAACCGATAATTCTAGGTTTATTACTTTCACATACATTTTCATACATTGTTTGGTAATCTGTTATTGTTTATTTATTTTTTATTGTGCTAATCTTAGTAAGCGAGTTATTGTGATAAGCAAAACATGGGTTTATGCATGTTTGGTATTAGCTGCTTGCTCTATAGATTGTCTTATCAGCTTGTATTTATTTGGCTATTTACTGTAGAATATGACCTTATTTCTACTAACCTATGCACTTGTGTCTATTTGTGCATGTTTGAACAGTTGACCAATGAACTATAATGTAAAACAGTATAAGTATTTAATAACAACATTTTATTGACCTGCATATTCCTATTTATACTCAACTTAATGTTGTGTAAATTTAGCGAACTATGAAAACAATTTTCTTTGTGATTTTTATAATCTCTTTAATTGATAATTTAATCATAACAACCATTTCATGTTTTGCATTGTTATATTAATCAGCAAAACACTAAGTGAATATGAAATTTAATTGCTGTGAAAATAATAATAATGTTGATTAGAAATTAGCATGGATCATGGATATTTATTATTATGTTCTCTGGCTATTGTTTGAACAAGAAAATAAGTTAGGTATAATATAATAAACCAGCCTATACACATCCCACTATTGGGCACAAGCCTCTTCCCATATAGGAAAAGTTTGACTTGTGCTTTGATCAAGACTCTCAATGTGGTTTGGCAATTCCAGATTCCAATATTTGGATACCAGGTTTCCTCACGTTTTCCTTCTCAGTTTGTCAGATGTGTATTAGAATGATTAGGAAACTACATACTAACTTTGGAAAAATCACATTGGTACTTGCCTGTGCTGGGGGTTGAACTTGCACCTTGTACAAATCCATACATAGAATAGAACAACAAGGCCACCACAACTCAGTTAGGTATGCTAATATAAAATTAATACCTTAAATCATACAGCATTAGCATGAAACAAATGAATTTATAATTATTTGTAAATTTAATTAAACATATGTAATTTATAATGCAATTTATAAAATTTTCCGAGAATCTAAATTTTAGGTGAAACATTGAATTAAATGTGGTTTTATTGGAATGGGTACTCATATTGAAAACGTTTTTATATTACATTAAATACTGATACCATTATATTGTTGATAGTATGTATGTAATGTGGGAAAATCCTATCAGTTGCAGTTCAGGCCTTTCAGTATCCTGTTTGCTATCACAAATACAAACCAAACATAAATTAAAATATAATTTTGGTCATTTGTTCAAAACATATTTGTATTGTTTATTTGCCTTCCACAATGTATAGAGTAGGTACACAATTGAAGTGTTTATTTTTTTTTCGTGTTAGTATGAAGAAGACTGACATTCTGGGCCATATTTCATACTCTTTTCCTGCAAGCATTTTGCCATTACCTGCAAAATTAAAAAAAAACGACTATGCCTTTACCTAATTATATTATGTTAACGTTTACCTCATGTGTATTCATCGGGAGAGCCCGAATAGTTTCGGAACAAACCGGCTTTCTTGGGTTAAAAAAAATATAGTAAGACCTAACTATCTTTCTGTTAAGTTCTAAATAACGCTGCTAATTATGATACACGATTGGAGCATTGTTTGTATTAGATTCACTTGATCGCGTTATCTCTATCGGCGGCCGTTTTCGATATTGTGTCCATCGATGGATTTGCGTACGAGAGATAGGTAGTTATTTGTCAATCTCTATAGAAAATATGTCATGATTGTCTAGTAGCCAAATCCACCAAAAGGTGGAATATAACGGGCGGCCCTAAGTCGATTAAAGTTTTAACGACGTTTAAAAATTAGTCTAAAAGGCATTATGGAATTGTTTAGTTAAATCGGCTTTGTATTTCCTGATAGATGTACTTTTAATAGATGCCTTAAACGTTTCATTTTTCCTGTTAATTTGATTGAAACCTGTATCCGATTTCTTGTAATTATTAGGTAAGTGCTACCGAAACGGGAATACATTAAAATTAAATTTAGTCGTGGATGGATTTAAATGCAACGAGGAATAACAGGACTTTGCCCTAAAGGGGGGCACTAACGTTCATAATAATTTTAGATAAGTAATTGTCCATAATATGGACATCGATAAAACCGATTTTTAATGTCGTGCCAAATCAAGTTCCACAAGTCGCCATATTCCCATATTTTTGATCAAAAGAAGAAAAAAAACTTGCAATTTAAATTCGTTGCGAACATTATTGAGAGTAACACAGGAGGCTGGCGTCCGTACCTCCTCGTACTGTGACTCTATTCAAGGAACAGTTTGCTGCAATTACATTGTTATGCTCACTTCGCCTCTCAGTACATTTATCAAAGCAACCAACGATTCAGTCTTGGCATTGGTCCCCACTACAATGGATGTAGTGATCTCTAGAATCTTTGTTCTCACCTGTAAACCAGGCCTTTTTTAATTCGTGTTATGGTGTTTATAAGTGATGCGAGTGTTCCCGTTGATTTGAAATAAGTATTGAGAATTAATATGTCCTCTGTAACATCTAATTCAAGTATGCGCAGTGCCTATAGAGCATCAATTGGTATACGGCGAGGATTCAAATCGTTTCGTTATACGGTATTTATTTTCTTTTATGTGTTTCAATGATACGTTATTTGTTCCAATTGTGTCCGTTGAGAGACAATCGTGCATCACGCATAACTAGAGCTAACAAGTTAAATGCTTGAGTGCACGTTTACGCACGTTTAGACTATTCATGTTTGTCTAGAGTTTGTTGCAGCTGGCTTTATGGCTATAAATAGGCATAGGCCTAACATTGAATCCATTATCTCGGGATCTGAATCAGAATTATTTATTTGCTAACATCATAAAGAGCCTTTGAACCTTAGTGATTAACGCTGTCATTTACGAGAGATAACGAATCAGCGACGGTTTATTCTTTATCGTATTAACAGTCCTAAAACTAGACGAAGGTTTTTCCCTAGATAAGACTTAGGGACAGTCCCGCAACAGTTAAACTGACTCTTATAGCTTTCATTCGTCTAGTATAAAACTTTCAGTGTAGGTTTTATACAACGCAGTCTTATAACACAAAGACTGCATAGACCATGGCCCATATACCAAAGTCATTCATTTTCTGTCTGACGGTGGTTACAACGATGTATGATATTGACGAAGATAATGCCACTTAATTGTACGACTTCTTATACTGTATAACACTTATGATATATGCAACACGTGATTTAAGTACTTAACCAATGGACAGCTATCAAAATTGTAAACACTTCATATCGCCTCAATTACTTACGACAATATCAAAATGAAGCTTAAATCGATAGTTATGCATTAACAACTATAATGTTTTGTATTTATGAAACACTTAGCCACTTTTATCACCTGAAACATAATTTTCGATTACTTGTAGGTAACATCGAATACTTTGGCTTGCATCAAAATTTAAGAGCTCCATAAATCACCTTATAATACAATTTTTCGTTTACCCTAATCGTAAATACTGCAAATAACAGTAACATTACTTACGACTTTTTTATGTTAATCTGATACCTTAGCCACTTTTAGTGTAAATTCACCGCTGTTATTAACAATCACGTTTTACCTATGGTATGTCGGGCACATTATTTAACCACTCACATTCTTCCTCTTTCCTCTTATGGACACTTGGATACCTTTAGCTTTACACATTATTTTGAATCATTAGATGATTGGATGAATGTAGTGAAATAGAATTTAATCAATCAATCATCAAATCATTTTTGTTACTAGAAATGGGAAATATAAAGTATTTACTCCAATCTAATTACTTGTAAACAGACGTCAGAAAACGCAATCTAAATCAGTCGAACCAAGTACTTTTAATTTTCTCATGAATTAAAATGGAAACTTTAGTGATAACGAATAAAGAAAAAAAAAATAACATTGATTTTTCTGACGTCAATCTCAGAATATTTATCGGTCTTATAAATACTTACACCTAGAAAAAAACGAAGGGGCAGATTTACCACTATTTACTGATGTGCAAGCGAGACAGCGCACTACACGGTGTGAAGCGAAGTCTCGCTTACACAACTGCAACATTTAAAGTTTCGGTAGCAGGACCCCGGCCCCAATAGCCAAATACAAAGACAAGTTTAAGGAAAGAAGGAAGGACTTTGCCTAGCCACGGAACACAAAAAAGAATGATAGTATGAAATACCAAAAAAACCCATAAAAAATTTCTTTCCCTTTTCAGAACTTTCCTTTAACATGTCGTTCTTTTTCAGACGAAACCTACCGTAGTGCCAGCGAACCCCTTCGATCCTCGCGAAGATGCCGCCGTCCTCAGGAAGGCCATGAAAGGCTTCGGCACAGACGAGAAGTCCATCATCCACGTCTTGTCAAGACGCACCAATGAACAGCGTCTGAGAATCGCCTTCGAGTTCAAGACTTTATATGGAAAGGTAAGTTGAAGTTATATGAAATGCTCCAGTTTGGTTGTTTGAACAGGAGAGGTCATAACACCAATGACAGCTGTCAGCGGTAGCCAATGGCAGGGTATTTGCTCCTCGAGCCAGGGTCACGCAGAGAATGTGTGAGCGATCCCATGACGCTGGCTGGTATTAGAAGGGCTCCGAGGTGTTTTTAATCGTTGGGAGTCCGACATATTAGCATCGACATCATTAGCGTTTTACCACGAAAAAAAAGGGTATTTGCTCCCTTCACAGCACAAGCAACTGTTTCTCAAAGAGTTCTTTTTGTGAGTGATTTGAATGCCCGCGAGAACCCTAAACGCAAGGATTGAGTTCCTTAAATGCGGGCGTTGTGAAAAGAGATTTTATATGAAGTGGTGGTGTGAGGACTATAAAATAGAATTGTTTGTTGTCCATTGTCTTCTAAAATCTTCATGACTGGGGCTGGTTTACGTAAGGTGAATAGAAATTGTCTCACCTGATGCGATAAATTTCATGACTGAATTGTATTTTCTCAATCTATTTGGCTATGGGAAAACAGACAGGTGCAAAAAAGAATTGATTGACTGATGCTATCGTGTATAAAATGACTTATCGTAAATTACCCATGACCTTTCTTAAGGTATTTTTACGGAATAGTTTTGGATAGGTTATATGAATAAAGCTACATTCCACTATGATGTATTATATAATCGCAATATCGCGATACATTTTTATATGCATGGCTATAAAATTCACATATGATTAAGCTACTATAAAAACGGTTTCAATCATTAACAAAAGAGCACGGTGAGTCACGAGGTATGTTTACATTCATGTGGTAATTCGTTACGTACCGAACACCACACGTCAGTGAGAAAAACGAATCATGAAAATGTACTTTACTGCTTTGGAATAAAAGCGCTTTTATTTTATTCACTTATGGGTAAATGTTGAACAGTGCTTGTACTATAAGATCTAACAAAAACACTGTTGATGTTGTGTAAGCGAGACATTGCGTCGCTAAGCAAAGTGTAACAGCGCCATCTAGCTTCCACAATGGCTCTAGTCTTTTGTTTTAACTGGGTTATAAGCTAATTTATTCAACCCACACCAAGGGCACAGCATCACGTTACTTAAACAAGACGGACTTGCATGGTGCATTAACTTAAAACTCCTCGGTCTTTCTATTAAACAAGTAGCGGGATCGCTTGCTCTGAATGAAGTCAAGTAGAAATGAATACCTAGTAAAGGAACATGTGCTTACTGTGACGTCACTGAAAAGAACAAGTAGCTCGTTCTTATGATAGCCATAAAGATTTTTATCGCCCCATCCTTTGTTTACAGCTAGCTTTGATAAGAATCTGAGTGTTGTCGTACGACGCTGTATCCAGTTATCTTCAATTACCGTATTTCTTCACTGTAGGTACTACTTACAGGTAGTTTCCGTTCAACTTAGAAATAGGACAGAATATTCTAGAATTCTTGATAAGTTATGATTGAGGTTATGAGCTGGCCTATTTGAATATTAAGTGATTGAGTGAGTTTTCACTTGTGTTCAGTCTACGTACAATATAGTTCTTTAGGAATTGACTACTTACAGTATAGTACTTATGTTGTAGATCGCTGGAACGTAAATTACTTTACAAGGTTCATAAATGTATGTATATTTGTCTCTCCTTTAAACCTTATAGTGACAGAGACAGAGATTGAACGGCGATGTAAAACTTTTTAGCATTCAGTATTCAGTCTAAAAGTTCTTTAAAATAGTAGCTTGTAGGTTTGCCCTACATATAATTTATACAAAAAATATATAATTTGCAGTCTTTAGGGGACAAAGTTTACCAATTAACTAAATGTGTCCATTAATTTATTAAGCTGGCCTTATCCAATTTGTTTTTAATTAAGAAATGTGTCACCTATAGATGTTGTTAGCCAGTAAATTGACATTTACTGTAATGTGTATCTATGTCGCTTCGTATCATTTAATTAACTAAGTTAATGAAGATAATCTTACTATGATGTTACGAATTGCTTTTTAGAGTATTTAGATATCTGTGGTTATGGAAAAATGGGCAACAAGACGCCTCTGTTCCCATTAAACATAGTGAAACATTTTCGAGTGAACCTACATCCTCTCATTTGTTTTTTATTAGACTTACAACCTCTTTCCTGTTGTTAACCTTCTTTAAATTACTCCTGTAACTACCAAACCACTAGCATGGTCAATATAATTCACGTATAGCTTTTTCCACAATGGCCTTGTCGTTTGAATATGCATGATCATTCCTCGATGCCCTAGTAAACGCGATGGATGTATATTCCAACACGAAACATTTGTTTTTCTTTGTACTGATGAGAAACATGCAAACTTATTACTTGTATAACCTATTTGCTAGTCGTTTGCTCGATGTAATTTATTTCTAACTCTTTTTACCGGAGTGACTCTTCCATCGCCCGGTTGATTAGTTTGCTATCAATTTTTCAAAAAAAAAAACAAAAGCGAAATTTCCACCTTTCCAGTTCAAAGGAACAAAATAATGTTTTCTCAACAGTGTCAGTTTCTTAAGGCAGGATCGCGAGTAGAAACTAGTACGATAGGCAATAAAGACTCGGCATTCGTCCAAAGTTTACGAGCATCGGAATACTGCTCTTGATCTAGCTAGATGTTAAGGTCGTTGACCGTGAGATCAGGGTTCATGGAATTTGTCAATATAACAATATTATTTTTTACCTTACAAGTAAGAATTATGCGTACTATTTGCCAAAACTATCGTTTTGAAAATTCATTCATATTTTCACCAATTTTGTTTAGCGTTTTACCTATGAGCGTTTAATATTCTATTTAGTTTACATAAACATTAGCAGCTAAACAGCGATTCACAATACAATATTTCCTTTTCAAGATCTATTTTCCCAAAAATGAAATATAGGCTCTTTTTCAGTATCCCATTACAGCCATGTCATATTGTTGTTATAGTATCAATCAATCTTCATTGGTCTACTTTATATAACCTCATTTTTCCCCTGGATCAGGTCTATAGCTAGTCATATCCCTCCATAACTTGCCAACTTTATTGATCCTCTTTCTGAGAAATACCTAGCTAAGCAGTATTATCTACTAAGTACTAAGTATATATACAGCGACATTCCTAGAACAAATGTATATTTAGTTACAATGACATACATAGGTTTTCTATGACGTTTTCCTGTAATTTTCTTCTAATGAATTGAATTTACCGTTCTGTTCCATGGTTTGTATTGTACTTGAGTTTTCATAAACAGTACTTGTCTTTTATCGATTTCCTGGTTTACAAGCGGTTTGGTATTTATTGTAATTGTTTCCTCTTTCCTTATTGCTTGAGTTTGATTGATGTCTATCGAAAAACAGTTTTTGTTGTAGCTATGATGTGGTCAAGATTAATAAAGCACTTTTTTTGTATGACAAAATAATATATTGATCGAATTTTCGTTGCTTTCTCGTATCCCTTATTGTTTTTGTTGAACTTGTCCTTAAATTAATGATCTTTAGCTTGAAAATCATTCGACCTTGCTCTTGAACGTACTTATTGCGTAAAATATGCCTATGAATATCGCGAATAATATCATAATCAAGCTATTACAACTTCCTATGTCGGTTGATTTAAAATGGTTAATATGAATGGTAAACTATCGCTTTATTAAAAGCATTTAAGATATACACTACGCTTTAAATCCAAAACATCAGAAATTTTGTTAGAATTAAAAACTAGCATTGTTTATTCGTCATTTGTTTTTTACAATCCTTTTTTTTGTTAGGATCTCGTGTCAGACTTGAAGAGTGAAACCAGCGGTAAGTTCGAGGATCTTCTGGTTGCGCTGATGACTCCACTGCCGCAGTTCTACGCCAAGGAACTGCACGATGCCATCGCCGGGATCGGTACCGATGAGGATGTGCTCATCGAGGTCATGTGTACGATGTCCAACCACGAGATCAATGTCATCAAACAGGCTTATACAGCAAGTAAGTACTTTTTGTCTTTTGTTTTTTTTTCTGGTGTCATCAAGGCATTTTTTAGCGTAAAATTACCAAGATCTCTCTTCTTTTTAGGATATCATTGGTATATCGGAGTCATTCTGACCCGGTACTTCTTTTTACACTGGAGAGCCTTTAAAATTTTTTTCGTCTGTGTGTTTAATCCTGATTTCAATAAATAAATTAGTCAGTCAGGTTTTGTTAATAAGTAACAATTAATATTGGTAAATTGGTAATTATAAAGGTGATCTCTAAAAACCAGTTTCCAAAATCTAGATCTTTTTAGTATTCTAATATTCTAGCTAAGGATGCAACCAATCTTAACCAACGATATACGATTGGTATGAAATTGCGTAAATTGCAGTAAAAACCAGCGGTTTCTTAGACCGCTAGTCCTTGGGCGTGTGATGCTCTAACTAATGAACTGTTTCCTCCGAACGTGCCTAAAATAACACCGTTCCAATGTTTCTAGTACAATTGCAAATTATACGCTTCGTTAATTTTTGTTTAAGCACATTAGTGACAAGTAAAAGACTTACGACTACAATTTTCTGGTGTTTTCTTGTTTAAATGAACAAGACGGATAATTGTAGTTTTAATGAAACGAAACGTTGTTTCTTTGTTGACGACTCCGGTGTCGCCACTTAATACTCGGAAAGCAGACAAAACACGATCGATTCTAAGCACTCTTAAGGGATGTTACCTAAATTAGTCTAGGAGCCCAGCGCTAATGTGATTACTTCATGCTATAACGAACTAACGGTCTGTCACATATTATCCACAAGGATACATCAAATGTTATACGGCTGGATATCACTTAATCGCCATGTTTTACGCCCATTTTCATCAGAATGATATTTGGTCCGCAGCCAAACGTCGAATAGTTAAGTCATAATGACGTCATTCGGGTACTTACGCATTTTTTGGAGTCACGGTTATGAGTCAACAGTTTTTGCTAGTGATCATTTGGGTTATCATGAACTGTGGGCATATCAGACTGTCCTTCGGGGATTTCATTGACGAAGTATATAAATAAATATACACACAATATAAATAACAACATGCATTTACTACTTCATCTACATTATCCGATATATTATCAGGAGCAAAAAAAAAGTTGGCAATGGTCTGGGATAACGCTTCTTCTGAATCATACAACGGGAAAACGATTCTTGGTACAAATATCGTGTTCGATATTTAAGTAAACAATATCAGCTTTCCTAGAACAAATAATGGGCATAAATCCAAAGAGAAATACATAGGAACACTTTTATCATTATTTGTCAATGACTGCCCTTTCTATAGTAGTTATTATTCTTATGTTGGCATCGGTCCCAGTCAATTGTACGAATGTACACGTATAAGCAAACAATAGGGGTTTTCCTCCTGTTTTGTGAAAGTGTTTGCGAATGTAAATGTCTCATGGGATGATTCCCAGACGAATAATATCAGCTTATGAGTCATTTTCTTCTACGTACAAAACAAACACGTGGAATCCGAAAAATAAAGATGGAAATGACTTCCCGAAATGGAAAACACAAATATCTGTACTTTCCTCTTTTAGATATAGTTTTTGTAGGTCTACCCACTGAAATACGAGCGTTCTTTCGTTATTTACTATCACTCGACTTATTCCTACAAATGAAACATTGGATAGGTTTGGGAGAGCTGTTAAAGTCTCCTTGAAAGATGGCGGTAACAGATCTCCGAAGAAAACATGAAATGTGTTTACCTATTGGACAGGTTGAGCTGGGTATACGTAAAATTGGTATTAGGTTTTCGATAGTCTGCAAGCTATCTTCAATACCTACGTATAGCTTTTCAAAAGGGGTTTGAAAAAGTAGGTACAGTGATACAGTCATCAGCAAAAACATTACGTATTCACGACCAAACAGTCGCAATTAATTTCATATGCGAAATTTTATGAATATTCCTGATATTGTTAGCAAAACATAAAATGATAATTTAAAAGAAAATTTCACGATTTCATAAATCATTTCACTAGGACTTAAACTTCAATTGTTTGGTCGTGTATATTATGTATTTGCTCGTACCTGTATATGTATTAATGTTATGTCTGATTTTATAATATTTATTTCTTATTATTTATAGTGTACGGAAATCTCTTAGAAGATGACCTGCGCGGTGACACATCTGGCAACTTCAAGAGGCTTATGACTTCTCTGTCCATGGTACGTATTTTTTTCGGAAACATTCATTAATTAAGTTTATGAATCATACTGTTCTGTTCATGTTTGAATGATAAATAAATACCTTTGTCATACTGTCCCCTGGTTTCTGGAAGGTTGATCAATTGATGCGGTGGAATCGTTATCAGGATTTGCGAAATCAGGGGTGTGACAAATATTTTCTTTCTTAATATTTGTTGTTGTAAGGCTCTAGGTATGCGTTTTTTACTTGATTTTCATAATGTATGTAATATGTATGTATGTATGTAATGTAATACTTAAACTTTACTTATGTTCTAACTATGATTTTCAGGGTAATAGATCTGAAGACTTCCATGTAGACCAAGAGAAGGCTCGAGAGGATGCCAGGAGTTTACTCCAAGCTGGTGAGTTTCATAAAATAAGTCTTATTTCGTAGGTAATTAGGTCTCTTTTAGCACAACAGATTCGCGATTTTTTCGATTTACTAATATCGCAGTGTTAATTAATGTATTAGACAATAATTTTAATGTGCGTGTGTTAAAGTAGGTAATTGATTGCAAATATATAAAATTGAGGTAGGTATATACAGGTGCGTTTAGACAATTTCAAAAGCATAATATAGGTATATCGTTCTTAGAACAAAAAAAACTTTTACTTTATTATGCAATTTACCTTTATTTCACCTGTTTATCATATGTGACGCCAAAAAAAAAACAAAAGTTGTTTTTCATCGTTTACTCGTTATAATAGGACGGATCTTGTTGTTTGCCTTGAACTATTTGTGACGGCTACAATAGTCTAGATCTAGAGACTAGACTAGTCTGGTCAGACTGACCTGATTCACACAAATGTATAAACTTCTATTTATTTATACTCTTCGTACCTAAATGTTATTCAAATATGTCACACGTATTGTAATTATTTATTTTTAATTTACCTTTTAAATTCATAATATCACTGCCATACATACTGTTTTCCTTATGCAAAAAGAATTATACTATCATATTTTTCCTTTTACTAAAATAATGGCATGTATCGTTAACATATTAATACAATTATTATTTTAAAATCGACTACCTACCGAGCTACTAGGATAATCATTTAAATAAAAAACAATATTTAAAAAGTAATAATACTAGCCAGTAAATGTCATATCTACTAGACAAAGATTTCGTTCCATTTTTACAAAAAAAGGTCGACTAACATTAGGAATTAAAAAGAAGCGCCTTTTTTTTCATTACGTATTTAAAAATGTTAACACCATGTCTCGTACATTGTCCACTACTTGTAACTAGATGTTAAACAATACAAAACGGCTGGATATGTCCTTGTAATGGACGCGAGCGAGCGCGTGTGTCATTTGTTTTAAACAAAACGCACTTGTGGAATACAAATTACGAACATAGAAAATGAATTACGTAGAACTGATGTTTTTTTTTTAGAATTATGTGAATTAATAGGTATGTTATTTTATTTTATACTGATTCTACGTATTTACGAAAATAGTGATGGTCGTATGTATGTTTACACCTTTGTTTCTTCTCCCCGGTTTAAATAATTTGAAGTGAACGCTATGTTATTTCGCCTATTGGTCAAATTATGTTTCTTGCAATCATAGAATCACATTATTTTAGAATGTAAAGTTTGTCTTAGAGATATTAAGTCCACATGCAATCTCAATATTTAAAGAGAGTTTTGATTTATTTATCAATTAAAAACACCCAAACTAGGTATTTATCTTACTATTACTTAATATTTTCCAATTATCCTATACCTACTTGGTTTGTAGCAACTTGACAACACATGTGTTACGTGTTAATCGTTCAGTTCAAGAGCGTTCGCCTTGACTTTTATATCCATAACATTTGTCTGTTTAAGAAATAAAATAAAACGATAAGTAGCAGTAACTATCTCTCATAATATTAGTTGCATTCAAATTGTATGAAAACTCGAATCTTTGTTCGTACGTACTCATTTCAGGAGCCCGAATATTCAAACTATTACATACTTACGTTATTTCCTAAAACTTAAATTGTAAACATTACTATACTATAAAAAGTCCCACAGTTTTAGTCACTAGGCCACAATCGCTTTGACCAAACAAACTACAAATATTACCGTGATGTATTTAATCCTTGAACCAGTTTAACACCTTACTCTGCGTCCTACTGCGAGTTCAATGCACTTGTTAATTAGTGCGTATCCGTCTCAGCATACAACATGTTGACTGTACGATTAGGAAAAGACGTTTGTTTTTTATGACTTCATTTTGATTGTCTGTACAAAGAGGATATTATGAATTGTCAACAAATAATTTTCAAGATTTTGTAAACAAAATGAAAACTACCGTGTAAACGTATAACATCAATGTAACGTTTTCCCAACTTCGTAACTTTTTGCAACTATCACGTTCTATTAACCAGTTGCCTTATCCTCTAACCTATGAGCTACTAATATTCGAGTTGATAGTAGGGCTAAAGTTTTGAAGCCCAAAAAATGGCCTGACCTGGCCCCCCGGCCCCAACCTTTTTTTTTCGTGGGAAATCAAAACCCACTATGTTCCTCCTGGAGCCCTTTGAGAACCAGGGTCGTGGTAACTGCCCACAACCCCCTTGCTGGGATAACTAAACTACGACCCCTGACCCCTTTGATGTCTTAATTGCCCCTTCCTATAACCTGTAACAAAGCGCTCTAACAAAGCGGTGTTTTATTCTCGTTTATCTGTGTCATTCATCAACCGTCTAGCAGTCCTACGATTCTTTATCTTTTATTTACTAAGGGACTATTCAGTATTCAGTGACTAATGATTTTGTTCTTGATCTTCCTATAGTAATGACTCACTAAATACGTCTGAACATCCGATTTGCTTCCCCCGCATTACTCAACATTGTCCTTTACTGTGAAGCTGACTATTAGAATGATTAACGCAACTGTGACGTAGGTATATGTCATCGTACGTCAGTTGTTTTGAGTCATAAAGTGTGACGTATTTTGTATACGTTTTGTTTATAGTAGTATAAAAGTTTAATGGCTTGTCTACTGATGCAATTTAGTCACACAATGACGAATGTCCTACCTGACCTATGAAAGTGATAAAAGATATTGTAAAGTTCAGTGACTTTTGTGATATGGAAAATTAAATGCATATATTTGTATTAGAAGGCATGATAAGTCTTCTTTTGTCGTTACAGACAATGAGATTAGATCAATAACCATGAAAGCTGAATAAATATTTTGAAACTGAAAAATAACCTACAATTAATAGTAAATGTTCCGTGTGGTGTCCGGATATAAAGAATAGCACCACCCCATATCCTCCACTGGGTGTCGTAAAAGGCGACTAATGGACCTTAAGACCCAGTGCACTGTACCAAGCACCTTGGGTCTCCCGAATGGTGGCGGGTAAACAACCAACAATCGCATTCCCAAAGAGGGTTAGTGTCAGGCAGGCGGCCGACTATAAAACCATAGCCAAAACTTTAAGCAACATGTCTAAAAGACGTGTTGCGCCGACCCCAAGTAAAAATTGGCATAAGGGCAGGGGAATGATGAATTAATAGTAAATGTTATTATGTTACCACAAAAGACTTCCCTGAATTCTTACTATTAATAAAAACAAAATTTTACTAATAATAACTTATACAATAAACAACCCTAAAACAATCACACTAAGTCACATTTTCCATTACCAGGTGAGCTTCGCCTCGGAACAGACGAGTCTGTCTTCAACGCAGTGCTATGCTCGCGCTCGTTCCCGCAACTAAAGGCCATCTTCAACGAGTACCAGTTCCTCACCGGACACGACATTGATGACGCCATCAAGGCCGAGTTCTCCGGTGACCTTGAAAAGGCGTTGAGAGCTATCGGTAAGTAATAAATGTACATGATTTGTTATAACTCGGACGCTCGAAAAAAAAGATAAGCATATGATGTTTATATTGATAGACGCAAAGACTGACTGACAGTAACGTATAGTGCTACAAAGATCTTTTGCCACGCAGCCGAATTTTCAAAACTAATACATGTATAAAAAAACTATTACTTTCGACAGACAATTAAATTGGATCTTGTGAATATGCACACCAGCGCCCTCATGTTAACGTCATCCACGTGGCAACAGATCCCTGTAGCTCTATACTAATTTAATTTACAAACTTAATAAAAAAATGAATTTCGAAATACGTATTTAAGAAATAAACTTGGACCTATTTAGGTGGGTGTGTTATCTATTGAACACTTTACAAAGTGATTCCATGCGGTATACACAGTAGAACAATATATTTATTAATGGCGATAGTCAGTTATTTAAAATTTCTGATTTAGATATTTTTTTCTTCGTAGCAATAAATCATTATTATGATTCCAAATATTGAATAATAAAAGAACGTCAATTTGTATATGTAGAATCATGACAGGCTGAACAAAACAGAATTTAAATAAGGATTTAAACTGTTTGGCACGACTTACCTAGGTAAATATCATTACCAATGGTTATAACGTCTGGTTAGGAATACCTAGATAGATATTAATTTTATATCAAATTCGATTTTTATATTAAAACGCTTTACTAAAAAGAATTAATTAAAACTACAAAACAAATTATATAATAATATCCTGCTTCGAAAATTTCAAATGATTACAACTGCATCAAACCGGTCAAGATCTGTTTTCTTTTTATTCTGGCTAGCCAATCTTAGTTGTTGATAAGAATTTAATTATTGTACCATTATTAATAAACAACCTTGAACAAAGTCAAACTAATTATTGCGTATAAAGGCACTTCTTGCGTGATTATTTGTAGTATGTATAATAATATATTTGCAAAAAAACTACGTTGATATGTTTTCCTTATAAAGAAAAAGGAAATAAACCTTACCTTAAGCTGAAAACACTACTGTGTCGTGGCGCATCATAAGTCCATCGAAAGAGTCATTTAAAAAATCACAAATTAGACTAGAATGTACCACAATTGAACGTCAGGATAAATAGATTATAGACAGCACCCCATCGCCTACCCTTCACCGCTTTCTGTGCTATTGCTACGGAAGAAGAAACGGCCCAACAAACTCCCTGTTGTTTTTCAATTCACAATATTCAAAAATTCTAACAAAATTGTTAATCGGGCAAGATAAAAGAAAATTGAGATCGATAAAAAGTATTATGAAATTGAAACTATTTAGTGATTACGAAGGCCAAGGTCAGCAGACTAGCTTACACGACTTACAATTATGTCTGTAACCATATTAATTGTATGAAACCGATTAGCCGCTGGCGCGTCACGACTCGCCACACTAAGTAGTGCGTTTCCAGCTTAAAGGATGCTTTTCACTGCTATCAAGACGTTTAAAAATGTTTAAAGGTTTCGATTATCCTACTTATACTAAAAACGCGAAAGTTTGTGAATATGATTGGATACATGTTTGTTACACTTTCACGCTCAAACGGCTGAATCAATTTTGTTTAATTTTTTTACGGAGTTAGCTGACACTCTGGATTAACACATAGGCTACTGTTTTACCGACTGCGTTGGAGTGGGTTATATTTTTGCAGCTATAACCAACATTCCCGCGGGTGAAGTCGTGGGTATCAGCTCATAATCATCACCAAAGTCGTTTCCCCATAGATTGGGGATCGTGACCATCATTAGTTTTTTTTAGTATCAGCTAGTGATATATAAACTTTAAAATTCCAGTTAAAATCGTCCGCAACAAGCCCTTATTCTTCGCGGAACGCCTGCACAAGTCGATGAAAGGTCTCGGCACGAACGACCGCCAGCTCATCCGCGTGATGGTCACCCGCAGCGAGATCGACCTCGGGGACATCTCCGACATGTTCCAGACTAAGTATGGGGAGTCGCTGCAGAGCTGGATAGAGGTGAGTCTTTCAAACCGCAATCTTTTCTTATGTACTGAATTAAATGACTTTTTTGACTGCACGGATAGCCGAGTAGTATAAGTCATCACGCCAATATCACTGGACGCAACGTGTCGCGGGCTCAATCCCCACGTAGGACAAGAATTTGTGCGTTCCACAAATGCTTGTCCTGAGTCTGGATGTCTTTGTGCATGTGAATTAAATGTCTGTGAAACCCCCCTCGACACCAGGAATCCTTAGTGGGAGTCCTTTTAAAAAAAAAGAATCTTTTCTTTGTCTTTGTTTTTCACCCTCTCGATCTCGTGTCATCAATGATCACGATGTGTCGTGCTGCAGGGATTGATCTCCGTATTAAATACGCTATCATGAATGTTAGGTTAAAATTTTGATTTTTGTTTTGTGTATTTATCACATAATCCAAAAAAAAAACATTTGTGAATAGGTACACAATTGAATTTGGTAAAACTCTCCGCAGCACAAGAATTAAATTCCGTAGCGCGATAACAATTTGGAAATATTTGAAACATACAAAATACTGATAAATCAATTAGTTTGATAACATATTCCCTCTATTTCCAGGGCGACTGCTCCGGCCACTACAAGAAGTGCCTCCTGGGCCTGCTTGGCCTGTACTAACCACAATGCTTACAGCTTCAACAGAAGTACATTTTACATAAGTTTCATTCATTACTTTAGTCTCCGTTATTCGATATTATTACGTCATTGCGTAGTCTAAGTACGTCTGAAGTATCTCAATGTTTTGATGTAAGTTTTCTATTGTCTAAATGTATTTACTAAATGTTATTACTGTGTGAAAGTAAAAGCGTCTTTATTGCCTATTAGTAAGGTTGGTTTTTGTAACTCATTATTAATATTGGGAATTGTTCAATTATTAATATTCTGGAGGTAATAAGATTGACATTAGCGTGTCGTTTAGCGAGACAAAGATGATTTTAACTAAAGGCAAACCAAGATTCCACCTTTTTTATGTTTTGTAATGGGATTTTACACTAGAAATCTATCTAACATTTACTAAAATGTGAAAATATCTGGAACTAAAATCTAAATTAGAATCTGCAATGAATGAAAAGCATCCACGCGCCAAGCGATCCTTGTAGCTCTTTAGAAATCAGAGCACCATCACACTACTGTCAATCTTATTTCAACCAAATGATACTTGAAGCCTTGGCGTATACAAATTATTCTATAAATTAATATATTATTATATCTTAGAATGAACGACAAATAGTTTCTATATAAGCATCTTATGTGTATTGATCTTTTTATTATGATTATAAGAATACAGAATTTTGTATTTATACAAAACTAG
Organism: Chrysodeixis includens; assembly: GCA_941860345.1. Lineage (NCBI taxonomy): Eukaryota > Metazoa > Arthropoda > Insecta > Lepidoptera > Noctuidae > Chrysodeixis > Chrysodeixis includens. Next base: position 13,478,525 of record OW796095.1, on the reverse strand, counting down.
AGAAATTCGTTTTCATCATTATTCCATATTAATTAGCCGTCCGTGCGATCTGGTAACGAAAATCTCGTTAGTGTTACGAAAACAAAGATTTATATTGGTTTTTAATTTAAAAAATATATACAAATTACCTATATTTTAAAAGAAAATTATTTTATTATACAAATTGAAAATAATGGCTATTAGCTGTAGCGATAATAAAATATTTGCTAGCAGGGATCAAAATGATTGCCCCAATTTATGAAACATTATTAACTATAAATTATAATAATTGGGAATTTCATAAAATTAGAGAAATGTTTAGATGTTGTGTATTAAAGGGGAATTGGTTTGTTTAACAAATTAATCATAAAATTCGAATATTAATTAAGGAACTAAATGAATAAAATTAAGCTAGACTGATAAAAAAAATTGCGTTCGAGGCAGAAACTCAAGATTTGATTAAAAACAAAATTGAAATTATTTGTAATTCTCATAATAAATTATTCCAGTGAGGTAATTATCATATTTCATCGTTTTCATATTTTTTGTTCTAAGAACCCAATGTTTGTCAGCATTTACGTATAAATAGTATAAATACTATTAAATACTTGTTATACTTATTTACAAATAAATAAGACATTTTTTAATATTTTCACCCTTTTTGTGTTGCTATATTTCATTAAGTAGCTTTTGATACCACCAACCCATTTTTAAATAGAATTTTAATTATTTTTCAAGATGATTTTTATTTTATTTTGTTTTCCCATTTATCAGCAATATCAATTATTCACACACTCTACCAAAAAATATAAATATATGAAGCATTTATTATCACTCCCACCTGTGTGTTTCTAATTTCTATGAAAAAATATTGCCACAGTAAAAAATACGCATAACAATTAAATATGATTATTTAAATTTAAAATATTCTTACTAATCGCCTAAGTAAACGTATACTCATTGTCAAATTAATTCGAATAAGTAATAATAATATCTGCGGGTGTTGTCTTGCGATTGTCACTTGTTTTAACTATTTTCATTTAATAAAACTACTAAAAGTATTGGACCTGACTATTCCCTATAAAATGCATCGTTTAATTTATGACAATCGATTGATATATCGAGAAAAGGTATTCGTAAATCGATTACTACATTTGAATAATTCTAAAATCTTCGCAAATGACATACGATACACTGTTACAATTGAATAACAACCGACTTCTTCTAATGATTCGAGTGATTTTAGTATAACAGAACTTTCGGGCCATCTAAAGTTTTTGGACTTTACAAAATGTTTTTTTACTGTACAACAATCGTTTGACATTCGTCCCTAGATAATTTAAAACTAAATAAATATAATAAACTAAGGTCTGTCATGTGCCTAAAGCTTACTGCTATGACTCCCTGTTCCGCTTGAGTGGTGCTGTAACTAAATGTGCCTAAACAGTTGTACAACATTCATAAGTCTATGCTGTGTTATTTTTATACACTTAAAAATGTGTAATTTATCTAATAAATCGTATGTAAGTAACTGTTGTTTTATTTTTTATCTTAAAAAGAAAAAGATCATTTGAATCGTTTGTTTACCTTTGTTCAAAAAGAAAATTGTTCTAAATTATGCATTAATTCCAATATTATCAAATTAACCAAAATTTTGGTAATTTCAATTATGACCTTTATGTACAATAGTTGTAGGTATCAAGGTAGCAATTTTATTAATAAGCTACATGACCAAATTAACCGTTTTGGTATAAACAGTGTCAGCATCCTGTCAAAAACGCGAACTATCGCAATACTGAAAAGCATAAAACAAGATGGGTGGGATGGGTTTCCCATTAGTATTGAACCACCTTAGCAATTCTTCAACATAGAAGTATGCCGCGACAACAGTAAAACCTCCACCATAAGGCAGCCGGTACTCGTCATCAATTCCACTTCAACCACACAAATCCTTATTCCAATTCATATCGTTGTTCAGATAACCAGAAAATAAAAATTATAAATCTTAGATTAAAGTTCTCAACAAGGCCTCTGCGTGGTGGACCTGTGTCCCCGTGTTAGCCATTAAAAAGGAACGGGTTTCTTCCCTTGAACAATTAATTATTCTTTCTTTATTTTCTCCTCACAAAACAAACCTAATATTATTATGCAAACGTAAAACCTAATTCTAGTAGACATCACTGCCGAGTGTTTGCGAAGAGCTGGTGTCAATTACAGGTGTAGGTACACCTGTATTACAGGTCACCAGGTCATCTGTAAATTTAAATGTTAAAAACATAACATAATTACTAAAATAGTATGAGGCTTTATTTAGAACTTAGATACCTCCTTTATTTTAAAAATATTTATAAACTTTTAGCTTTCAAATAAACCTCAAGATCCAACTTCGACTAAATCATTCCATATCAAAGGCAGAATAACCAACCGATCTGTAAGTACTAACTACAGTAACTACCCACTGCATTAAGGATAAACCAACAGGTATCCAAGATGCAGTAATTAGTTCACAAGTTAATTTGTTTCATCTTTGCAGTCGTTTCACGGTGCTTAGCTTCGCAGATGTCTCATTAATCTCTGGAGGCTTTGACGCTTCAAGCCTTTGAGGCGAGGATAGCTGAAAGGTTGGTTTTTAAACCAGCATTTTGGGATTAGCTAGCTGTGGTTAATTGGGATCTGGTCCTTATTTACTTCCAAAATGTATTCATAAAGTTCATAGACTTGAAACTGCAAAATGTAGGTATTATTCGAAACGAAAATCACTAAGTCAGAAAATTGTTTATTTTTTTAATTATTGGGTGTTTATTTTGTTTTGATAGTAAAATATTTGAGAATCACGCAAGTAAACTCTTCTTCACGTAAGACCCACATCGCATCGAAATCAGTTCATCCATCACCGACAGACAGATATTATTAGAATGAAACTTAGGTACCTACCTACTAAAAATTTAAAGATCCAATCTAAATCACAAAACTGCTAACAGAGTTGCATTCGTAATAGTGCAATAAATAATGTAATGGCGATTTAAATAGTGTAAAATGCTACAGAGTTAGAACGAGACCAATCGGGATGTGCACTTACTGAGATACATTATTCAACTAGCGACAGGATCACAAAATTTAAATGCCTTTAATAAATTGAAGCAGGATTTCAAAGTAACGGAAAAAGGAAATTTGAATTAAATATTTTATAATAGGTACTTCCAATTGTCATTTGGCGAAGCCCTTAAAATACCACTTTTGTGTATTAAAATTCACATCTATCTCCAGATTAGTATAATAGTTTATAGTGAAAAGAAAAATCGTTTTAAATTAGCGTGCAGAAGTAAAATTTTTACATGATTGTATATGGATAGCCTTATGTTACAGGTCATCACGCCAATTACCACTGTTCGCGACGTGTCGCGGGTTCGATTCCCGCGTAGAACAAGAATCCACAAAGGTGTTATTGTGAGTCTGGGTGTCTGTGAATTGAATGCCCGTGAAACAGTCACGATACAAAGATTAAATTCCTTAGTGCGTGAGTGGTTAAAAAAAAAATACACCTCGAAAGAGGATTACTTTCTAAAAAAAAAACAATAGATAAATAACTACGTCATACAACCTTCATGCACTAACATCTCAATTAATTTGCGTGTCATTTTATCCTCAGAAGCGACCCAGGTGCATCGTATGTTTACGGCCAACAAAATGATACACTTTAACAAATTAGTTTCCGCTCGAGTCAGAACGAAGCAAATATTTCACTCGGAGGAACATGAATTTCAAATTGGCATTGTTGTCTTTGTCAAATTATTGTGTAGTTGTGCACTACGTTATGTTTTTGAGGTCTCATATGAATATTTTGGCAAGAAAACTATGTACGGAAACTGAGTTTGTTTGAGGTTTTAGGTGTTAAATTTATGCAATGTACCTACAAGTTTTTATCAAAAAGTTTTTATTATATACCTAGCCGTGCTGATAGATTGTTCAGATTGTAGGTAGGTCCTACTACCTCTATCTTTTAACTGAACAATGTGTTTAAATTGAGTTCAGTTGTTTTTCTTCTTACAAGTTGGCAGATTGATTCAAGGGGTGGCGAGAACGGAGGAAATGCATCATTCATGCTCTATTGGTTACAAGCACAAAGTTATCCAGTTTAAAGTCTCGGTAACATCGGGTTAAGAAGCATGTTGGCTAATGTTTCCATTAAAAAAAGATTAGCTGTAGAATTCTACAGTTTTTTTAAAATAAAAAAATAAAAATAAAAATGTTTTATTGCAGTAACTTGTACAACTTTACATTGAATCTTACAATAGAGACCTCCTTTTAAGTAAAAGATATACCTGTGCTAGGAGGCCCCGCTCTTCAGTAACATATTTTAAAATGATAAAAGTGGTGTACATGGAAAGATATAAAAAAGGACATGCACTTATATTCTAACTAATACAAAGTTATAAATTACAGGTTTTTGAATTAGAGTTAGATTAAACTTTTATTAACATTTTTTTTTTTTTTTTTAAAGAAAACGTGTGTGTGTGTGTGAGCGCATGTGCGTGTGTGTGTGTGCGTGTGTGTGTGTGTGTGTGTGTGTGTGTGTGTGTGTGTGTGTGTGTGTGTGTGTGTGTGTGTGTGTGTGTGTGTTTGCGCATGTGTGTGGGTGGATGTGTGTTGTGTGTACCTAAGTATGTATCAGTGTGTGTGTAATGCATGCGTGCTTCTACAGTTACAGTGGGGATGCTTGCAGCATGTCTTCTATTTCATCATAGGTTTTATCCTTCAGCCACTGAGCTATTGTCTTTTTGCAGTCTTTAGTTGACAAGGGGTAGATATTGAGTAGATCATTGATTTTATTATATAAAAAAGCGGACTTTGCATAGTATTGCCTTTTAGCGTACGTAGTCTTAACATATTCTGTCGGTGCAACGCGATGTTTTCGTCTTCTTTCCGTTAGAAGTGGCTTGTAGGGCAATACTTTGTGTAATTTTATCACAGTATGGAGAATGAATAATTTTCTGACTGATAGTATATTGCTGAGGGAATACAGCTCGTTGGTTGGAAATCTATATGGCTTGGAATACATGACCTTTATTAGAGACCTCTGTGCTCGGTCTAGCTCAATGAACTTCGTCTTCGTTGCTCCAACCCATACGGGTATGCAATAAATCAGAATTGACTGAGCCAAGGAGACATAGATTTCTGTCAGCATTTTTTTAGTCATTACATGTCGTAGGTTTTTAAAAATCCATATCAGTTTCCTGGTACGGGCAATGGTCATATCTGTATGTACATGCCAGGATAGTCGCTGATCTAACATCACACCTAAATATTTTATGTAAGTCACTTTTTCAATACTATGACAGGAACAGTTTGTACAAGTCATATCGCAAGAGTGGATTTTGAGTGTTTTGTTAGATCCAGGTTGTGTGTTGTTGTAGATGGTAAATGCAATGTATTTTGTTTTGGAGATGTTTAGCGTTAGGAGATGTGAACTCAACCAGTTTGTAATACTGAACAGACCCCTTTCAGCAGATTTATACACAGATTCCCATGTATCGCCACAGAAAGCAATGGCCGTGTCGTCTGCATATGAGAAGACACGGCCATTTTTCGGCACCATATTACAAAGCTGGTTTATGTAAATTGAGAAAAGAGTCGGTCCTAATACGCTGCCCTGTGGGACGCCGTAAGTCACGTATGTCTCGTCACTAATACATTCGCCTACCTTAACTCTTTGTCTACGATCTCGAAGGTAATCCGTTAATAAAGCTAACGGACTCCCTCTTATGCCGACATTTTCCATACTACGCACAAGGATGGGGACAGAAACGGTATCAAAGGCCTTTTTCAGATCAAGGAATACGGTTAAACATTTTTTTCCTGAGTCTACCAGTTTAGTTATATGAGTGGTCAAAGCTGTCACTGCGTCTTCAGTCGATAATTTATGTCTGAAACCGTATTGAGCATTTGATATGATATTATATTTATGTGTGTAACTATGTAGTCTGACGTTAATGAGCTTTTCAATGATTTTAGATATGGCCGGCAGGACAGAGATAGGCCTGTAATTGTTTATGTCGTCTCTGCCTCCACCCTTGTGCACCGGTGTAATTATGGCTTGCTTCAACACAGATGGAAATTTACCTTCGTTAAAACATAAGTTAGCAAGATGTGTTATCAGTGGTACGACTAATTCATGGGCAGTTTTTAAGAATTTAGTTGAGATATTATCCCAACCTGGAGCGCTGTCTGATTTAAGACTCATTAGGACATCATAGACTTCAGTAGGATCGGTTTCAAGAAGCACGAAGGAGGAGCTGTGTGAGTGTATCATGGGATCAGGACCGTGAGGAAGTTGCGGTTGGTGTGAGCAAATAATGTTCTCAGCTAGAGTTTTCCCAACATTGGAGAAGAAATCATTTATGTGATCTACCGAAGCCTGAGGGGTAGGTTTTATATCTAATAATTCTGAATTTAAAGCTTTCTTTGGTTTGCGATGAGTTATATTGTTTATTGTGTTCCATATTTGTTTTGTATTCTTATTTGCTTTTTGTAATTGTTCCTTATCATATTTTCTTCTAAGTTTTTTAATTAAATTATTACAGAAATTGCGGTATCTCCTATAGGTGATTTTTAATATAACGTTATGGGGATCAGATCGCAACTTTCTCTGCATATTATTTCTATTTTGTATACATCGTAAAATTCCTAAAGTTATCCAGGGTTTAATGATACGGTTGTTCCTTGGAATTAGTGTAGTAATAGTGTGTTGCTGAAGGCAGTTTTGGAGTTTGTTTATTAATTGTACAGATAACTTAACTGGGTCATTGATAGAAAGTAGTTCGGATATATTACTACTTTTTAATGCTGTTATGGTTTTATCAAAGTCTACTTTAGTTTTAGATTTAGAACATTTATGAGATTTTATAATATTTGATAATTTAAGGAATATCATAAGATGGTCCGTAATACTGGTATTTAAAACAGCAATAGAGGCAGCTTTTTTGGCAGTGTCAAGTTTTAAGATAAAATGATCCAAACAGTTGCCGCCTCTGGTTGGTAACGAGTGACCCGGTAGCAAGCCATGTGTTGCAAGCATATTTAAATAGTATAATCTGTTTGTACGCTCATATGTTTGCTCGATAGGTTTAGATATTAGATTGATGTTAATATCGCCTGCTATTACAATATTTTTGTATGATTTGAGTGAGTCTAAATGGTCATTGAGAGAATCTACGAAAAGGTCAGCATTTGTATTTGAAGGCGATCGGTAAATAGCAAGGATGACAAGATTATGTATTTTTATTTGTAAGCATGATGCATGAGTTAAAATTATTTCTCTTACACTAGCCTTGTGCTCTGACTTAATATACGCTACAACGCCATCGCATTGGTTAATATGATTATTTGTAGTAAAAGAATAGTAGTTTTCGATTTCAGGGATAGGTTTGTTTGTGTCTATTCTGCACTCATTTAAGATTAAAAGATCTACATTAAATTTGAACTGTGTTATAGTAATTAGAAAGTCATCCAAATTAGTATATATGCTCCTAATATTTTGAGATACTATTGTGAAATCAGTTTTGCCTATATTAAATTGTTTTATAAAATCATCAATTTGAAGTTCTTTCGATTGTGCTATCGTTATTTCGTCCAATTCTTGCATTATTATATTAGTACTATCCATGGTAAAATTGAGCTGGCATTCTAGGTTTTAATGCCAAATTGTATATATATACGTATTTTACTCGTCTCGCATTAAGATATACTTTTATACATGGGGAAATATAATTACCATGATTAGTGAATATTATTACTACATTATATGCAACATATAGATTAATAATAATACCTCGATAAGATTTTACGACCCCGCAGTATGAATGAGTTATGTTGTGTATGCATACATATTGTAAGGATTTTCCTAAGTATATAATTTTATAGCAAAAAGGAAGAGAATTAATAATTTTGTAATGACTTGCAAGCATGCATTCTGTAAATATATAGGTAAATGTTGAGTGTTTTATAAGTGTGTAATTGTTATGCTGAAAGTATTGTTTATGTGTTTGCGTGTGTAGTGACAATATGTGTGTTTTAGGATAATTAGAATTAACATTTTTTAAAAAGTTCAATGAGCAACTTAAAATACTAATAAAATTTTTTAAAGTCAGCTTAATATCGTACTTAATTACTAAAAATATTATCTGAGGATGACAGGCCATCCTCTACTTGTCGAACGCCTCAAAAATTACAATTATTTCAAAAGTTCTTAATATCGTACATATTACCTACTCAAAAATATTATCTGGAGATGACGTGCCGTGCTCTACCAGACGAACAAACGAAAAAATGCTAAGTATGTAATTTCATTTTTTTATCTAAGTAGGTTTTTAATAGATATTTGCGATCTAAAGTTCTATAGAGGTATAAAAAAACGTGGTATAATAATGTCTATTACATTTTATGTTCATCTAGGATCGAATTTCCAGTCTGAGTATAGTGTTCTGAATTGTTTCTAAGTATTTAATAATATTCAGTGAGCATTTTGGATTTAGAATCTTACCTTGCATTTCCCTTTTGTTCTAGATTTATGTCTTAAGACGTAGTGTATGTGACAGTCTGTGTGCATCAGCTCGTTGCGGTCTGTTGTTTTGGACAACATGGATTTAGTCAGAAACAAAGTCCTATGATAAAATTGTACTTTATTCTCTTTGGAACAACAGCTAATTTTAAATAATCGTAATTTAAGTAATATTTATTTTAAGATCATTCATCTAATCTAACTGTTTAATTAGGTGTATATTATGGAAGCAATAAATATTGAATACTCACATTTTTAACCAGAATAATAATACTTTGGTAAAGAGAGACAATTTTACACCGTACAGTGTGCTGACACACAGTCATAACTGCAAGGATACCGTTTTAAGTGATAGCAGCCCTCCCCCCGAACTATCCAAAACAAGGCTGAAAAAAACTTGACATCTTAACGTATCTTTTTCACAGATGCGAACCCTTTTTCCGTTCCCCAAGCTCCCGTCCCCGTAAATATTCCCGTTAAAAATCCTCAAGTTTCCTTAATAAACCCGAGAAGTGAGTTAATTGATTGGCTGCATTTTGTTTGCATATTTGATGCCCGATTCATCATCTGCTTCCCAGCTCATCTTTGGCATTGTTTAAATTTTTGTTATGAGCCCCATCCATCATATTGAAAACGTAGCGAAAATTCATCATTGAAAATTTATGGATCAATTTATCTCTTGAAATTTGTGCGTTAGGTATCTTTTATGTCTCAAATTTAAATTAATTAGCATTACATGTATTTTTTTCTTGAATAGATTGTATTTACTAAACATGTCACGGTTCTAACTGATTTGATTGATTCTAAGGCAAGTAAACTTCCTTAAGAATTAGGCTTTCAAATATCAAAAAATCCGATGGGTCGTTTTAAAAAGCTCGTAAAAACAGATTATTTAACTGCATTATATTTAAACTAACCGTTGCCCGCGACTTTACCCGCGCGAATGTCGTTCGTAGGTGCAAAAAAATACGCCCTCTGACGTAGCCGGTTAAAAAGTAATCTGTGTTAATCAAGGGTGTCAGCTAACTCCATACTAAGTTTTATCAAAATCCAGCTATGAGCTTGCAAGAGTAACAAATATACATCCATACTTTCAAACCTTTTCTGTTTACAAAATTAGTAGAATATTATAAAACTTATCACGTTTCATTCCTTACAACTTTCAAGAAAACGAAACCCTACATTTTCCTTTAATACATTAATACACAAGTCCATTAAATAGATCTAATACACAGCAGATAATCTACACTGAAAGCTGTCAAGTTATCAACAATAGCTGATCAAGTAATGCGGGCCAAGATAAAGTTACAAACTGACAGACCAGACAACTATTACATCAAGATTGATAAAACCAGTCTAAGTTAAACTCAGTTACATTTGAGCAATTTATAGAGTATACTGGAGTTAGAATACACACATTGCTTCTATGATTAATAGTTCTGTTCGCATTGTTATAATTAAACTCCTTGTCTGCGTCTATAAATTCGTTGGTCTACCGAAATACAGACTGTTAGATTGTTGTGTTTGAAACTTGTTCTGTATAAACTAGAAATTATTATTGTTCTTCGGTACAAAGTAGGTTAAATGTGTACAAGAGAATACAGTTATTATGTGTAGGTATACTCATTGATATACTTAATTGATACCTGTAAGTCTTTGACTGTGAATAGAGATAGAGAAAAAAGAAATCTTACTTAAATTACAAGCCCAAAAGTTTGTGAGAGTGGAGGGATAGATATTTGTTAATCTTTCATGCTTATGCCTTTGCACGCCGTGGGGGTCACCAGTGACCGACAAAACAATACATATTTTGTTGCTCGGCAGTCAAAGTGAAAATCTGCTGAAATTTGATATGGAGTGAGCACATAGCCTTCTTTTACCAGTCCGATTCTTTGTGCAAAATACAACCGAGCCTACTGATCACGGGTGTAGTCGACCAAGAGCTTTGCAAGTTCCTTACAGAAAGTGTTTCAACCCCAAAATAGTTTATATTGCAAGTTATTGGACTTACAAATTTTAAGGCTTTTTCAGGTCTTGTAAGTGGTTTTGTATAAAGCAATCTTAGCTTGATTTGCCAACCCACTTTTCAGTTTAAAGGTGAACGCACATCCATTATCCGAGCCGAACGCGTCAAACATAAACTAGGAGAAAAATGTTAAGTTATTGTCACTAGTTTGAATGAATTATTTAAGATGGTTAGAAGAGAGAAGGCGTTTAGTGTAAGATTACTACTAATTAATTACTATTTACTTAATTAAGAGCATTCTTTTATATGTATAATATATAAAATATTAACGTAAAGTATCTGATGAAACCTCGTACACCTGTCAAATAGTCCGAATTCGAAGTGTGCAGGGTTAAATTCTTTTCGTTCATCGTGTTTAACATATATGGCTCGTTAACCTTTAAAATGGTTGAATAAACAATTTACCATAAAATAGGATAATAATTATATCAACAACAGTAGGTAATATATATTTCAAAAGAAATGTGTAATTGGTATGTGTATTTTGTATCATTCATTCGATAATTAATCTCAAACTCATTATGAAAATAATTATTTGCTTTTAATTTCCATTTATTTATTTGTACAATTAATATTGGCACTTTGATGCCATATATCAAAGTCTGTTTCATCATAATTACGTAAGTTATTAAAATGTAAAATTATGATATTATTACCACGATATTACCTACGATTGTCAATGAATAACTTTACGTTTACTGACAGTATCAGTACTGACTGTTCATTATCTGACATTTAATTTGGTAAGCTTTTTTGTAATTATTACTTTTTTTACTCCGTGTTTCAGAAGGCACGCGAAAATGTGGGTCCTGCGTCTGATCTCTCTCCGCTCGCGTCGGATTGCCGTCCCACCGGTCTATGAGAGTAAAGGAATAGAGAGTGTACTTTTGTTAGCCCATACGCTTGTGCACTATATATTATGTTCCGCGTAGCTGCCTGGTATTATTTTTTCTTTAAAATATTTAAGCAGGTAAAATCATAAAATATACTTAGTTAATAATAGCCAATATTAGCCAATTCTATACTATTGTAATGTAGGTTTACGTACCGCGCGGCTGTAGACATTTGTTTTTACTTACTTACTTAGCTTCTAAACACTTAGCCATCAAGGTTTTTGTCACAGGCTGTAACCATTTAGCAAACAATAACAAAGCATTTTTTAAAGCATCGATCAAAGAACGCCTACACAAACTCTCTCATAAACCTAAAAAGTTTGCAAGTGACAAGTACCTAACAATGGTGTCACAAAACTCATGACACAAGTTTCCGCTTTCCTGTCAATTATATCGCTAAATTGTCAGAATTGAAAAGGATTCGATAAACTTAGAACTATTTAGTTATTGATGACATAATATAAAAATGGAGCATATAATAGATATTCTATTTATTGATTTGATTTTAAACTTAGTACTTATAGTTTATTGTTAGTTCAATTAAATTATTCAAACTGTTGCCCGCGACTTCGTCTGCACGAATGTCGATTACACGTGCTCATACAGTAGGTACCTGATGCAGACGGTTAAATAGTAACCTATATGTTAATTCAGTTGGTCACTTAACTCTATGCCAATGTTCATCGAAATTGATCCAGCTTTTTGAGAGTGAAAGAGTAACAAACATCCATCCATACTTACAAACGAGTTTAGATAAGGTTTAAATGAGGTTAAACTATAACTTAACCTGTAACTCACAATTACACCAATTACAAAACCATACCAAACAAAAACTCATATTTCAACACTTAAATCTAATTAAAAACAAATTACACAAACATTCAAAAATTACATGAACAACTATTCGGAACTATTGACGGCCTACTCGGGAAGGTATTCGAGCTGAAACTGAAACAACGCTTATTAACAAAGTTTGCACATATCATGGAGTTGCCGGATTAATTAACTATCCCACTCTATAGAGTATGCCATTCAATCGCGATGGTGATTTGATTAATTGCGAGGTATTTCAAGTATTCGTATACATTTCGCTGCTTGTAAATTTAGTGTTCTGGACGATGTTTGTCGGAATTAAATTTCTGTCTGTTTGGAATAAAATGATTGAGGTTGGCTGTTTTGCATCGCTTACTAAAAATATCATTTTATTTTATTGGGGAAGCACACTATTGTAAAATATATGTATTACGTCAAACGTATTTATTTAATCAGGTGCCATAAATTACACAGATCAGTCAACAATAAAATAGTCTTATGTAAAGTAGCCAAGTAGGAGGCAATTGTAAGCGTGAGTGGGTGAAACAAATGGGCCCAGTCTAATGAGAGCCTCCCAATTTGCCGCTACATGTAAAAACTCTGAGTAATTCTGCACACACCCTTTCTTCGCCCTTTTTATATAAACCGCAAACCGCAACAACGGTCAACTCGCATCCATTCTGACTTTCATAATGAACTCTCGGCTACTTCTCGTTTTAAATGCATTTAAAGTTTAAAAATATTTAGTTGTTATCTATAAAATTTCCTGACAGTTGTTATTTTTTTTAAATGGTGAGTACGTACCTAGAGCGAATGCCTGGTACGATAATTTTAATGAAATACGATACTTTTGGGTTTAGGGAAAACTTTCATTCTTTTTGACATGACTTACCTACTTGTACACTATACTTAATTTAACTACATAGGTATACTACATATACACGAGCTTGAGACATGACATTATCTTAATCTTCTTGTTATTTAATTAAGTAAATGAAGTCCGGTAAACATTTTAATGGATAGACACCTGTTTCAACTAATTAGCTTTCGATTAAAGATAATTAAGACTTGAAAATGTTACTTTGCCTATAATATGAGCGATTCACAAAAGTGCCGATAAAAATCAATAAAGTACAAAAATTACCGAAATACGCAGTCATTTAGCACCTAAAAATTGCACTCTAAATGAACACACAGACACAGAACCACAATCATATTCAAGCACTTTAAATTTTGAGAGAGATAACTGAAAACACAGTTGTACCTCGCTCACATTCAACCTCTTTTATAATTTCGTGTACAGGAATCCACTAACTCCATTGTTTATTGTGAACGTAAAAGCGAGATAGCGTACTTCAGGACGTAGGGCTGCATCTCTTTCCCACAACTCCACAAAATTTTGATTGCTTTCTGCATGTGTAAAGGTTTTTTCAACCTTATTCAATGACAAAGTAGGACAAAGCTTTCATTGTTTTTCCATTGAGTTTGATTTGTATGTCCACAGTAACTCGTGTAAACCTGCGTTAGCTCTATGTATTTGCGTAGTGACGATTATGATAGAGGACTGTGGAATATTTAGGCAAAGTGGACGGTTGCAAACATGACTTGTGATACTATTGTAAATGTTGACACTAGTGTGAGATTTTTGGTCCTTGAAAGGTTTTTGCGCGGGAAATGCATGCTTTATTTATGTGATGTTTTGAGTTTGTAAGTTTCTTCTTAATGAGACATATAATACTGATTAGGTTTAATCTAAGTTACCTATACATATAGATGAATTGTTGTGATTTTGTTTTATTAGGTTGAAAAGTAAAAATAAACTATGCTTGCTAAAAAACTATGTTTAGATTATGATTTTAAGATTTATAGCTACCAAAAACAATATACATAACTGCTAATAAAACATTGCTTTATTCACTTTTAACGGCACCTAAAGTACCAACTATCTCGTTTTCAGTGTACCGATAAAACGGATCACGTTGTATAAATGCTTGCGGATTACACCATATCCAACTGACTTTAAAACTGAATTACAAATGGTTAATAGGTATGCGGTAAGAAAACACCAAGTAAACGAAAACAGACAAGCAAAGAAACTTGCGATGCTCACCGCTCGAACCAATTCGTGAAGTTGTTGGAAACAGACTTAATCCTATCGGCTACCGCGATCTCGAAGTTTAAAATTGAAGCCGTTACATTGGCATTGATGAAAAAAAGTTCAAAGGTGCAACTACAGTCAGTAAGGTTTTGAAAGTGCTTGAGAAGGCCTAATCGAAATAAAAACCTTTTGATTTTGATTTTGATTTTTACAAGACAGGTATTTAGTCTAAGATGAAGAAGGTCGTTTAAAATACAGCCGATTAAAAAATGTCAAGAACTCCAAAAACAGGTAGTTCTCATTAATAAAAATGAATTTTTCTGTACAAAGTTTGCATTAAAATTTGTATAGTATGCTTTCTTGGAAAAAGTTGACTGTATTCAAAGTAAAGCTAGTTGCTCTTCAAACACGCTTATAACCAGATATTATACCTAATCAAGTATTTGTCATATTTGAAGTTATCCTCAGTGCTCTCCTAGCCAATCTAAGTTGTCTGGCTGCGTTTACAATGCTGTGCACGTAAATACGTTGAAAGACAAACACAGATCATATGCAGCTCACGTAAGCGCATAATGTGTTTACACAAATATAAGATTTCAAGAGATCATCTCTAAATAAGCAAGAATTTTTTATATCACAAACGTCTCAATCGGTAATCTTTTGTACTTGGCCCTTCTAGATGGTAATTAAAACTGACCTTAACAAAATCATAGACTCCTCGACTATTATTGTAAGCTTAGCTAGAATTTTCAAAAAGAACGATTTATAGTTTCTCGCGTTTTTAGTTTTGGAAGAACAATGTTTCTTTACCGAGTCTCGAAAATCTTATTTTTTTTTGGACAGTCCTGTATAATTTTCATGTAAACGTCTGAACGCTGAAATTATGATGACAATAAAACCTCTTTTCAAACCTCAAACGATACAGCCATAATACACTACAAATTACACATTAACATACTAAATTAAAGGACATAAATACCCATATACTGGACGCATAAATATCGAAATTCTATCCAGACAATTAGCATAGACCATTAGGCTGTCAGGGTAATTTGATAGATCAAATTCGCAATCAGCGTGATTGGGTGAAATATTGTGCTCTTGCATTTCGGACAGGCGACAATTAGGCAGTAATTGTAACGGGCGGCGAGTCTCATATCGTGTATCATGAGGATATGGAACTGTTGATGCCAATGTCAGTTGTTTTAATGATATTTTGATTTAATTGTTACCTATATTTTTACGTTTATGTACAAACGTTGAGTTCAGAAATTGACAGCAATGTTACATGTGTATCTCTATTTTTTGTAAATAATAATAATGAAATTAAACTTATCTTTAAAAGCTAGTCCCACATGTTATAATACACATCTTTGATACCCAAGTTGGTCAAAGAACTTTAAATGTTGAATAGCAAATTCGTTTTCTTATTTTGAAAATCGTGAATGAGAGAATTATTTCGTAACTACGTACCCCTTGTACCTATATTGTACGTCACGACGTTAACCTTTCTTACACTAAATTATTTAAGTAATTTTTTTCCAACTGCATAAAACAACTTTATAACATACCAAATGATGAATCTCAATCGCGTTCAAAGGGCTGAAAATATTGTTCAGCCTTTCCGTTCACATCCATAACTAAATTTATCTGTAAACCGAAGAAAAAATTGATAATATCATTTGTTTACGAAGTCTTTTACCATAAAATTCTATTATACTCTAGGCACGACCGTAAAGCAGTTATGAAAATAAAATCATTCCCCTTCCTTACTCGATGGAGGCATACCCTATTGTGAGACGGTCAAAGAAAATCTTGTCTTTAAATATTTGAGGTATCCCCCGATCGTCAGATGTTTGTAATGCAATTTCTTAGGTAGTATCTTGAAGCTTGTGATATGAATTTTGTGTTGGGAAAACAGAAGACGTTTGACTGCTCCTTTTAAAATATTTTTAAGAGGAAAAATGTTGAAAAATTTTTAGTTTAAATTTACGTACATGGTATAGTATTTCTGGTCATTTTTGGTGGTATAGATTTTTATTTTCACTCTGTTCACTGAATTAAAATAAGGATGATGTTACCTTTTTATGCGCGTCATATAGTTTATTGAATAATTAGGAGACGTATTTTTGTCATTCTTTATTGTTCAGATAAACGGAAAAATACGCGTGTATTTTTTTATGATCTATCTGACGGACTAATTATATGTATAATTACTTTTCGTACCTTATCATGCCTATTACCATAGTAAAAGAGTTGTGTAAGTGTCTACATAAGACAAACCACTGAAACATATATCTATAAACGCCCGAATCATTATAAGATTGTATTGCGGTTGTCGCTCGGAGACTACAATCGATGAGACTTGCGTTACATTTTGTGATTTTGCGATAATATTAATAACACATGATGCTCTCCATAGTAAAAAAACGATTTTAGAAAACAATATACATAAGTTATCCTAAACCATCAGCCATCTTTAATTACCTCTATTTGTACGAGACAAGGACGATCGTCACAATAATGTTTACTTCCCACACAGCGCCGGTATTTGTCAAACTCTTGAATGCCTTCGTTTGTAAAAATAACAAGGAGGGAATAAAATGTCTATTTTTGGCAAGTTTACCTTATAGGTCAGAATGTAGATTTGTCTGCGTGACTAATGGTTAGAGATTTGTGATAATACCTACAATTTCTTGGGCCATGAAACTTGTTTACGTAATTTCGTGAATATGTTTTTAGGTATAACTGTTTACGTTATGGTGATTGGTTGAAATGTTTTGAGATTTTGAGTTCGTTCTTGTGCATTAGGATTTAAATTGTAGTTCTTCGTAAGTTAAATAATACAGGATGACGACTTATTTCAGATTGGCAAGACCGATGTTAAGTACTTGATTATTTTCAATACTAGAAATTGAACAAGAATCAATTTTATCACTTGATGATTGTAGAAACTTTACCTGCTTCAATTAAAGGTCTGTTTATTTTAAGAAATCTCAAAATAACTACTAGCTTATTTATAATATAAGTAAAATATGTTATGAAAATTTTTATAATAATCCGGAAGGGATTGCTCGGTCCTTGGACTCGACGTAAGCCTTTAAACGACCGTCTTCCTTTACGCATAAGGCTTACCCGTGAGAAACGACAACATGTCCCTAAAATTACCAACAGGTAAATATGAACTAAAACTACCAATCATTGGGCAATGGACCGCTGAAGCTTAAATGCGAAACCCACCACTACCATTTTACATGTGTGCAAAAAAATCTGTCGGTCTTTGTTTCATGTTTATATCCGGCAATAGTGATTAAATTGGGTAATATTTAATTTCTAAGTTACTTAGCATACCGACCGTGCTCACGGGTGTACTGATGACACTACCCGTGACCACGATCGTTGCAACTCGGTCGAATCGTCAGGAGAAAAGAAATATTGAATTACATCACAAATAAAACCCGTTTGCTGTCTAAAATATGTGTACAAGACACGACAGTCTAAAAACATATTACTTAGCATTCTATATTCCTCGATAACCGATATCCACGTGAGCGTAACCCTGGGCCAAATCTAGTACTACAAATAAGGGCATTGTTTTAAACCTTCCACTTCAAAATGTCCTACTTATATTACCTAATCCCTAGTCTATAGACATACATTTAAATCCACTCATATCCCGCCAACAACTTCTACAACTCCACCTCTACAATACATTTTCAATTACTACAATGTAATATAAAGCTTGGAACCAGCAACAATCAAAGTGGCCATTAATTAGCTGTCGCCGCAAA
This sequence comes from Chrysodeixis includens, assembly GCA_941860345.1. NCBI lineage: Eukaryota > Metazoa > Arthropoda > Insecta > Lepidoptera > Noctuidae > Chrysodeixis > Chrysodeixis includens. The sequence continues at coordinate 13,460,368 of OW796095.1, read as the reverse complement.
GCGGTCCCTCGCACCACAACGCTGAGACCGAGAGATTTCCGATAGAACACGTAAGCAGGTAGGAAATAAATAAGCTCTGGATGTAGTGGATACATTTGTCAGGTATTAAAGAGGTTGATTAAATATTTATTATTATGTAACGTATGTCTCTTTAACTGATATTTATTAACGCGATGGATGTACATGACCAAAAGACTAAAAAGGGGAGAAAGAGCAAGTGATTTGACTGTTTTGGATTGATCAAAATGAATGAAAACTGTCTATGTGGAAAGAAAAAGTTGAAACTGATGTGTATAAATTTTCAATTTAAGATGTACAAAATAAAAGGATGTTATAATTCTACGTTGAAAGAAAAAGTTTTCACTGTTGTGTGGAAATTTTCAGTTTAAAATAAAAGCATGTTATAATAATTGATATATATGGCACCATTCTAAACGATTTTTGCGTAAAATGAAAAAGCCGCTTCCCAATTAAAACGCTCTGCAATGGCTTTACGCATACAATGTTAAAACCTAAAAACCAAAAATATGTTTCTGTTGCCTCAATTACGTTAAAACGTTCATCTGTAAAGGTTTATACATAGAGGAAATATGAAAAACACTTTTAATCCGGAAACAAAAAAAATATCAATTTTACTTTTTTGTGGTATTTAATACTAATATTTTTAATACTTGATAGACTCGACATTTTCGAACCTCACCATTTTCGACCTTATAATAAACAAAACTATCTAGTAATAACGGAATCACATACAAATACTTGACTGTATTTATATTTTTTTAAATTTAAACACTGTACAGCGTTTTAAAAAAGTTTCTGTTCAATATCATCAAATTAAATTATCTCAAAATCGATAGCGACATGAAGCCCTGTTCAGAAATAAAAAGCTAAGCACTAACATGGTAGACTTCCGCATCAGTACTACTACACACGAAGTACCAGAGACAAGTTAATCTAACTTACAAACTCTGAATGGTAACGTATGGCAAACGAGATGAAAAGATTATCAAGACGAGGTAACTGCTAGGTGCACGTCGTAAATCGATATGATTATGTGAAGTTTTGCGATGAGAGGTGAGTGATCGCTATCTTTCCACTTTTTGAGAGCTGGGTGCATGGAAAAATCTATCACGGCTTACTATTGTGTCGGCCTCCAAAACACCGTAAGCCGTCGTTGCGTCGACCCATATTGGTCGAAGAAGCCCCGCGGTCGGTGCGTGAAGAACTGCAACGCATAACCGCGCACAGACCAAACGTGGGGGACGTTGCATGGCAGTTCAGGTTTAGTCAGTAAGAGTTTTGACACTACCCACTTCCTTCCCGAGGGGGTGGGTGTCCATGAGGATTTCCTCGCCTTGTCAAAGAAAAAGAAAAACGTGCATGGGAAAATGCGTCTCAATATTACAAAAGAGAGTGAATAATAATTTTTAAACTATTCTAACCCACGCTAAAAGAGTCAGTCTACGTTCAGTTTTTAAAGTACTATCGAAGCAGCACAACACGGCATAGAGCAGCATCTTACGACGGTAGTAGACCCTCTAGAGTCTACTTTTAGGAAGTTGGTAACAAATTTCTCCTAAATTATTAATCCTTATAAAATGTAGACGTACCTTAACCCTTCGTCACGCAAATGTATACCCGATATGGGCACGAATAAATCACACCCATCGCGATGTTTGAACTGTTAATTAAGTTCGTAACAAGCGGCACGGACAGGGTTATTCGTTCGCTATTATTTGCACACGTAAACATTTGTTGTGCATAATAAATGGGTTAATTATTTGGTTTCTGAATAAAAATCAGTGTGAATCAGAGGGATATGAAAAAGTCAGTGTTAATAGCTGAAATCTGCGTTCTTTTTCCTAAGAGTTCTACCGCTTTTTAGAGATATTATTATAACACCAACATTTTACCACCAAATTTATAAGCCAAAGTCACTTGTCGAAAAGGAATATAATTCTAATAAATTTGGAGATTTCTATTTAAATAATTTATTTTGGAAGTACAGTAACAGATGAAATAAGAAAATTTTACATACCTACGTTATAAGGAGAAATGAAGGCTCATTTCTAAGAAAATAATGAAGGGTTTATAGGAAGGCCAAGGCATATGAAGACATATTTTTTGAGAGAAGGGTTGAATGGAAGAAAAATGAATATGTTTCTAACTCGTGCTCCAGACACGACACTCGCTAATTTTAGTCTTCCAGCGGCTGCTATATAAACTTGGTTACCAACTCTATAAAAACAGAATATAACGTTGTCATTATAAATATTAAAACTAAAGATATTTAAGCAACGTATTTACATATAAAGTCATCAAAAAGCTCCTCTCATCCCGTCTGTACAAATAAAATAAAACAACCACTAAAATACACCTCGAATAAATCCGCCATTGTCCCACAATAAAAGCCAACAGATAAATAATTATAATCGAACAAATTCACTGCTTTAACTTAACCACAAAAATAATCAACAAAGTTTAATCAATTTAAGAGCTTAACAAATGTAAATTAACACTCAATTACCGCACCGCGTTGCGGTCTCGATTTAAATGACAATAATATAACGCGGCCATTATTTATACCCGTTTTTTTTTCGGCTCTTTCGTAAATTGGTATATGAAGCTTGGCCCTTATAAAATACCGCATGGAGGTAAACTGTTGTTGTAAGGGTTAGATGTTTTATATTTGGGTATTTGGATGAGATATTATTGGTGAAAGGATTTTGTTAGAAACTTTAGAAGTTAAGAATAATTGCAATGCTATTGAAAATTTAAAATTGCGATTTTTTTTTCCGTCCACAAATTTTTATTTAGTAAGCTTCTGAACTAGCTTATTTTCGATAGGATTTCCAACTCCTTAGAAAAAAAACATGATGATGATCGTCTGAAATACTTTAGAATGGATGGAACAGGTACAACTTAAATAACGTAAGACATTTTTGACCCTGACCACTGTTTTCGGTAAACTTATTGACCAGAATGTGTGTACCATTATGCCAACTTAAAGACAAGTTTATGCCCTTGGCATAGTGCTGAAATTGCAGTGGAGAGTGGTATCGTATATTATTATCGTTTAAAGTGATGAAAGCGCTACAGTGGTATGAATACTAATGTTTTACATTTAGTTTGATATAGTCCAGTCATTTGGTAGTTTTACCTGGAGAGTTCTCCGGGAGTTTTGAAAATTGGGTATTTTATAGATTTGGATATGCTCTTTTCGAATTTTGACTTTGCCACCTCGTGCCACCGCCGCTCGCGCTGCCATTTTGAAAAAATGGCGCCCAAGAACGGTTTTTTGGGAATAACTCCCTTCCGACGCATTTTACGAAAAAAATAATTTCTACAATATTAAACTAGAAAAAAAATCCTACACTTTACGTCTTATTCACTTTTTCATAAAATCAATAGTTTTGGACGTACGAGCGCCGCAAAGTATTATTCATTTGCACCACTACGAGTGTTTCGTATATTTTTCTAAACTGTTCTATTACTGCCGTCGGTTTTCAAGAAGTAGGTATCAGGGTAATATGTCACCTTTGAATCGGGCCCTTTCTCTCGACTTTGAACGAAACTTCAACGAAATATTTGTTGGTAGAAGCTATATTAAGAGAAATATTTAGTTTAGACTGAATCATCAGTGTACGTTTATTATCGTACAGTGTTGTTTATGTTCTTAGAGCTATGGCTTTTTATACGGCAAATTGTTTAATTTGTGACAATTCACTTGAAAACCGGTGGCAGTAATAGAACATTTTAGAAAAATATACGAAAAACACGTGGTGGTGCAGATGAATAAGTAATACTTTGCGGCGCTCGTACATCCAAAACTATCGATTTTATGAAAAAGTGAATAAGACATAAAGTGTAGAATTTTTTTTCTAGTTTAATTTTGTAGAAGTTATTTTTGCCGTAAAATGCCTCAGAAAGGAGATATTCTCAAAAAACCGTTTTTGGGCGCCATTTTTTCAAAATGGCGGCGCGAGCGGCGGTGGTACGAGGTGGCAAAGTCAAAATTCAAAAAGAGCATATCCAAATCTATAAAATACCCAATTTTCAAAACTCCCGGAAAACTTTCCAGGTAACCCCCTTATTTTCTACCAAATGACTGGACTAATATATTGATGTCAAATATAGTGGGAGGATAACTAGAACTACATGGAACTTTTTTCATGCCGGTAATTCACAAAATCTGGCTAAGCTGGGGAAAAAAGAAATATCTAGTTAGTCATATTTTTATAATCCTTTTAAGTAAATGAAGTTATGTTTACCAGCACGTTTACTGTAAAATTTTGTATACAATAAACCCTAATTTATTTTTTTTAAACACAATCGGAGCTGATACCCAATAAAAATATGTACTGAATTCAAATTATTCCCTATTTGTAAGGGTTGATGTAACTCCAAAAATTCGTAGGCCTTTGTCAAAAACGCGATCTGTAACGAATTTCCTTTGAATTCTTGGAACAAAACCACGCGAAAGGACTGATTTGGACAAAAATGTAAAAATCTTTGTTTTATTTTCGCACAATTTATTAGTTAATGCGATTTGTACTTTGGAGTGATTTTCTTATGGATTTCCCTATACATTTTGACTCACACAAAGACTTGATACCATATATTATAACATCCCCTAATTTTTGGTTGTAATAGGTATGTTGTACCAAACGTTACTGGTTACTGTTCTTGTCTTACAACTTTGTTTAATTGTAAGTAAGATTTACTGGCACGACAACCCAATCTACCCGAAATTGCGCTTCCAAATCACATCTCGCCTTCATCCCGACATCTTCAACTAAAACTGCAGAACGGCTTAGACGTCAGTCAAATTAGAACCAACGTTAACTAGATGCAAATGTTCTAGCTTTCTACGTGGAATCCAACGAATTGAGCCGACAGAGAACTCCACAGGCAAGTTTCACTATGAATTCAATTCCCTTGAGGTACAAATTAGAAGAATTCACGCGAACTGGGAATACTGGGATTGGAATAGTTTCTAGACTTGTTAGTTCCTTTTTATCGCGCTTGAGGAGTTTGAGGAGGCTAAGTAGCAGCCACACGGATCGATCACAGGTTAAGCAATGCTTTAGAAGTTCAGCAAATTTAGAGGAAGGATACGCAATACCACGCAATGCACACGTTGCCGACACTTCGTGTGCATTTGTTTTATAATTGTAGGCATGTATTCGTTTCTAGATATTATTATTTTATTATAAGTAGTTTTCTAAGAGCCCTAGTAGCATGAATTAAAGGAATAACTAAGAAAATCATAATAAATAAGCAATGCTTTTCGCATGTGAATGGATGACCCTCTATATTATGACAAGTTCTTCCGAATATTCGAAAACATGTTAAATTGTCAGCCTAGTCTGTCATTAGCACATATTTGGCAGTCGAGGAGTTCGATTACTGGTAGTTGGATATAAAAAAGTCTGGCCACTAATCTTACCAAAGTGTATCCTGTCACCTACGGCATTGGATAGAACAGGTTTGATAGTCGATCGTTGCACCAAAACCATAGTCCTTAGCCTCTATAAGGTTAAGTGGGAAGACGATGTCAACATAGTTGGGGAAAGACATATGACAAGTTCCTTTTCCCGACTGTTCTTTGTCTCGGAAAGTAATGCAAACGCAATTCTGGGACGTACGAGTGCAATATGACAACGTGATGCGCTCTGACTGTTTTGTGAGGTAATATTGTATAATATGAAAGCTTTGCGCTTTGACTGGTACCGGGCAGAGATGTCATACAAATAATAATTTTGATTCTACTTTCTTTACGTTTTCAGACAGAGCTTTGAGTTAAGGGGCTAGTATAGTTTAGATTGGTCGGTCTTAATTGGACTAGATAGTATTTTTTATTATTTTGTTACAATAATAAGAAACGCAACACTCAATCTGCGGACCCTGCAAAAATAATTCACGGCGTAATCCTAGTGCCCCAATGATATACCTAAGCTTACACACTACTTACTTTGACTTAAACTATAATCTCCCAACATGAGATGAAGTTCATAGAAATTTTAACTTAATTTTCCGAATCATACTGTATACATCCGTATTCGTTTCAATAAACTAGAACTAGAATTCCTATGGCAAGACACATCGAACAGATGTTATAATATGCAGAAAACTGCAGACAATAACAAAAGAAGTCTACTTCACTAACTATTAAACAAACATGTTGATAATAACGCAAAAAAGATCACTCATATTTATTTTTATGCGTGAAAACACGGAACGAAATTCATATCAAATTTCCTTCAAAAACCATGGAATACCAAAAATTACAAACAGTATCACAAAGGCAGCAATAAGCCAACCGCTGATTCATCTCGATCCCGTCTCGTAGACACGCGGATGTTACTATTTTTATCCCCAGCTTTACGTTTGAGTAAGGTAAACTCAGGTAAGTCTATGGAACGTAGAAAGTTAAAGGAAATGACGGTCAAAGTGGAATGTAACTTTTGGGAGATGCCATAATAAGAACCATATCTTTTTCGTTAGTTGAATTTCGTCGCTAATTGTATGTTCATGGTTTACGATTAATGATTAAGGACTTAGGTTGCGTCTAAAATTATTTGAGCTATTCCGATAAAATTTAATACGCATGAGTAAACCCTTAACATAAAATTTTATTCTGAATCCACCTCATGACAGTTATTACAATTTAAAGGTATTCGTCATCAGTATGTTTTGTACGTTAGTTTTGATATGCTAAACACCAGTATAAAGAACAATTTATTATTTCTCGTTGCAAAAATTACTTAATCGAGTTTGGTCACCAGTTACAGGTACTACGCCAGTATAGGGCACTTCCATCTACTTTCCTATGTTCAATGGGTAGATCTATGATTTGAATGTGATCGCGTGTTTCTTGCGTAATCGCATTTCCTTTGCTTTTTGTTGTTTGAAAATTATCATTCGGTGTTAAGGGATTGTTAACAGATGAAAATAATATTATAGTATAGATATCGTGCCTTGACTATATGAGAAACAGGTTGGTTTATATAAAGGCAAGTTTCGGAATAACTGTTCGAGGTGCACTTATCCCCGATCTCATTTTCATTCTCGATCGGGAACACCACCCTTTGGTTAATCTACTTCAGGAACTTGGGCACTCCATCTCTCGGAAACTCCGTTCCTCGAAAACTCGGGAAATCTATCCCTCGGGGATTCCATTCCTCAGGAACTCTCTTTTTCAAACTCCATCCCTAGGGAACTCCATACCTCGGGAACTCTCTCCGTCAGAAGGCTTCTCCATCTGACGATGCGTGTAGGAAAAAGCCTAACAAATTGGTATGGTAAGAAAAACTCATAAATTAATTAGTTTTGTTTTCCTTGAAGACATAATAATTTCTTGGTACAGAAAAAGGTAAAATCAAACACGTTACATAATAAAAACGTTACAAAATCCACTTAAAATCTCCGACTTTTACACGAAAGCAACACCAACATTAAAGTGTTTCCTCAGATTCGTCCGAGTTGATTTATATCGGTTGGAATCGTTGCACGTAGACCATGCATTACCCCGACAAACTCCGCGGCTGCATTGCAAGTCACGTAACATGTCGGCTCTTAGCCACCTGTGGAGTGCATTACTGCCCTGACTTTATTTGACTTCAGGGATATTGGGAAACGATTCTTTTTTATTTTTTTACGACTTCCATATAACGTCATCTAGTTTCGAACTAAGCAAAGCTGGTATTATGAGTACTAGACAACTGATAAACATACTTTTATACTTGTAAATAGATACGATATAGAAAAATTAAACACAAATACAGAACGAATGATCGTGCTTATCACACAAACAGTTGTCATGGGTGGGGATCGAACCCACGATCTCTAGTATACTAACCTGGATGGTTAGTTATTACAAGGCCTATAAACCAGTCATGCCAAGAGTCTAGAAATAAACTTTTGGGATAAAGACTATAATATTTCCAAGTACTTTTTACAAAAGAAATAGGTGCCCAACTGCCGAACTTAGGGCATTAATTAATTTCATCTCAGAACTCTAATAAAGTACCTACATCATTACTTTAAACATTTACGGTCTTATTCATAAAAAAAGCTTATCAAAGGTTTTGAACATTCATTAGTTAAAATGCTCGATAAGCTTATAAAACGTTCTATAAAAATGTCCATTCATAAACGCTACATAAACCTTCTATAACTAAAGTGTTGCTAATATATGTTTATAAATCATAATGTTGCCATTGTTATGAAGTTGGCTGACTTGTCAGCGATCACACCGTATAAACGTACCGATTAAGTGTGACCATAGACATTTTTACATACTAAGTATGATTTTCTTGGCTATGGAAAACCAAAACCAACTAAACCTGGACTTCAGGTGGCGTACCAGAACCTCTACGATCTAATTTCACGTCATCACGTATAAGATTAATAATGAAAGTTGCCGTTGATTTGTTAAAGCGATAACGTTTCCGAAAGTCTTCATCATTCAAAGAAAATAGGTTGCTCCTACTTCTGTACACCTTTCTACGAAGCGGACGGTTTCCAATCTGTTCAATCGCTTCAATAGCGTCTAAGCTTTGTATAGCTTGCATTTTGAATTACAAATGTGTTAATTTGTGTAAATAATAAAAATAGGAAATACGTAAAATTAACCAAGGAGGCAAGGACTATGAGACTGTTTACAAATGTGAAATTGACATTCTTGACACTTGTCAAAACGAGCTGTCTTATTAATCAGCTGTTTAGAATCGGCCATCTTGAGACCTTATAATACTGTTATAGTAGGGTACTCGGCTCTATAACTTTATGATATGTTTATAGAACTGATTACCGCTAAAATGCTGTTATGAATAACATTTTTTGACAATCGTACTATAGAGTAGTATAGAGAGCCTACAGATGTGTGATAACTTTTTATGAATAAGACCGTTAATTTAAAAGAAAAATATTAACAAAAAATCTCTTAAGTAAAAACAAAGTTTTCCGAAAATCGCACCTCCGTAGCTTCGCCCGAATTCCTGAATATTTTATATTAATTAATTTCTATTGCGTTTTCACTTGTTCGCTTTTCTTGCTTATAATCATAAATTGTGAAGAAAATCTTCTGTACCGAAGTTTCTTCGTTTTGTTCCTTCTTATTTCACTTTTTTATTGTTTTTGCATAATTTTTATTCCTACATCGAACGGGACCCGACTAGCTATCTCTGTATTATTGTATTTTAGCCAAATGCGATGCAATTTCATTTTGCTTATTTGTATTTCGTTTAGCTGGTAAAAGCATTGGAAAATAAATAAATGAAACTATTGATGTATACTATATTTGCTATCCGTATAAATACATTCATTTATTTAATTGAATAAAGTTATGTTGTTGGAATTGATACCAAATACGCGAATGGAATGCTTTTGCTTAAATTACTTGAAAAAACTAAGAAAAAATAATTTAGCTTTGTAAAATAATATTATTAAAAAAACAGACGAGATATTAAGTCCTAATATACTCTAAGTATTCAGTAATAGGAGAAATGCTTTTATTAAAGTAAAGTCTTAATTTAGACTTGTAAATCAGATTAACTGTCGAGTTTTGAATCTTGTGATAAATTGAAAACGTGATGCTAGATTTAGGATCCCTAAGTTGTGTAAGTGCCTTTTAATAGTTTTCCGAAGTTTAGTCTTTGAGACTCGACGATGATCCAAGTTTGTCTAGCTTGTTTTAAATATTCATTTACAACCTGCTTGGTACCATTTCAAATGTTCGTCTTAAATAAAATGAGCTCGAGTTTTCTTTGACGTTTTAAGATGAAACTTTATATCCTTGTGCGACTGAAGTATTCACAGTATGCAAGTTATTTTAGTATTAACTTTGAAAGAGAATAATTAGGTTTATTTAGGTCTTTTCTTAGTTCATGTAGTGTGTACGTCATTTATCTTTGTATAAGATCATTTTGACCCACGACTTTGCTCAAATAAATGTTGATTACCATTCCCAAAACCAGCCGATGCCAATCCAGGGTCAGTTACTGCTAAGCCAAAATTTATAAACGTTGAAAAAGTCTAAAAATTAAGAAATTTTATCTATGCTTTAATATATGTATACGTTGGTCAAATACTTTGTTATGAGGGTGATATTTGTATTAGTATATTAATCCATTTTAGTCCGTATTACTCAATGAAGCTTCTCAAAATTACGATGCCTGTTTCTATTTAAACATTTCATAGCTTTTTATGAGACACCCTACCAATATCTGAGATTGCGATGCATAAACAGAAAAATGTAGACAACAAACAAATAGTGCAAAGCTCTAATAGTTTAAAGTATTATATTGTTATTGTCAGTAACAGTTATAGTCTGTTGGCACTCAATGTGTCACAGCCCCTACTAATGGACTTGAATACAATGTGAAAAAATTGCTACGAAAGTGGTACGCTTTCGTAGCATATTAGAAATTATTTCAATGTTATGTACACAAGTTGGCGGTGTTGATTTTTCATTTCTTCAAGATTTAATTGAAAACGAGTTTAGGACGATAAAAACTTTCAGATAAATTGTGTTGCTAGTATTTATTATGTTTGATATTTTCTATATTTAAACATTCATCTATTATTTTGGCTGGCCACGCCGAATCCGTTCGGGTTCAGGAATAAATTACTTCTAATTTTCAAGTGAAAACAAAATGAGAATCCTTAGTAGCGCCCAGTTATTGGCCGCGCCAGCTCACTTCACACAATCACACGGCATTGTCGCCTTACTTCTAATAACTCGGCCGTTAGCCCGCCGCGGCGACGTAGCGACGACTTAACGACGACGTAACGACGACTTAACGACGACTTTTACTGCGATAAATAGTTCATTACGGTACTGTGGCCGCACCAGGTTGCATTATGGAGGTTTAATTACGTTTTAAAGGGCATTGTTGTAGAAAAATGAGAATAGAACAAAGGTTAATATTTTTATTGTGTTTCGTGAGATGATATTATGTCAAGGATCTGTTTGTTTTTGTAAAATAAATTCTAAGGATTAAATTTTTATTCTTGTGTAGAAACTGCTACGTTAAGAGTTATTTGTAAATAACATGATTATTTTAGGAAATTAGGTACCTATATTAACCTCTACGTTTTACTGAAAGAATTTAATGAACAGTTGATTCTACAACAGTTTCAGAATGTTTAATGTTTTATCCGTTTCCATTGACAATGTTAATTATATCCAACAAATTTTAATGGGTCTTAAATCATTAAAACACTTAGTAAGAAATACATCATTTTACATAATAGTCACCCTTTCTAGCTTCAGTAAAGCCTTTGGCACTAATCCTTTTATCCCGAGTTTATAAATAATTGAGTCCACTCCTAACAACACTGTTACAGAGTTGTAGTGAAACGTTGGAACAATTGTAACTTTCCTCTGAGACTAAGTAAAAAGGACAAATATGCGTGTTTCATAATGGTTGGCTGCTAAGTTGGCGGATGCTCTCAAAATGTTTTATGAGATGAATTCGAGATTATGTAAATTATATTTTGGATTCGACACGATTTCTTTTTCAATTTTTCAATGTGCGGTAAAGTAAAAGCAGTATATGCGTGAGTAACTGCGAGTATAAAATAAACCAAAAACAAAAGTCTTATTCAGTATTTCTTTTTTAATTTGTTTATTTTAGGACGCTTTTAAACAGCTCAGGTTATAACGACCACAAGAGTTATCTATTTGGTACAGTAATCAAAGATAATGTTTTACTTTAACCTTCTTGGTTTAAACAATCTACTAAATTAACAGGAAGGTAACATAGTTACACTTTTCTCATAGTTATAAGCTCATTCTACCAAGAGGTGGCATAATTATTTTATTAGGAATGACAGGGAGAGTTTCTATTTAATTTCGATTAAGCCTTCCTCAATTTATCTTAATCTAAAATCTGGGTAAACGAATTTTGAATGTGAAAAATAACAATATTGCCGTACCGAGATCTACTTAGTTTCGACATTCACCTGAAGCACTTAACCAGTACCTATTGACTTCTTATTCCTGAGAGATGCTATCGGTAACGTTTGATTTATTGGTATTCTAAAGTATGTTTCTAGAGGTTTAAAATATAAATATGTCTGCTATACCTACCTACTGTTCCAAGGTATTTTAGATTTTGACATAAAACCGCAGTGGTTTTTGTCAAGCTAGTGATCAAATTCTTTAGGGAAGGAGTTTTTAATAAAATCTATTTTTTTCTTCTTTAGTTCTTTTAACTGATCCTTTGATGGTTACTTGATCATCTTAAAAACAATAGAATTGTTCGCTTGTTTACTGGCCATACAAAACATGTATGTTTACATGTTTGCCAAGAACAGAGGGAACACATCAACTCGACACAAACAGTGGAGTCCTAACGAAGCTTGAACTAGTTGATTTTGTACACTTTGACTTTATGTAAAACATTATGTTTGTTTCATGTTTGCGAATAAGAATATAGTTATAACAACAGACTTGTAGGATATGTCTTATTTTATGTTAGGTGGTGGACAATTATGTGGCACAATAGAAAAGTAGACCTCGATTTTGGACATTGAGATTGTTAGTATACGTTTATTAGTGATACATTTATTGATGGTTGATGATGGTGATGGTCTAGTGGTAAGACTGTAAAACTGCCAAGTCATCATCACCATCAGTGGCCTCTAACATCTATGGCAGATGATTGAAACAGCAGCCGTGTTAATTTATTTGCTTTTGCACTTGCGCTGGTGGTGCCAAATCAAAGGTTTCAAATGTCGATAATATAATTACCTGATTGTTAAATGTAGCAAATGTGTTCTACAAAAAGTAATTTACACAGCATCTTAAGAAATAAGAAACGTGTTTGTTAGTGATTTACGATGTGTGATCTCCCTAAGGAGTCAAAGTCGTACGTTTTGCTGAAAGTACCTGAGTTAGCACTAGATTACAGCAAGATTTATTAAAATATACTCAATGGAATGTTAGGGAGTTCGCTTTTGGTTATATTGTTTAAATGATGCAGTATTATCGTCTAAGATTAGGCAAAAAATCGTTTCATTATTCACATGTTTATATCTTGTAGTAAACTGCCCTATAGGTATTGCAATAGAAGAGTGAGCTCTCGCTGGATTTAAGTTAACACCTCATTTAATATAGCTGCAGGCTATCAAAGCTGAAAAAGTAAATAAGAAAAAATACTATATAATCTGACCTAATACTCTCGATATCAATATATTTTGTTTTGATAATATAAAGGTAAGTTAGAAGAACAGTCAGCAACGTAAGTCGGTCAGCGCTGTATTACAAAGTATTGACATTTCACTGACTTGTAAGAATTGCAATTTTACTAGTGTTTTAAATATTTTAGATATAAGCCTATTTTGTTATAACACAACAGTCACTCATTCAAAACAAAATCGTGTTAATCCTTTTTTTGCTAACCGCACTATCAATTAAATAGACGTCTGTTAATTAAAATTAATTTAGGATAACAATAAACAAATACATGTCATAGGAAATTAATGACATGTTTTAAGTAATTTTGTTTATATTTCATCCTTTCTCTCCGTCCCTAAAGTGATGTATTAACTAAAAATGTCCGTTCCTATCCTTAATGAAAGGTTTTTGTAAACAATCTTAATTGGAATTCTTTCCAGAGTTATTCAACTTTAAATTTTAGGTAATCGCAGGCTAGTAGCTAATTTTCGGTTAAAAGAGGCTGAATATGACTTCCTTTTTGACAAGGAAGTGTAAATAAGAGCCCACATTAAAAGCTTCAAAGGCTAGTTTAAAGATATTTTTAAATTTCAACAGTAATAGACTGTTTTTGCTGTTCGAAATTAAAATTACATTTTAATTGATTTTAGTGTGTGAACTTATAAATTGGTAAACTGATATTAATAAAGAACTTATTTCTTTTCAAATTTCAGTTCGAAAATCAAAGAATCAAACAGCAATGAAATACATTTAGATTGTTTTGAAGTACATAAAATTACCAAAAAATAGATATTAATATTATGTCGAAGTTAACTTCAACGTAAATAACGTAGCAATAAAACAAACAAAAATACTCAAAATATCGACAAAGCTCTGTGACATCTTCTGTAGGCGCATTATATTCTTACAATTATTTTTCTTTCGTCCTTAGCTCTGTTCTCTATAATCAAAACAAATAGCATGCACATACATTGATACAGGCCACTGCGGGACCGATCGGATATTATAATATTTTACCCTACCACTAGGTTACCCTTTGGTATTACGAGAAAAAGGAATTTCCTGGTTTTTGATATAAGTGGATTTTTGTTACCCTGAAATTGGTATGGACATAAAATTATTATTTTAGTAATATTCGACGCACATTAAGGACTAAACATTTTATTTTAGCTGTGCATCTATTTTAAACATGTGTTTTTATATTTTAGGGATGACTATTTATCAAAGACTATTTTTTGATATTTATCGTTATGCACCATAGTCGTGTGACTAAGACTTTGCTATTTTTATAGCACCTTAGTCAAAGTTAAACGACTATTGCAGGCTCTTTTGCGGGATGTGATGATTATTCCGCAAAATAATCCCGCTAAAATAATTAAAAAGCCGTATAACAATCTGTTTTGACAGTTAATACGCAAATGTAAAAAAAAACTAATATGTTATTTTCCTAAAGCTGGTGCCTAATGAAAATCATTAGGCACCAGCTTCATCTGCATTTTCAATATTTGTTATGTATTTCTATTAATTCTGAAGATTGTCGTGTAATCAAAGTTTGTAAAACAGTTTCTTCGATGGATTATAACTTCGATTTTATTGATGGGGTGACCGTAAGTTCAACATTCGACCTCTGTGTTATAAACTCATTTATAATGCTAATAAGGGCTTAATCAAGAAGATTTACTTTAAATCCATACTTGAAGATCTTAATAAATGTTTGCCTTATCTTGACTTATTTTGTTAATGATTACGAATGGGATTTGTTTAAAAGTTTGAAGCTGGTCATAATCAAAGAATAAACGTCAAGATGAACAAATTTGTCTTTTTAATTTTAAAGTAAAAGGCGACGTGTTTTAGGGATCACTCCAAGTTTTAATTGACGACAAACGCCATCTGTGACATGATTACTCTTATACGAAATTTATTTTCGTTTTACGAAACAAAACCTCCTTTAAAAATTCCAAGATTTTTTACAACAGTGATATTCTAAGAAGATATTTAATGCTTTAAGGATCTTTTAGCACGCTACCGAAACCGGAGCTAATACTCTCATATATGAAAACCTATTACTTTTGAATGACAGTTGAGTTGATTCTTGATGTGAATATGCGCACTCAGACTCAGAACAAGCATTTATGAAACGTATAAATTCTTGTCCTTCGCGGAAATCAAACCCGCGACAGGTCGCGCACAGTGGTAATTGGCGTGGTGACCTCTACCACTCGGCTATCCGTGCAGTCAAAATGTTGTTAATAGGTTGGTTGTGAATAGAGCTACTAGACTTGTATAGACAAAGGGACGATTTACTTCACAAGGAAACTAAACGATCGGACGCTCTACTAACCATTAAATAACTATATTTTACGTACAATTTACTTTACGAGGATCGCTTTTCTTTTTACTTTTCTAAACAAATATCTCATATCAAGGGTTTTGAGTTTATGGCTAGTCGCTGAAGTAAATGTTGGTCTACTTTTTTACTTTATGATGATTGTTTTCTACCATAAGCTCATGAATTCATTTGAGATAAGGATCGAGGTGGGTTAGTCAGTAGACTCGCTGTAAGAAGTTTTTCTTAATAGGAAATGAGGAAACACTTTACAATTTGCTTTCGTTATATCCGACTAAAAGAATAGACTATTAGTAAGTATAAAAGTAATATAAATTTTAGCTTACCGACCCACAATTTAATTATATCGTTTGACACAAAATCTTTTTCTGTACCAGTGTTGAATCCAATTACTTTTACATTAAAATCATATTGTTTAAAATTCAAGAAATTTATCTTCGCGCAACAACTAAATGTAATTTTGAGGTTTTGTAGCAAAAATTGTAATCTATAATAGTCTAGCTTCAAAGCAATCTAAAAACAGCTTGCCTCGCATTGAACGGTTTCTTTTCATACAAAAAGAAACGATAAAAATAATATTTCAATGATATGATATATTTTTAGTTCAAGTTAAACAACAAAATAGAGACGCGAACGAGTACATGCAGACAAGTGAAGACTAATCCTGCCGTTGAATACAAACGCAGTGAAGTACGAAACATGATAAAGTCACCAACCAATACGGACCAAATATTAAGAAAATGTACGCGCAGTTTTGAGCTTTCTCCGCTATTTGCTGACATTCGAGCTTAGAATAAATGTTAGATTTTAAGGTAGGAAGTAAATGTTCCACAAATAAATAAATAAATATTCCAAGATATTCACACAACGCTGTTTAATCTCAAATTAAGTATGCCAGAGAAACTTAGGTATGTAATGAGTACTAGACAACTGATAAACATACTTATATGTTTCTAAATACATACCTATTATAAATAAAGTACACCTATACACAGAACGAATGATCGTGCTCATCCTGCAAACATTTGTCCTGGGTGGGAATCGCACCCGATATAGTAGTCAGGGCCACTAACCACTAGACCAACAGGCCAGTCAATAATCTAAGAGGTACTATTTTATTAAGAACAGTTCTGATCTGAGGTATTTATTTTTATTTATTTATTTATTTATGTACACACAATATACATGGTGTGAGAAAAAAAAATATATAAAATACAGGAGGTACAAAGGTACTGCTTATTTCTTTAAGAAATTTCTGCCAGCAGACCTGCGACAGGAGAAAACAAGAAGAAACTTAGACACAGTGTGTATAAAAAGAATATAAATACTATACAAACAATAAAAACAATAAATACTAAATATTTAGATACTATAACTATAAATAAACATGGATATTAATTCAATGAAGATAGGAAGTGTTCCTTTACACGTCGTTTAAAAAGAGTAACAGATTCAGAGTCACGTATGTTAGGCGGCAACGCGTTCCACAGTCGAGCGGCATGGACAGAGAAGGAGAAGGAGTAGAAGTCTGTGGAATGGGGTAGGATTTTAAGATGGGATTTAAGATGGGATCTGCAAAGGACATCAGGAGGGCGGATATAAGAAAAGCGCTCTCGTAAATAGGTAGGATAGAGTGGGTTATGGAGAGTATTATAAAGGAGACAAAGGATGCGAGTGTTCCTGCGAAGGCGAATAGGGAGCCACTTGAGATCGTTGCGAAATTGAGAGACGTGATCGTATTTTCTCAGCCCAAAAACAAAACGGATACACAAATTTTGCAATCTCTCAAGCTTATTTAGTAGCTCCTCGGTGGCATCCAAGTAGCAGGCATCTGCATAGTCAATAATCGGCTGGATAAGGGTTCGCGCTAACAGTATTTTGGTTTTGAAGGGTAAGAAAGTCTGAAGGCATCTCAGAGAGTGACAGGAGAAGTGAACCTTGCGACTTACCTCATTGACCTGGTCACGCCATGAAAGGTAAGAATCCATGATCACCCCCAGGTTTTTGGCGGTGTCGGTGTACGAAATCAACTCACCATCGAGACACAGCGGCGTTAGAGAGGACAGATCAAGTGCACCACGATAATGCCTACTACCAATAATCATTGCCTGAGACTTTGCAGGGTTAACTCGTAAACCATAGGATCTAGCCCACTTGCTGATGCTAGCTAGGTCATGGTTCATAGCAGCAATCGCTGAACTAGCTTCAGTTAGGGAAAAATGACGGTAAACCTGCAAGTCATCAGCATATAGGTGAAAGTTAGAGGAAATGACTTTTGTGATGGAGTTGATGAAAACAGAGAAAAGGAGAGGGGAAAGGACGCCGCCCTGAGGTACGCCCGCAACAAGATCACACCAGTCTGAGTAAGACTCACCAAGACGAACCCGTTGCGAGCGACCTCGTAGGTAGTTAAAGACAAAATAGCTTTTTCTCGGCATTGCCTGCGTGGATGTTAATGACTAATGTCAATAACACCATACTACCTAAACTCTAAAATCTACACAAATGCAACCAACAAAAACTCAATGCAACCAAAAAAAGAACAAAAGCAATTTGCATTAAAAAACCACATCAAAATGGAGACATGAATCCAAATGCACGCATTCCCACTACAATTACTTCTTTACCAGGACTAGCATCACATCTTAAAGTAAGTCTTGCAGTTGTGTAAGCGAGACAGTGCACTATACGGCGTATAGCGTCATCTCATAAACTATAACAATGTTACTATAAAAGGTAGTAGTAGATCCCCAGTGGTAGTCAACGATCTTATTACGAGTTATGACGTAGATACACAAAACTTTGCTTATCCCAGTACAACAGGACCTCTAGAATGCTAATGTCTGCTTGTCTTGTATCTTGTTTGTATTTGCATTAGTATTTTAGTCCACCTGGATGCGTACTGCATTTTGTTTAAGTTTATTCTTTACAATACATTATTTTCCTTGACGATTTCATTTTGTTTGGTAAATATTGCGATTAGCTTTTGTTTTTACCCGACTGCACCAGGAGGGTTATGTTTTTCGAGAGTATGTAAGTATGTATAATTGTTTGGCACGTCCTGTAGCCTACACGGTTTGATGGATTTTGGCTTGAGAAGTGTCGTTAGATTCGTTTTTACTGTGAGAGCGACTCTGGACAAAATACAAAAATAAAAAAAATGGCAGATTTTATGCGCCACATTCGAATATTGGTCACTCTGTAGCCTGAACGACTCGATGGATTTCAGCTTGCTACGAGTTGTGAGATTCGTATTTACTGTGAGAGTGACACTAGATATATCAAAATAGAAAATAAAAATTGGCGGATTTTGGCGCCAAATTCGAATATTGCTCACTCCACAGCCTGAACAACTCGAAGGGTTTCAGTTTCAAAAGCGGCGTTAGAATTTTATTAGTTGTCAGAGCCACACTGGTTATAATGTTTTACAAGTATAAGTATGTTTGTAGATTTCTATGTTCCCTGCTACAGCCTGAATGGCTGCAAGGATTTTAACTTACGTGGTGTCGTTAGATATGTCTTAATAACGCAAATGACACTAGGTACATACGAAAAACATTTTTTTTATGCTACGAATCATGTGCTACAAAGCGTGTATGTTACGAATCATGTATGCTATGTATCCCATGCTAAGAATTATACATACTACAAATCATACTTGCTACGAATTCCATGCTACGAATTATACGGGCTACGAATTCCATGCTACGAATCATACGTGCTACGAATTATACGTGCTACGAATCCCATATCACGAATTATACTTACTACAAAATCCCATGCTACGCATAATACATGCTACGAATCATGTATGCTACAAATTTCATGCTACAAATCATGTGCTACGAATCATACGTGCTACGAAACCCATGCTACGAGTTGTACGTGCTACGAATCATACGTGCCACGAATCATTTTTGGGAAGTAACATTTTTTTGTTTTTATATAAGTTGAATAGTTTTCCTGTCCATTTTTCGTACAGTGTAAAACGAATTAGAGAAAAATATTTTCCTGAGATTTTCGGATATTTTTTCTAAATGATATGGTTTTGATTTTTTGCTGACTCGTGAAAGTAGTTAAGCTTTTTTATTTTCCACATTACCCGCAACATGTATAAAAGGCATAATTTGACGTCCATAATTAGGTATAGTTAGTTACGTAAAAACAAATATTATATTATTCAGATATTACATACTGCAAACTTTACAACTCTTTAGAATGATACCGTGCAGTAAGATATAGTTAATAATCAAATCTCAAAGACGACAGTTTTTACACTATGTGCAAGAAATATGAACCATCTTATGCTCAGGTATTACGAGCACGTAATTCAATTTGCTATCTGAGCTTCTTGAAAACGCATCACACACTCATTTTAAAGAGAAATGAAAATGATAAAATTATTGAGAGACTGTTCAGTACGAGGAAAGGTAGTATTTATATATTTTTAAAATTATAAATACTTTTTTTCCCTACAATGTTGTAGCACCTCCTAAATCAGTACAGTTGCAATTGTTGAAAAGAAACTCCATGCAATGTAGTAAACCACCTTACTTTTTCACCTGTTGCAGGTCACTTGAAGAGGTTTTGGTAACCCCCAGAAGGCATTTAAAACTTAGCTGTAGGAAGGCACACTCGTATTGTAATTATTATTGACTTATGTCAGTTATGTCAATTTCTAATAATTTGACAAATCAATTAGTCCTCAATCGCTTCTGTATTTACAATACAAGTATAAGGAGTGTAAGGTCCCCGATTATTGTAATACAATGGGATCAAGATGACAGAACAGGTGCGTCAAGTTTAATTTGGGACAAAGACCGTATAAATTAATATAGATTTAACGACGACCATTCAAACCTTCAATTATAAATGCACCTGTACTACAAGTCGGGTATAGTTGTTTTATTGTTTTGCTTCGTGGAATTACCACTACTTAGGCTTGAATTAAAAGTTTGAAGCGAAATTATACAATTTGAGTTGGTCTTAAGGTGACTTGTTTCAAGTGAATTCTTAACAAAACAAAAATCTAAAATCCTTATCATATTTAAAATACAACATACTCGTACGTAAAACAAATTTTCAAAGTTGAAATAAATTATTGTCATCAACTGATGAAACCACCATTTCTTAGAACTCAAATTAATCCAAACTAAAATGTTAGTAAGAAAACCAGCAACCGTTCAAAATCTACAAAGCATTTAAATTGTGCAGAAGAAAGTGTTCTCGAACGACAACTTCTGTTAAATCAAGTATACCGTCTAAAAAGGTCCTTCACATTTTGCCCGAGTAAAATTTTCATCCCGTTTAAGCAAATACGAATTGAATTCATGAAGCTGTATCAAAGAATTTATCGGAAATGCTATTTACATCTCTATTGTTACATTTCTTGAAATATGTCAAAATTCCTATGATATTTCTATATACGTAAAATATTGTAAAATATTTATCCTGCAATGTATTGTTCGGGAGTATTGAGAATCTGATTGTCACGTGAAACCAAACAAATGATATATTTCAATGAATAGTGTTGAATGGAACTTTTCTATAGCTTTGTACAGGTACGTACGTACCTATATAAAAATTATGTACAACGTACTACTCGTATTTCGAATATGAGTTTGAATTACCGCTTCTGTGCAAGAGGCTAAACAATTGAACGTTTTTACGAACGAACGGCAATTTACGAAACTATAATACGCCTATAACAAAATTGAATAAGTCTATTTAATTTAAATGAACAAAAGAAAGAGATTCGTAGCACGTATGATTCGTAGCATGGGATTCATAGCACGTACGATTCGTAGAACGTATGACTCGTAGCACGTATGATTCGTAGCACGTATGATTTGTAGCATGCATGATTCGTAGCACGTATAATGCGTAGCATGGGATTCGTAGTACGTATGATTCGTAGCATGGGATTCGTAGCATGGGATTCATAGCACGTACGATTCGTAGAACGTATGACTCGTAGCACGTATGGCTCGTAGCTCGTATAATTCGTAGCACGTATGATTTGTAGCATGCATGATTCGTAGCACGTATGACTCGTAGCACGAATGATTCGTAGCACGTCATGGGATTCGTAGCATGGGATGCGTAGCACGTATGATTCGTAGCATGGAATCCGTAGCATGGGATTCGTAGCATGGGATTCGTAGCACATATGATTCGTAGCATGGGATTCGTAGCACGTATGATTCGTAGCACGTATGATTCGTAGCACGTATGATTGGTAGCACATATAATTTCTTATCATGGGATTCGTAGCACATATGATTCGTAGCATGGGATTCGTAGCATATATGATTCATAGCATGGGATTCGTAGCACGTATGATTCGTAGCATGGGATTCGTAGCACGTATGATTCATAGACGTATGATTCATAGCATGGGATTCGTGGCACATGATTTGTAGCACTTATAATTCGTGGCACATGTGATTCATAGCACATATTATGATTCGTAGCATGGGATTCGTAACATGGGATTCGTAGCATGGAATGCGTAGCACGTATGATTAGCAGCATGTGATTTTTAACACGTATGATTCGTAGCATGGGATTCGTAGCATGGGATTCGTAGCATGGAATTGGTAGCATGGGATTCGTAGCACGTATGATTCGTAGCATGGGATCCGTAGCACATATGATTCGTAGCATGGGATTCGTAGCACATATGATTCGTAGCATGGGATTCGTAACACGTATGATTCGTAGCATGGGATTCATAGCACGTACGATTCGTAGAACGTATGACTCGTAGCACGTATGATTTGTAGCATGCATGATTCGTAGCACGTATGATGCGTAGCACGTATGATTTGTAGCATGGGATTCGCAGCATGGGATGCGTAGCACGTATGATTCGTAGCACGTATGATTCGTAGCACGTATGATTCGTAGCACGTATGATTCGTAGCACGTATGATTTGTAGCACGTATAAATCGTGGCACTAAAAGAATTTAATTTACTACCGATTGGAAGTCAATATCTTAAAGGCCTATTGGAGTTATAAATAAGTTATAAGAGCAAGTCGTCAAACTATGATGCGGTGAAGAGCTGCGTCTCTTCTTTTTCTGAATTAGGTCACTTGCTAGCTACATTCTTTTTAAAAAGGTTTGAGAAATATAAAATTTCTTGGGTCGATAAATAATTAAAGCAGAAAAATACATTCCACAACAAAAACGAAATGCAGAAGATGAATTGGCTACAAGAATACTCATGACAAAAATCTGTACGACTGATAAAAACATAATCATACAAATTGTATGTCAACCACTTGATGTATGAGAACGATCAAAATTGTTGACATCTGCGGGTAGTGTGAGATCATAATCCCCTACATGTGGATTTACGTGATTTTCCGTAATAACTGGGAATGGAGCAATAAGGGTGCGTATTCACGATGCGAGTTTGGAGGAGAGTAGTGTCAATATTCACTCTGCAGCAATGGAAATTGAATAAGATCTTATCAAAATTGAATTCTATTTTTGAGGGCTGTGATTGGTCTAAGATTGATATTTATCTAGAAATTAAACAAAAATTTGTTAAAAGTTATACTGTTTTAAGGATTGTTTTCGAAAAACGAACTGAAAGAGGTGAATAAAAAAAAAATTTTTTTTAGGTACGTAACATACAAATTTACAAATCTAGTTTTGGAATTCATGACTAAAATAAAAAGCAAAGGTCTTATTTTCATAACAATAGAAATACTCATATTATCTCATTTTGTTATTTTTTAATCTGTGTAAATAAATAGGATATATGTATAATACTACAAATTGAATACTAAATTATTATGTGGAAATCGAACCAATATTTTGATAGTTTACAATTAACGTTAACCGCATTTACAAGCCCACAAAGGCAATGGATATTGAAACCTCACTGTTTAATTACTAGTTAATTTAACCTCAAAATTTGAAATTTCGTGGTAAATATTGGTCAGTAATAGTAATAGTTTACATTGGTGATTCAAATAGTAGTTATTTTATGTTTAAATAGCCTATTTTATTAAACACTAGTTCCCACGATAACCCATTTGATACAAATGCCAAGTTTAGTTTGCTACGAATGTCAAGTCGTCTAAGCTACGAATGTCCTGTGTGTTTTATATGTGAAGTCGCATTTGCTACGATGCTAGTTCACTTAGCTACAAATTTCAAATGTGCGACGAATGTCATATAGTCTTTACTATGAATCTCATGTATACTACGAATCTAATATTGACTTTACAACGAATCTCATGTATGCTACGAATGTCATGTCGACTTTACAACGAATCTCGAGTGTGCTAAAATGTCAAGCCACCTTTGAATGTGCATGAAACTAGACATTCATAATGTCTAGTTTACGAATGTCTTATTGGCTAGAAATTTCTGGAATGTCTTATCACGTTTCGAATTATAATATTATTCGTGTATTATCGATATTAACGAGAAGTCTGGTGAAGAAATCTTAATTTTTCAATTCAATTTACAATAATTACGTAAGAGCTAAAAAGGCATGTTTCGATTCAGCACAAGAAACTACGTGATAAAAAATGATAAAGTGATAAAAGGACGATTACACTATTACATTACTAACCATTACCACTAAACACAACAGACCCAAAACGCTAAAACAACGTGAAGCATAAATAAACATCAAGAATATCTTCAGCATATAAAGGGAAATCACAATCGGCAATATACAGAGACAATATTAATATTTAAACAAATGGCAAAAGGATGCTTGAATATAATGGAAATGTGATATGAATCGGATGCCGTCTCCACATTAAATATTAACAGGAACTATCGTCCTTTCCAAGACAATATTAGGAGCATTAAGCTTCGAATAAAACGTTCGAATTTATTCAAGCTCGAAATTACTATTTATATTTTTGGGTATTTTTCTGGAAATAAATTGTGTTGTAATAAAGGGAATTGAGTTGTTTAATTTGTGTGAAAGTGCGGATTACGATTCTGATTATTTCCATTTTCAGTTTTCGACGAATACTATTAGCGAATATTTATTTATCAATACACAAAATTCAATAAATTTCGTATTTAAAGATATTATGAAAAATATATCGAATACACGTTACTTTGCATACACCTAAGGCGCAGGTTAAAATAAATCAAATATGAAGTGTGCTACGAATGCTAAGTCTAATTTGCTACGAATGTCAAAAGTAGAATACAGAAGAAAAAAATGCACGAATTATGTTTTCAAAATGAAAAATCTAGGTGGCATTAACAGCACTAGCACTATTGAATAAAAAGAAGGCAAGAAAGTGAAATCTATTTCCATTTTCTACTTGTTAGTTCATTTGTCTGAAGCTCGATTAGTGTCGTGGCATTGTTCTTTTTTAAAGTGGTAAGGAATAAACGGTAACTGCAATCATAAATATAATTGCTTTTTGAGAATCGACTGCAGACTTGATTAGTGCCAAATAGTCATATTATACATACATTCGAGTCTAAAAAGGTTTTAATCATGACTGCATTGATAGAAACCTCGAGTTTTTGGATAAGATCTCTATCGTCCCAAAACTTAAAAAAAAAACTTTAAAAAGTCAAAATTCCCGTCACCTCTGATGCTGTCAATTATTAACGAGCTTTTAGATGAAAATTTATTTTTGATATTTACATTAGGTTATTTTTTTTGAGAGATTTTTTATTAGTTCTTTAAAATGGCGATGGCTGAGAAGAAAAACGAATACGCGCCGGGAGTAGAAGCTGACAGAAAGTTGCTTCTCTTTGATACGTGGGAAGACTACTTGGATTCACTCATAGAAATTGCTGATCTCAGGAACTTGAGGAGTATAGCATCTGCCAGGACTATTGCGGCACTTGGATACAGGTAATACTATTTCGATGTATACCTACACATGTAAAAGAGATAGAACAAATAAGTTGATTTTATGTGATGTTATCTAGGCCTTCTGGTTTTGTTCGTGATGTTTTGTTCAACGATGAACTTACACTGTGACCATTGATTGTATAAGTCAAAATAGGTGTTGTTTATTTATCTTAATACAGTATTTGTTTACTTGGGGGAGGTCTTTGCCCAGCAGTGGGACACTATAGCCTAGAGAAAAAAATATTTGTTTGAAATATATTTACTTCAGTAAGTTCATTTTGTCTGTCCGTAAACTTTAATTTTGTTATTAAATAGCTGGCGCCAATGATATCTCTAAAATTAACTTCAAAAGAAAATTAGGGATCTAAACTAGTTCCAATTTTTTTAAAAGATATTTAGTATCTACTATCTATTAAACAATCAGGATACTCTCTTTTAGCCTATCTTCCGGTCTTCAAAATCCAAAAGGATACCAATAACTGATAATATTGACTTATCACCTAAAGACATATACTGACTGGGTTTGCATGTAGGAAATTAAATAACAAATAATCGAGTTTTTTAATCGTTCATTTTCAGGGCCTACGGTGACACGTTAAGTGAGAAAGAATTCTACACCCGTCGTGAGGTCATACACGAGATCGTGTACCCTAAAGGGAAGCCGTACATTCTGGTCAGTGAAGGAGCCAACCTTGACGACTCCTTTAACAGGGAACTGGCTGTCAGAGAACGAGCTAACAGAGTGGGACTGCTACAGGTGAATATATTATGAGCTGCAACTATATTACTTTAAGAAGTTATGATAGGCCTTTCACTACATAGGATCGACTTCAAGAAATATTATTTGCGGTTGTGGAAGAAAGACGCCGCCACAATAGCAATTATATTACTTTAACAAAGGCGGTGTGATAAAGACTAATTTAAGATTGGTTCTACATTCCACATGTCTTGTAAATTACTTACTTTTATGGCCCTGTACTTTTTTTGAAGGTGTTTTATTTTTAGTCCACATGCTAATTTTCAGCCTATTCTATTTTTAGCTCACAAGCTAAAATTTGAGTCGAGTTCCACAAACTAGTCCTTCAATGTTATGACCGGCTGAGCGCAAAAACTAATGATAAAAACAACTAAATAAAGTTCTGTGCTCAGTGCAGTGCAATGATGAAAAGTCATGAAAAAGAAATACATGTTCTAAAGCATTAAGGTCTTTTATTACATTACTAATATCACGATTTTTGTCTTCCAGTCAATAATCTTCATCCGGCACTTCACGAAAGGTGGTTTCGAGATATCAGGCTACATCGACTACGCACACAGACTGATATCAGAGAACTGGACCCCGTTCTTCAAGGGAAACAAGATGCTGTGGCCCAGAGACAACGACCTGGGATACTATCACTGGCGTCACGGAACTGTTCGCAGTAATATTAGCAGGAATTACAAGGTAATATTGTTTTTATTCCGTGTGGTGTCCGGATATATTCCGTGTGGTGTCCGGATATATTCCGTGTGGTGTCCGGATATAAAGAATAGCGCCACCCTATATCCTGTACTGGGTGTCGTAAAAGGCGACTAATGGACCTTAAGACCCAGTGCACTGTACCAAGCACCTTGGGTCACCTGAATGGTGGTGGGTAAACAACAAACAATCGCATTCCCAAAGAGGGTTAGTGTCAGGCAGGCGGCCGACTATAAAACCATAGCCAAAACTTTAAGCAACATGTCTAGAAGACGTGTTGCGCCGACCCCAAGTGAAATGGGATAAGGCAGGAAGATGATTGTTTTTATTACCTACTTAAATCGTTTTTTGTTTTATTCACTGCTGTGTGTTATGTCACTGCTGGTAGGTCGACTAATTATATACGTAACCGTGGCCAATAGTTAATACAGTGTGTCAGCAAACTCCATACCAAATTTCATGAAAATTGATCCAGTGATTTCAGCAATATCCTTCCATACTTACAAACTTTCGCGTTATAATATAAGTACGATTTATTTAATAGCTTACACGTACACACAAAAAGTATTGTTGGTTACACAAAATGACTGATACGGTTATCTTATAAACGAGTCCGTGTATTAAAAATGCCACAAACCCGATACACGACCACGATGTTAAATATTTCGGTGTACAATGTCGACTTGAGTCAATTCACGGATCTTATTGCATAGTTCTCAAACTTTGTTCCTCTGTGTCTTGGGCGCAGTATGATGCTAGTATGCATTATATCCAGTTCAAGTTATTCTATGAAATGTCAAGAAGAATATCATATTATTATCAATTTAACCATGCCTTTATAACTAAAAATTGACGATGTCGAGTTTAAACAAAAAATCTTTTTTTTTTTTATTTCATACCGAAATATGTTTATTTTTTAAATCATGGTTCTAAAAATACATTATTCTATTTATAACGACTGTAATCACAGTACACCGATAAAACGTTCAAAATCTTTTAGTAAACAGTATTCAATAAAAACTTTAGCAAGTAATAGCTTCGTTAAACTCCTTTAAAGTCCTGCTTTCCTCATTAGAAAGTTTAATTATTTACGAGTTCGTTTGATCACCGATTAATAAGAAAAAAGTTTAGGAAGTTGTTGTTTAGACCTCGTCATGCTTGGTCATTGCAAGCTTAAGAAAATAATGTTAAAAAAGGATATTAATGACATTCTGTAACTTTACCTTTGTTTTAAAAAGTAGTTTGTTAAAAATAGTTAAGTAAATGGTATAAAGCATTTTAGAATAAAATAATAATAATAATTAGCTATAATGGATCTGGATACAGCAAAAAAAAATATAATATACTATTGTTGTAAGACAAAACAACAATTCGAAGTGATTAATCTTCAGCCTGACTCAACATCACCATCGCCGCTATCTCATTTTACTTTGGGTCGGCGCAACACGTTTTTTTCTTCCATTCTCTTTTCAACCAGACTAAAATGCTTATACAAATACTGCATCAGAAATTTAGTTTAATTTTATTTAAAGAATATTTCAAAAGTTATTATAATATCGGTTCTCTAGTATGATTTACGAGAGGGCGCTCACCAAACATGCAAACAATTGCAACAGCTGCTGATGAAAGATAGAGCTTTGATGCGAGCACGTGATATTTAAAAATCGCTGTGTAAGGTGTTGCCAATTTCGAATAAAAATACTACTGAATTTTGGTGCAGAATTTTCAAAAATATAACGTCATTGATATGAAATTTTGGATATTATGTTACAGTTACAACTATTAGTAGGTACTGAAAGCAATAATTCATAATGTATAAGTAATTTTTTTTTATAACAGTAACGAAATGCGTCTAAATTTCAAAAGTAGTAATTAGTAATCTTAATCTCGCATTAAAAATCGTGAATCGCCACCTCGAAACTGAAAATTTAAAAAATATTATTATACTCGTAGTTGGTATTTTAGGAATTGGCAAAAAGTGGGATTCCTCCGCAAATTATGAAACTTCCATTTACTTTGGTCAGTGACGTCTCTGAATTCACTTTGCTACTTAGGGAAACATTAAAAATAAATTTTAAAAACAACATCTACATTGTGCTTTTTATCCTTGCAGCCAGTAATGGACCCCGACAGAGGGCTCCTATTCCAGAACCGTCACGACCACAAGATCATTTGCCCCGACCCTCAACAGGACCCGGGTCAGAACACGACCAAGCAAAGGATATACTCACCCAGATACACTCAGATAGAACTGTACGACCATGTTGTGAGAAGGAGGAGCTGATGGGGGCTAAACAAGCTTACATATACTCGTAATTGTGCGCTGCGTAAAAATCAAAGTTTGTGCGCGAGTGCTAGTTATCTTCTGGGCCGGTTGTCTACATGCCTTTTTTTTCGTGGGATATCAAAACCCACTATGTTCCTCCTGGAGCCGTTTGGGTGCCGGGGTCGCGGTAACTCTCACGAACATTCCGCAGCCCCGGCAAGCTCTGGCGCTTAAGGACCCTACAGGCCTTCAGTTATAATAATATGTATCCTAATGCCCACGCTGCCGAATTGTTTACATATTATGTACATAACTAGCAGTTGCCCATCACATCGCCCTCACGAATGTCGATTGATGTCGAGCTGCAGTAAGCTCTTTCTGACGCAGTCGGTTAAAAAAATGGGTATATTCTAGGTTGTCAGCTAACTCCATACCAAATTTCATCGAAATTGATCGACTCGTTTGAACGTGAAAGAGTAACAAACATCCATCTATACTTACTTTCGCGTTTCTTATATTAGTAGGATCTGAACTGTCAACTCAAACTTTCGTCACTTATCGATACAAAAACTGTTCTTTTGTTTTATCTATGATATTTAACTTTGTCTACCTACATGTATGTGAGTGGCAAAACTGGGGAGGCAAACAAAAGACGAATTCGTGTGCATTTTGTCAATAACACCGTCCCACGTCTCAGCGCTCAAATGTATTAAAAGATGACTAGCACTTGCTCACACGGTATAACAGAGCTATTAATTAGCACGAAATAAAACAAATAATACTTTGAGTAATCTTCAATCATATTTTATCATAAATAAAAAAGCAAGGAGCATCAATTTGCTTCCACAAGAAGTACGTATATTGTTGGTTTCAGATGTAACCAATAGCATATTAATTAAAAATGTCATTGTAAATCCTTTTTACACTATGAAAGATTAAAAAAAAACAAATGTTACTTGAAAATTATGTCAAATTTAATGATTTCTTGTCTTGGTTACACAAACATTAATAACTTTATTTATCTTATCAATCTTAAATGCTTAAAATTAAAAAAAAAAATCAGGTAGGTACATATTTTTGCAAGAGTCTGCCAGACTTATTTATTTGTCAATATTTGTCTAAATAATGCCATCTTTACTTATGAATGGTCAAATATTTATTGATTATTCAACTTAGTTTATAGATCAACATAAAAAAATAATAATTAATATTATTATAATGAAGCCTTATTTTCTAAAATATGTAGATAACGTGACACAGAGTCGTAAAAGTAACAAAAAGTATTCTTTTTTCAAATGCCTGCCTTAAATCTAATTATTTGTCACTATATAAGAAGAAATATTTATTAAAAAAATATTCAAAGAAATGTCTTTTATTTCTTTATTTTGTTACTTTCTTTTCTAAAGTATTTCTCCTTTCTTTTAATCTTAGACTTATCTCTTACACATAAATCGTATTTATTCAGTACTAAAATTGAATCTATATAAAATAGATAGGCATGAATTAACATTTAAACTTACGAACTAAACACAATAACTATAACAGATAGATAACTAAAGTAATAAAAAACTTAAAAATAAAACATTTCATTAACGAGAAATAAAAGCAAAAATTACAAGATCTTGAGAGCAAAGCAGAAATTAAAGCTAATTAATCATCTTAATAAATATGAAATAACTAGAAATATTTTGCTTTTTTATCAGCAAACAAAATTAAAATCTAATTAAAAAATGTGCATCGCATTTGTGAAAGCGAGACATCGCTATGTATTAATTGCAGACGTCGCTTTTCCTCAACGACGACGGTTTTACTTTATATGTATGTGGTTGGACCTCTTAACTTTTAACTGACATTGTACTAGTTATAATAATATTCCACGACTTTTCACTCCATCTAGTCTCAATCGAAGCAGAGCTTGTATTATAAGCACTAGATAACTGATAAACATATTTCTATTCTTCTAAATACATACATGACATGTTAAAGATAAATGACACCCAGACACAGAGCAAATGATGGTGCTCATTACACAAACATTCGTCCTGGGTGGGAATCGAACCCACGACCTCTGGTATAGCAGTCAGCGCCTCTAACATCTAGACCAACGAGCCTGTCAAACTATAATAATAGTCAATAACAAATGTCAAAAAATATTTTTTTTATGTAATCTTTATTAATTCTTCTAATTTCATTGTATAGCTGTGTTACCAGTAGTCACACTCAACTATTTAAAGGTCTTTCATACAAAAACATTTCTACAGACTTTTGCTGTCATTTTAAACCTTTTTGAACCGGTTTCGCTCAAAAGTCTTGTTTTTAAAATCAAGTGTTGCATAAATAACAATAATTCTTGAATATGGTCCCAACGAATCCGTTCTAAATTATAAACAAATACAAGAAGTCATTACTTTATAAATTACTAGAAGAAATGGTAGAACTTTGTGACTTGAGAGATTCTAAACGCGTCCTTTTTGCGGTTTCTCGGGAGGCACTTTGTACTTCTGCTGTGCGGAGGGTGATGCCGAAGATGTCTTCGTGGTAGCGATTCTCATTCTAAAATAAAAATATGAGGATCAAGAAAACACATAACCGTAAAAATTCAAATTCATGGACATAGTGGAACCATACTACCTGTGATACTACTTTTCAGAAAAGCATATATAAATACATAATTTTTTATACTTTTTTGTTTTCCTAAACAATGGTATACATACATTTGTATTTAATTACAATATTCAGCGTTTGAAAATAAACTAAAATGTTGGGAAAAAATATTGTTAAAAATTTCAATAGTGTATCAGAAACTCAAGTAAATAATCTAACAACATAGATGCAAAAAAATAAATCTCGTACAACGCATCTTGGGACCTAATCCCTCGCAACATTTACATGAATATAATTTGTCTGAGCCATACGTTTCTCGCTAACAATGAGCCTTCCAAACGAAAGTACAATGAAGAAATGAGTCATGTCCTACCCGTAAAATGGCGATGAATTCCTTCGCCTCCTCTTGTGGCAGTTGGGCATATTTCTGAATGATGTCTTGGAGTTTTTGTTCAACGTCGTCCGCCATTTTACAATCGCCGCACACGTAGAAGTGGCCCCTTTCTTCCGTCAGCAGTCTTGTTATTTCCTTACCTTCATCTTCTAACAATGTTTGGACGTATTTCTAAATGCAAAAGTAATAAGTTAATTACATCGATTGTGTTACTATGTCTACGAAATAACCTCCCATATTAAACAAAAATAACCCATATATTTATCAAATGCACGAAAAAATAGATACTTATACAGAATTTCATTTTCAAGTATCGAAACATATGCGGGTTCAAACATTACATTTCTGGATTATTTTACTCTAATATCGACTAGCTAGTGCGGTCCCATAGAAGGCAAATTCCGATATTCCAGGAAATTGTTGGTGTGTAAGAATACACCTCGCATCGCATCTGAGACTACGCTATATTCCGAGTATATTAAATTGGTGTACATCAAATCTAGTGGTAGTATAACATAGGCTTAATATTTTTACTTACTTTGCGGGAACCTGTCTCTCTAGACACAGCCAGCTTAGCTTTGTGTAGCACGCCATCACTCAGCGCTGCTTCTTTCTCCTTTTGATACAATTCCATTTCCTTATATCTGCACCCGAAGAACAGCCACATAGGTCCAGGGTTATGGGACACCAGGCGCTTGATCAGGTGCCTTCTGTGGTGCCAGAAACCTCTAAACGGTGCGATACCAGTACCAGGACCGACCAGGATAAGCGGTGCAGAAATATCTTTAGGCATGTGGAAGGTCGGTTTACTGTAAATAGCACATTTAGTTAGTTTTTGCTCACACGAATTAGTCAAATACATCGATACAGGGATTTTAGAAATGCTTACAATCTGATGAATGCGATGACCTCGTCTCCGGGTTTTAAGTTTTGCAGGTATGTCGAACACACGCCGTAGTGCAACGGTCCTTTGCCATCTGAAACAATTCGTTTGTTTAGCTTTGCTATTCAATTAAAATCCAAAGGTTTTTGTTTCGAATAGACCTTCTCAGGCACTTTCAAAATGTTACTGACTCTAGTTGCGCGGTCCTAGAAAAAAAAATACGTTGCAATACAATAAGTAAAATAAAACTCATAGATAAAAATAAAATTAAAAATATTCTCAAAACCCTTACTTTCTGTCTTATATAAAACAACAGCAACGGTAAGATGAATGCTGTGAGGATGTGCTAAAAGTGTCGAAGATATTGAGTAGAATCTCGGTTGCAATGGACTTAGTAGCGTAGCGAGGAGTGATGCCTGAGGCGTGCATGACGGGAACTGCGCCAGAACTTCTGCCATGTGCGGGTAGTGGAAACTTATCCAGTCATGGTATTTGTTTGAATCCTGAAAAAAGAAAAATTTTAGTTTAAGTATAATGACCGAATTGTGTCTGAATTTTTTTTAACCGATTTCCGCAGTATGGAACTTAATCCTTGTGTCGTGGGTGGCTTTATAGACATTTAATTCACATGCACAAAGATTCAGAACAAGCATTTCTGGATTACACAAATACTAATTGTCCTAAGCTGGGATCGAACACGTCGCATACAGAGATTATTAGCGGGGTGACCTATTAATACCACACGGCTATGCATGCAGTCCTAATATTAAGTTAGTTGTAACAACCAAATAGAGTCCGTAGTTTAGTGTTTAGAAAAAAAAACTGATTAAGGATATTTATCATAAGCACGATTGCGTGTAAAAACTAATTACATATTAAACCATTTATTTTAATAATGGTCCTTGTAAGAACAAACATTTAAATTGATATTTTTCCTTACCGAAACCAGTTCTTTAATTTTCTCAGCGTCTTTTTCATCCGTACACGCGTCGGCAAGGTACTTCAATACTTTAGTTGTCGGTGGGGTTGTGATGTCCAAAAACCTTGTGAATATATTTCTGACGCTTGCGGGTGGTATCCGGTCGTATGAGTCCCAAGTTCTAACCGTACCTAAAAATATCATCAAAGCAAGTTAGTATTAAATTTTATTGATATGTTCTTGAATTTGACGATTACATTTGACGCCTGTTTCATTTATCACACAAAGACATTGATGAAATACTATTTTGACACAAAGGAAACAGGTAATATTTTTGATTATTGTGACCCATAACGCTAATTTATACAATTAATAATGACTACCGCATATGCGATTATATAACATCTAATAAAAAATTGTTTAAATATTTTTTGCATTATTTTTATCAGCTATTCAAATATGAGACGCATTATAATTATCAATAATATTTATTTACCTGTCGGTGTGAGTGTTTCCTTCATGACTTGTAGTTGTACGATAGCGTCAAGGTCATCGACTCCTTTCAGCCTGGCTAGCACTGCATCAACGATTTCTTTCCTATTCACAGCTAATATACCTACATGGTCTCCTGGTACATATTTGATCTCACTCTGAAATAAATCATATTATTGTTTAACTAAGGTATATTTTTGTAATATACACCGCTTGAGTTTTGATACACGATTTATCTCTTTATAACGAATTCAACATTATAATTTTATGAGTTACATCTTATAAGCAAATGGGTTGTAAAGTTTAAGCAATAAGCATATTTTTACATATGTTAAGTTGTTATGTTTGGTATTTAAGAGTTCTAAGAAGATCCTTTGTCACCTTTGTTTCCAAGTTTATAAATATTGTCTCAGTATTCGAGTCTTCGTGTTTCGCAAGAGTCTTATTTTCCTTCAGTGTGCATGTTATCAACTGTTTTTTGAACCCTCCTTCTAGCGCTGCTATTAAAGGCATTTCTGAGCTCGGCTTGCCAAATCTTACAGTTTCTTCTGTAGCTGGGAGCGATACTAGAGAGTTTTGTGCATTCTTTACCATATCAGACTCGTCTAGGCAGAATGTTTTACATGATTCCTAAAACAAATGATTAAATAATTCCTTAGAAATAATTAAAACGACAACCTTGAGTGAAGTTGCTTTGGAGAAGCATATACCCAACGGTGGGCAAAAGATTGCTTAAGAAGAATAAGAAATTACTTACATAATTTTATATTTTCAATAATCGTAATAATTATGCCAGACTCTTTTTACCTGGAATATTTCTGAAGACCACGAACGGAATCTCTGTTCGAGCCCATACATTTCATCTCCACAACACAGATCCATTATTCTTTCGCCGCCCAATTCACCTATGAAGGTGTCTATAAGCTTGCCAAAGTTACAGAACTTGGGGTACGCACTTGATCCCAGAGCAAATACTGCGAAGCGAACATTGCTGAGGGGAGCTATGTGTTCTACTGATGATGTTCCTGTTACACAACCTGAGAAAATAATAATCGTATTAAAAAAAACATCAAAAAGTATGTGTGTGAGAGAGAGAGAGAAATAGAGGAATATAAATAGATGATCAATCCAGTTACAAAACGAAAATATGGTTTGAATAAGTACCAGAACTTAATCAGAATTGCTTAATATAGATACTTTTTCATATACTTACTTCTACTGGACTCCAGTCGGGTTAATTTTCGATTATCCATGTTCGTTGCAAGTATACTGTTTGTTCTAAGAAAAGCCTTCTGTGTTGGTGTTTTGTATCCCCTGTAAAATGGGATCATTATTAGTAATTTTTTTATTTTAGGTAAATTTCAAGAGTTAAAAATTAATTACACTTACGCTGAATTTGAAAGATTTAGGTCCACCTGGTCCATTTGGCTTTCTTTCTCGTTATTTAACATTTGAATCAAATGTTCGGCAAAATCCTAAAAATAAACAGTAACGTTATTTTAATTCTTCTATATAATATATGGCAGATTGGGAAGATTAAAATGTAAGTATACTTACTTCTCCATTGGCCGGAGGTTCTCCGTTTCCGAACGTTGATGTGACTATCAGGAGTAGAGTCTCGTGCTCAATGGAGAACATGTCGTAATCAGCCATGCATTGAACCTGAAAGCATAATTATTTTTAACTAGTTGATCCCCGCGAATAATGATACAAACTTTCGTGTTTATAATATTAGCAGGATTTATTCCTTCTATAAATATTAATAACAACTAAAGTTTTGTAGCGTAGCGTAAAGTGTTGTAGGATAAGCATTCTAACTCGAACGATCATTATTATTCTGTTGGCCTATCACAATGTTAAGGAAGATCCTTGTCTGCACATTAGTGCCAATAAAAGCCGGTTCTTCAAAACGTTTTAAAACTGATAAAGCGTCAGACACTATTGTTTTTTTCCGCTACAATGACTAAGCATTCAATTTATCAAAATTCCAGACACATTATGAACTTTGCTCTGATGTGTGGTGTAGTTAATAATTTGAGGCACTTACCTGTGCGTTGAAGGCGTGTCCAAAAAGGTTTCCTAACTCTTTGGCGTATTGTTCAGATTTGCCTGTCTCAGTCGCGAACAGGATAGTTGCCTTGATACGTTTAGAGAGAGCCCGCCCAAATAGTTTGGAAGTAAACTTAACGGCGCGAGCAATCTGCTTAAAGTGGAACTTCCTATGTACGCTCTT
Organism: Chrysodeixis includens; assembly: GCA_941860345.1. Lineage (NCBI taxonomy): Eukaryota > Metazoa > Arthropoda > Insecta > Lepidoptera > Noctuidae > Chrysodeixis > Chrysodeixis includens. Next base: position 13,423,732 of record OW796095.1, on the reverse strand, counting down.
GGTACCGTCAGATTTTGTCCATACGTGGGTCTTCCAAGCTGGTTCCTGTTAATTTCGAAAGATGCCTATTATACTTACTATGTTAGGCTTTACATAAAGCATATATTTACGAATTGAAACGCAATTACGATTGCGAATTATGATAAATTCGGCTTTTACGTTAAATATGAAAAAAATATGAATATGAGTTTCGATCTGAAAAAAACTTCTCCTTATTTATTAAACAAAAAACGAGCGCTTTGAGATAGAAATACACACATAGTTGTTATGTTATTGGGGGATTTATGGTCGAGTGTCAGGTTGTGTTAAGAATGATCCCGGCCCATCGTCCGACCTCGAATAATTGGGAAACAGCGAGGAAGATGAGTAATGACTCCGGATTAACACAACAATCTGGATACTCGGGCTTGACTACGTATGACTATATTTAATGAAGATATATTTACTAATGGTTTTCTGGGTAACCTAAGAGAAAATGAATTTCTGCCTTAAATATTTTGTCTTTAGATACTGTTATAGAGGATAATTTGAACTTGTGGTTACCTGGTATTCGTATGAAGGCCTGAGATGATACGCGACCATTTCTTGATGGAACACCTGAGTTAGGGATCCTGACATTGGCGGCACGATCCAGATCCAATCAGAAGGACATCCACCCCTGAAACGATGTTTGTGAAAATTATAAAAAAGGAACGTCTAACTTTCTTAAGGAAAACTTTAGACGAATTTTTGCAAAATAGAACTGTAACAGTTGTAATAGAACAAAAAGATAAAAGTAGGAGAAAAATCACTGCAATTTCCTATGTTTTAAAATATTCAAAACACATTGGTTGTATCAATTTCATAGTCTCGTAAAAACAAATCACCTTTGGGTCATGGGTTCATCTCTACGGTCAGTTTAAAACATAATTGGAAATCAAGTTTTGAAATACTGTACTGAAGTTCTACCAATAATGACCACTCATCACAATAATACAAATGTGTTGTTGTGTTGAGATGCTAGTTGGTGCCGTAGGATCTAGGTATTACTAGATAAAAGGCTAAATTAAAGAGTCGTAACTTTATGTACCATGTATATTATAAACGAAACATAGATTCCTTAAGAACAGTTAGTACGGTCAAGATCAGGACCCCTCTTTAAATGTAACATTCTCTCTCTTACATTACCACATTTTGAGTACTTCAAAAAGGTTTTTTCGAAAGCTCCTTACCTCACTTTACTTTCGGTCTCCATATGTTTCATGAACTGCTCAGACGCTGAATGATGGTCCACTATAGAAACGTTGTCCCTATGAAAACTGTACAGCACTGCTATATTCACTTCAACCAATGCTTTATCCTTCCACAGGGATACTGACATGTTTGTATCCAAGCCCATTTTTTTCGCAACATCCTAAAAATAATGATTAAGTTTAACATTTTAGTACAATGAGGCATCTTCTGCTATCGAATATTCACTTGCACGTACTACTTATCTCCATGCTAGCTAAGTCGGAAGATTTTTTTTTATATTGAGCTATATAATTTGTTGGTCCGAAAAAGCGTCACATGATGTAATGGAAAACCTCCTTAACTACGTAAAACACATATTCCTCCAGACTCTTACCTCCAGAACATTAAGTCTGTTGACATCGCAAAGGTTTCGGCACCCGATCTCAGTGCCCATGTACCAGCCGTTGAAAGCAGTTGCGGTGAATTCCAGGCCGCCGCAGTCCATCCTCATGTTGGAGACGGCTGGTAAGGCGTACCAGCGGAGTCCCAAGTCTTGGAACCAGTCATATCTGGAGGAGAAAGTATGAAGATATAATTTGAATTGAAGGTTTTGCTTGAATTAGAGATATACAAAATAATGGGTTTATTTTGTAAAATGAAAGTCTGTGTGACTATTTTATATTGTGAATAAACCCAAAATTAATTTGCTTTCCCTGAAAAATAAGTTAATTGTCTTGATAAACTTGGTTTTTGCTCAGACCCCACGCAGACTGAAATGAAAAAAGAATTTCATGCATATTTTTAGTAAATCTGGATTCCATAGGAAAGTCCTCTTCAAATTTAGTACTTATTAAAAAAAGATACTTTTACTTTACACATCTGTGTGTGGAAAATAAAAACCACCATAAAGATATTTAGTTCTAAAACATATTAAGCTAATATTTCGAGCAATGTTCTATGGTTGGATTGTATAATAACTATCCACTAGTCTTTTGAATAATTCCTTTCTAAATTTTAACTGACATGTAGCCTACGAGATCTATGAGAATATTACACGAACATACTTGGGATGATCCATCTTGACTTCCATGACGATTTCTCTAGGGATCTCGAAGTACTCCGGATCCTTGCCGTCGGCTGACAACACGAGAGGCAACACATCCCACGGTGTCTTCTTCTTTGGATTCCAACCTAATTTTAAGCAGACCTGAAACAAATTTGATGTTATAGTGGCTATAATACTTTTTTTGGGGATCTAACTTTCTTTAGCGTAGTCATATAAAGAAATGTTCGAAAGGCACTTAAAGAGTAAATTAGAGTTATCGCTAGAAGAATGAAAGTCCCAAATATTTTTGAGCACAAGAAAACAATTGAAGTATTTTTAATGGGTGTTAAAAAAATGAAATTTTACGAAAAGAGAAAATAACAAATACCAGTTTCGATGTAACAAAATTGAATCACATGACATATAAAATATACACATGACCATCATTTTTAATTATTAACAAAACCTTAACGTATAAATTGGCATTTAGATAAAACCTGTTACACTTGATAACGTAGACTTTTATTGTTGTTTTTTTCATTAAAAACCTGTTCAAGTTATGTCATGTATAATATCAATAAGCATTAGAAGGTTAAAGTTGTTTTCAAAATATCTAGACAGGTTTTTTTTTACATTTTAGTGCCTTGAGTGATTGTTTGTCGTAATTTAACATAAACCTGCTAATTCATAGGAAATAAGCCGTCGTAAAATATTTTAGTACTAGCTTTTGTGTGCGGCTGCGCCCGCATGGATGTCGGTTATAGCTATCCTTTTATGCATTTGGATAAAAGGAAACTTATGTATTAATCCAGGACGTCAGCTAACTAAATACCAAATTTTATCCAAATTGGATAAGCCGTTTAAGCGTGTACTTTTACACGCTTTAACGGCTTATGCCTAACCATCATCGATTTAACTTTAATTACATACCTTCGCATTTATAATATTAGTAGGATTTTATTGTATAAGAAGGTATGCCTACTAATGAGAATATGAAAATCATTTTCGCTCTGGACAGTCTATTTATCGATGAGGGCTACATAACATCACATCAAACAAAAAAAAAGCGGTAAAACGCAAATCAACTCTTAAATCTCAGCTATTCACGAGAATACAAAATAAATTAATATTCACATTTCTAAAGACTATACTTTTGATTATTCAACAAAGTGAACGTAGATAGGAACCAGCTATGTTAATATATTACATCAAAATCCAGTTTCTGAAGATTGTCATAGCGCACCTATTATAAATTATTTAGCATTTGAATTTTAGATGTTACTTTATTATTTCTTTGTAAACCTGTATTTTATTGTTTACTAAATTCCAATAGAGTTGGAGTCGTAAGAATTATCTATTCGTTTTATTTTATTGATTAGATTTTAAAGAATTTCATGTATTTTATGATTTTTTTATTATTTTTCTGTAGTTAACAGCATGATTACCAATAGGCAAATCAATTAAGATAGACCCCTTAAATTGACATGGTTGTGGAGGAGAAACACCGTTCTTCACCGTTTAGTACGCCGATTTCGCAGCTTACATTTTACTAAAAGATCTTTCTTTCAAAATGATAATTCCTAAAGATTTGAAGTTTTGTATCAAATGCGATGTGACAATGTCTAAGCCGCACCGTCTGGTTTTAAACTGGTAAGTGTATCATTTATTTATTCTCACAAATTTTCTTATAAACTATATCTTAAATCTATGCCCGACAAAACTGTTTACACGGTTTATCTGCAAGAACGGAACATACCTACTTTTGTTACAATAAAATATTATGTTTTAGTAGTGCGGACACTCTTATATATTATACTAGCTGACTTGGCAGACTTCGTACTGCCCCCGTCTAGTGTATCTAGTGGTATGTAAAAAAAACTTTATTTAATATCGATTAGGTTAAAATTGTCTCTAAATTTTATTTTAAAAACTTTTATATGGGAAAAAGAAAAGGGCTGCTTTTAGGGGTTGCCCGGCAATTATTTTGATTTTTTCTCACATGTATTAGTAGTATATATTATTAAGTGTACTTACATCAGTAAACTCGACTTTCCCCGGGTCTCCTAGCACGCTGCCGTCGGGCTGGCGGTACCCGGCGTAGCTGATGAGCTGCGGGTTCCATATCTTGTAGTCGTGCTTGCCGTCTGTTCGCTGAGGGAACACTGTTATCGCTGACCTAGGATATATGTTACTATTAGAATTGAAATATGTCTGAGGCCAGGTAGAAGGAAGAATAATTACCTGTTATGTGGATATTGAGCTACAAAGTTTAGAAGAGCAGGTTTTTAGGTTGAGAATGACCTTACTAAAATATACTCTAGATTTTTGTCAAAGAGCTATTGCACATAGATGATTTATTACGATATTGATGTTATGTGTTTTGCTTTTATGCCATAATCTCTTTCTTGAAGATTACATTCTGAAAAAATTCACGCTTCTGTGGCAAAAAATATAAAAAAGCTCAAAATCTACTGATACCTACTTCTTAAAATCTTTAACTACTTTTAGAGTATTTTTGTGCTTACTACTGCATAAAACAAAAGGTTTTCCTACCTTATATTTCCTTTGTTTGTACCATATTTGATGTGAGTGCAGAGTGCTTCGAACATACCGCTGGCAGTGGTCACTTCTCTGCAGTCGAATATCTGTAACAAATACAATAATTTAAATTTAACGGTAGTTCAAACAAAGCAGAGGGGAAAAATAAGTTTTGCGTAATAAATTATATGAAGACTTTGATACTCGATAATTAAATGCCAATAAATTGGAATGCGGATTATTTTAATGTCATTTTCCGTCTTCTGCATATTATTATTCTATTATTTTGCTTACTATATATTAGATGCTGCGAATGGTGCCGTTTCTTAACCTTTACTAGAACACTTAATATGTAAACCATTTTATACTGACATAGGGTGGTATGACCGATCTTCTTTTAACAAAATATTGTCTACAATGAAAACTAACACAACTAAATTAAATGCTAGGCAAGGCAAGTTCAACGGGACAAAGATGCAATAAACTTTAACTTATACGTATATTTAGCTACTTGTTACACATGTAATAATATACGTTACAATAGACGTAAGTAATTTATCTTGGGAGTAACATAACTTGTCTGTAACGCTAAGACGACTAATGACACTTAGTTTGTGGCTCGTTATAAAGTTGTGTAAGCTCTGCAACCCTAATTAAAAGTTCGTACGTCTCTGTTTAGATTTGAAGGTAATTTTAAAGTAGAGTTACTTTCGTGATGTTCAGATTTATTTATAAAAAAAAACTTTAAGCATATAAACTACAAGTGAGACGTTTTTATATTATTAATTCGACAAACCAACCACAATTAAAAGTGTAGTTTAATAATAAAATAATAATTTACAGTTAAAACCCTACTTAAAAGTTCGTATGTCTCGTTTTAGATTTGAAGGTAATTTTGAAGTAGAGTTACTTTCGTGACGTTCAGATTTATTTACAAACTTAAAAAAAAGCAAACTAGGTACATTTCATATTCTTTTAACAAAATCAAAAGTTCTAACTTCAAGTAGGTAAAACCTTTTTCAGTCAATTTCGAAACTTTACAATAATGACTTTACTTACGCGGTTTCAAAATGACTTTCCTACGAGAGTTACTTCTTTTAAGTCTGAAATTATACGGTTTAAATAAAAAAAATACGAAGTTAATTTAAATTTTTAATCTTTAATATTAATTATTGTGTAACATCATTCAAAATCAAGACACGTGATTGAATTTATTTGTATCTACACATATAAATTCTATTGTCAATTTAAAACTAATCTTGATCTATTTCAAATCTTATCTAAGACATAAATTCAAGTGCATTGAATAAACAATTTACAATACTATGAATATTTATAGCTATCAAAACGGCATATCATCGTCATATCATTGTCTGTATGACGCGGTGATTTATTTTATTGGTGATCTTACCACTATAACCCATTGTTCTTTTAGATTTATTGGAGTGATTACTATAGTAAGAAGGCATAAAAGTGTGATATACACTCATATAATATTATTGTTAACTCACAAAATAAGAATCAAAACGTAAAACTTTAATAATAATATGCAGTTCTTGGAAGCCTGTTGTATATATTAATAATGTTTATAAACATTTATACAATTTGACGGGCCTGTTGGTCTAGTGGTAAGTGGCCTTGACTGTTCTACCAGAGGTCGTGAGTTTGATCCCCATCCAGGACAAATGTTTGTGTGATGAGCACGATCATTTGTTTTGTGTGTGGGTGTAATTTATCTACAAAATAATGTGATTTGCTGGTAAAATAATATCAACTGGTTTTATGGTTCTCATAGATGTGAAGAATCTATTCAATTTCAATACACCAAAGCAAGATTTTAATCGTATGCTCCTGGAAAATCTACTTAAGACTATTTTAGATTACTACCTAACACTAATGTTTATATTGTATGTTTTATTTTTATGAAGTCTTACAATATTCTAGTCATGTAAATATTTCACGTAACCTGTCACATAGTAAGTAAAGGAATTCGTGAAGAATCTTTGGGAAACGAAATCTAATTTGTGTTACGTCTTGACGAGTGATGGTAGGTGAACTAAACTAGCTTTATACAGGGTGTAACAGAAATACGTAATACGTAAATAGCTTTTTTTTAATAAAGCTGTAGGAACTTAAATGGTTAAAATTTTAGTACTTAGGCTTACTCCCGAAATTGATATGCTTTTGTTTTTCATCTAGACAAACACTAATGCTTATTGAATAGTTCTAATGTGTTATGACTAGTGATATTCACGTGACTCTTCGTCCATTTATTTAGGCGATTCGATTGGCATTAGCGTGAAAAGATATTATTATCACTTGTGTAAATGTGTTCCATAAAATGCCTATTCTGTGTCTCTGTGCATGTGAATTGAATGTCTGTAAAACCCCCCGCGATACCAGGATTAAATTCCTTAGTGCGGGAGTTGTTTTTCTTTTAAGTAATAAAGATAAACAAAAAAAAAATAAAAGATACACCTTGTACATGGCTATATATATTAACATCTTGTTTTCGGAGCTTGCAAATAGCGAGAGACACGCGAGACTTTTGGACCACTCATTATTTTGTGGCGCTTTAATTGGTCGGCATTTGTTTCCTGTTCTTAACTAACTCTGTTTCGTATGTAAAGCATGCGATTTGTATAAGTTCAATGTCATTTTAAACAGTCATTATTATGTTTTGGCGTTTTTTAAGTAAATGGGATCGAATAATTGTTTATTATTTTTATTTTTTTATACGCAGAAAATAGTGTGATGTGGATAATTTTTGTAATACGTGAGACGATATAGTAGAAAAAATTAAACTCTCATGCAGTGGCCACGGTAGCTTAATTATTAAAGCGAGTAGCGACTGGTGCATATGTAGTAGCCTATCTAATGTTCTCAATGTTTTCAGTAAGTTTTTTTTACCAGAAGGCTTGCAAGAGGCCATTATAAGTTCAATAAATTCTTGAAACTTTTTAGATAGTCTGAATTAACATGAAAATGAAAATAAGAAGCCCGAACTTTGTTGAAAAACATCAACCGAAATGAACGTCGAATGTTTTGTTAAAAAAATTAAGATTTTTATTGTTATAGGACAAAAATGTAAGACCACGTCGTTCCATTGTATAATTTTAATTAATTATTTAAATTTAATAATACATATTAATGAATTTGAATGATTTATGAGCTTATTTCTTATTCGCAATAAATTTACATTGACAACTGCAAAGTTATGGGTGTGTCTGCCTAAGAAGCGTCTGTCTTCTTTTTCTGCCTATTTTATAGACAGACCTAACCACATAATTAAAACCATGCCCTTGATAAACAGGTCTATAACAGACATAAAACTTAGAATATTTTTTGACTATTAAAAAAACCACAATAGAAAAATATATGCGTAAAATTGTAATTTTTGTTAAAAGATTTAGTTTTACGATTTTATATGTACTAATTAAGTATTCAGACCGTTAAAATGACATTTAAAATAAATAAATATCAGATGTCATTGTCAAATATTACTGCTTTATTAATACCTAGACCTATAGTATCTACGTCATATTTTAAAAACCTGTAGAGTCGTTAATTAATTTTGAAACGAATATCCGCCTCAATGCGGTGAATATAAAGTATTTACATAAACTTTTAATCATCATATCATTAATTTTATAACATTCAGGAATATTTTTTGGGTATTCCTTCTGTCTTTTCGCATTATAATAGTAGGTATGTATGAACTTATAATAAAATCTTTCTCTCTCTAATAAAATTAGAATTAGGAATTTTTTTTCCTAGCCTATTGTGTCCCACTGCTGAGCAAAGGCCTCCCCCAAGTCTTTCCACGTTTTTCTGTCCTGCGCCACTTCGAACCAGTCCTCGAATTAGGAATTATGTTCTTTAAAATTTTAACTTTTAATTATACTAAAACCAGCCAGATACAAATACTATAACCAAAAAAAAAATATTACAAGTTCATACATTCTATAATGCGAAAAAGCTTTTTCCCCGACCTATTATTTAAGTTATTAATTACAATTCGATACTATACCTCTTCGTTTAATAGACCAAACAGGATAATAAGTTCTACAACTTACTTGTAATTTCTTCCACTGTATTCTGCCGATACATCTGAAAGCGTTTCTCCACGCTAACTTAGCGCCGAACACAAGCTCCGGAGTATTTAATTGATAGGTTCCTCTCAGTTTTAATTCCTTTTTAATATCTTCCAAACGAGCTCTGTGGGCTGGTGTGTCTTCTCTGCGAAAATAAACGAAATTTTAGTAAATACTTTTTGCTTTCAAGCATGGAAAGTGTGACTGCATTTTGTGTAAGCCAATATCTACAGTAAAATTATTGGAACATTATTGTTTGGCCTAATATAAATTTCAGAAAAATAATAATAACTACAACAACAATGGGTAGCTTAAACTATGGCACCAGTGCTGTGACTTAAAATCCAATAATTTATGATATAATAAATTTAATATTTTGGTGCAATAGACAATTTATATTAAATGTCAAGATGCTGTTTATTTTAATAAATTAAAATATTGCTACTATATTTATTAATCCGATAAATATCGAAAAAACAATCGTAAAACTGACTTTGTAACTGCGACATAGTCATATGGCCTTTTTGTAGCATTTATTTTAATCTATGAAAAAAGAAAAACTATTTGCGTTCGAGTTTTTAAATGGTTTTATTGAGACATTTTATTAATTAGGTACTCACATATTTTGTAAACAAAATTCTGTCTTAAAACTTTTATACTGATAAACATAGTCCTATATTTTTCCTAATACATACATTTATAACACAGACACAGGACAAATAATCGTGCTCATCACACAAACATTTATCATGGATAGGAATCGAACCCACGACCTCCGGTATAGCAGTCAAGGCCACTAGACCAAGAATCCCGACTGTTTGACATGTTCCCGAGCCAGGCATCATGTCAATCTCACACCTCTGGTTAATTTAACGTCTTATCTCTCCTATTAAGAGTGCCCTACTAGTCCTTACTATGTTATTCCTATTAATATATTTAGTAGTTACCTGCGTATTGACGCATAGTACTGTCTCACGAACGCCTCAGCTTCCTCGTACACTTCATCAGTTGTGCGTGGCGTGTCTCCCCGACCCTGGATGCCCATGATACTGGACTTGCACACGCGTTCCGTACATCTTGTGTTCTGGAAAGAAAATAGGATTTGTTAAGAGCTGGTGGTAAAAGTTCGAAGATTTAAGTAGGTTTAGAGTTTAAATTGGACAAATGTTCATTAGAGTTGTTCAAAATGAATATTAAGAACTTATAACCAAACAATAGTTATTAACTAAACAAACAGCATAGCTAGATTCAGCACTGTATGCTGGATCCAGCAGCTGCAGGTTTAAAAAGGCGCTTTATCCAGCTGGATTACTGTATGTTGGATCCAGTAATTGCAATTACCTAAGCAAAATATCTTTCAGCTGGAATCGAACCTGCCTGATGCATAGAAAATGTTGGTGACGAATTTACCATAAGTATTTTATAAATAATATATTTTATAAATAATATATTTTATTTTATTTTATTTCACGCCTCTTTCCCCCAAGGGAAAGAGGCGTGACGTTTATGTATGTATGTATTTTATAAATACGAGTAATAGACTATCGATTGATCTACCACTATACTTCTACGAGATATGTAACATTTGATGTGTAGTTTACATGCTATATTAGCAAAAAACTTGACTGATCTTATACATGTATAAGTATACCTACTTATACAAATTAGGGCAGATACATGTCTATACAAACATTTTTTACACATATCAAGAGTACAATAATGTCAACTACATCGAATGCCAAGGCCACGTAGACAGCTAATCATATAGTGAGTTGGTACAAGCCTGCCAACACTTGGACAAATGTTTGTATACAAATATAACAAAGGCTGTATTTACTTTGAGCTACGAGTATCAATGATCAAATAGGATGATGAACGTTGTGGTCAATTTAATGGAATTGTAACAGGTAATACTGTTTTACATTATGTAACACTTTTTGTTGTTTATTGACTGATTGGCCATTTGAATACCGGTTAAGTGCGAGTCTGACTCGCGATACTGTGGGTTTCATGCTAATTAATATATGAAACAATTAAACTGCATTTTTTTTATTTATTAATTTACAAAATAATTATGGTTTACGCAATTTCTACTTTATCTGTGCTTAAAGAACTGCTTCGTAGTAAATTTCTGAGTTCACGGAAAGTTCCATTTATGTTTGTTTTTCTTGCGAGTATCGAAAATATCGGCATGTTTTGAATACGTTACTTAGAATTGATTTGAGTATTTAATACAAGCAATACAATTCCAGCTTGATACCTTCACGCGTTTCTGAGAAAAAATATTGACAGTCAAATGAACAATCGAACAACAAATAAGGTTTCCGCACATTTTGTTTTGAGATTAGTAGAGATGTTTGAAAGAAGGAAGGAAGCCTGTGCCAGCAGATACCTTTACAAAAAAAAAGTGTGTGTAGGTAGTTGTTGCATTTAATATAAAACAAATAAATACCTAAAGTTCAAGGCATAAAGCATTCAGCTCTATTCAGTAAGACTGTAAACCCTCAACAATTCAACATAGTTTGAGATAAAGCCTTTTTAGGAGAGAACAAAGTTTAACTCAGTTCAAATTCTGCCTGCACCTGAAAAGTTGTTGGATAGTCGGCAACGTAACTGAATGAACAAAACGCGTTAAAATACTAAGAAGAAATAAGTAGGTATCTAGGTACCTACTTGATTTGTGATAGATACTGGCTCCAGCTACGCACGGGTCAAATACTGATGTATTATACCTACATAATAATATAAACAGTCAGACAGTCGAGTCGATTCATGTTGTGAATATGCACACCAACGCCCTGTCATCCACGTGCCAAAAGATCTCTACTCATTTTTAAATGGCGTGCAATTGCATTTTATGAAAAAATCTTATAATTTGTGGATTTAGCAATGAATTGTCCCTTGCCATTAAGTTGTCATATCCGTTGACATTATAATCTCACTTCTTTTGTTTCTCTTCGACACCATTATGTAATTATTTTCTTAGTTTATTGCTATTATTAACACAATCAACCTATCAAGAAAACGTGTCGAGAAATAATTATGAAGTAAGTCGATTTTTATGATTTATTGTTCAACTTTCCATTTTACTGATTCAATTTAAATTTTCTTTGTTTTAGACTGCGATTATATTGATAACTTGAATTATAAATAGTTGTTGATAACCTTCAATGATTATAATTATCACATTTCAATAAAAGTTTTATGACGCGAATATATTCACTAAGCTTTTAATTGTAATTTAAATGCAGATTATAAATAGACTGGTATTTTAATAGTTTAGAATATCAAAGTTGAATAATTATGTAACATAATATTATATAAATTAAAACGTTTCATGTAATTAATATTTATTTTTGTATCTGGTAAGACTGGAAGCTGGCTTTAAATTAGCTTTGAAAAAGGTCAGGTATAAAAAGATTTACAAGTAATTCAAATACGGTACAATCGATAATAAATCTTAAGACTATTAATTTGTAGTATTTGTTATTGTACGTCATTGTCTTAAAAAAACAAGTAAGTAACTCACCCTCAACATTCACACAACGCCATCTAGTCTTAAGCTACGCATATTAAGTAAGATTGTGTTGAGTGTATGAGTACTAGACAACCGATAAACATTTTTAATAACAACACATAGATAAATTACACCCAGTCACGGAACAAATGATCGTGCTCTTCACACAAACGTTTGTCATGGGTGGGGATTGAACCCATAGTATCTATAGCTACTAGACTATTTAACAAATAACTCATTACTAATTTTTGTCCTGGGTGGGGATCGAACCTACAACCTACGGTACTATTCATCGAATAATTCGGACAGTCACATGAACAAAAAAAAGTACTCATTTGCTCGTATTATCCTTGTTGCCACTGTTTACACGCAAGTTTTGACAATAACAAAAAACGTATGACGATTATCATGATTAAGGAGTCCATTTGATACCAAAACTAGTTGCGCACCTTCGGAATCTTCGCGTGAGTTTGCGCAATTTATAAATATACTAGTTGTTGCCCGCGACTTTGTTCGCGAAAAAAAAAAGGATGAAAAATAGATAGTAGCCGATTCCCAGACCTACTAAATACGCATATAAATATTTGCTTGCTGTTTACAATCGCCGTTTCGGAGGAGCACGGTAACTAACATTGTGACACGGGAATTTTACATACAAGATACATTTTTTTTAAGCCTATTGTGCCCCACCGCTGAGCAAAGGCGTCCCCCAAATCCTTCAATTCCAAATTACGTCACTTCGAACCAGAAAAAAGATTTATCTGTCTAGTCACTATTATGATAGGTACCCTCCCTTTTCTCCAATTGAATAATCATTACCTCTTAAAGTTCAACGGTTACATTTGTGAAAGAGGAATGCCGTTCAACGCTATGTAGTGCGCCGCCTCGCTCACAAAACTGCAGAAGTTTATCTAAACAATGCAGTTCTAGTAGCAACCTTTCGACTAACAGTATAATTTTAGTATCATCAACATAAAAACAACATTCCACGATTCTCTGTTTATTTTTACAAACATTCAAAAAACTATCTTGTTCTATTTGACCTATTGAATTGTTTTTTTTAATAATTAGTCACTGGTGTTATCCTGTAAAACATGTGTTTAAATACATATTATATAAAAAAAACCAAACAACTAAGGCTAGTCTAAATATTGGACTAAGTTTTCCTCTTGGGAATTTCCAGGGGCCAGTTTCTAAGGAGTCGCATCAAGAAACCATCATCCTAACACTATATTTACTTTGGTTCCAAACAAGTATTTAAACATGTACACCTAAATAAAATATTTTTATTCCTATATTCCAATTGTTTTGAAGCAAGGCTTAGATTTGTCTCGATTTGTTCTACAGGCCGGTATAAATAGTACAAAAAAGTTAATTAATAGTTTTTAAAATGAAATGTACGTCCTGAAGTAATAACTTCGTTTACATAAGAAAATAAAACAAGTCAATATTTTTGCTTTTGTATTTCTGATTCTCGGGTGAATAAAGGCCGCTTTTTTATTTCCTTCATCTGTATCTTTCTTTCCTGAACTTATCCTGTTTCAGTTTTCGTGGAACGAGTCAGTTCATTCTACTATCGACGCGTTTGCCGCCATGTTTTAAAGTCACATGGTTATACTTAATCACATATTATAATATTATGTGTAACACCATAAGCCACAAATGTCACTAGTTTTGTCAAACAGAAAAATTGTTTGATAATCGTGTCACGGCATTTACGTGACTATTTACACTTTATTCAATAGCTATATGGATATGGATATGTTAATAACCAGTATGACAACTACTGATTTTATTTGATCAAGCTTCTATATACATAGGTAATGACTTGTAACATAACATGTTACCTTTGTAAACAAAATAACCTTTCCTGGATAGAAGTCAGAAATTAAATATCGTAGAAACAAATATGTCAAGGTCATATTTTTTACAAAACTTCACAAAAACTTGGACTGACATGTCTCTAATGAAGATTTGGAAATACATCTGACTTTTGACACGCTAATTTGATAATATAATTAATTATATTTAAGTAAAAACTGCAAATCTTATTCATTGTTAATTATCATTTTTTTTTTAAGTTTTAAATCTTGAAAAATTTTGCGTCGCAACCATAATTGCATTCGTTTCAGATTTTTTTATAATGTGTCAATTATATTATTTTCCAAAATTATAATTAATTTTACTAACAAAATTGGAATTAATATAAGTAGGTTATCTCAAATGACCTACTAAAGTATATGTTTTTATTTCTACTCTTAGTCATTCTTTGCCCAATTTATAGCACAATTCTCACGTTCTTGAACTCAAAGATACAAATCTTCGAGGTAAACCAAACATAATTGAATATCATCACAGTATAATGAAATATACAGTATGAAGTCTTCATATAAATGGGCGCAACAACGAGTTATGCCTACGCTACCGGATCGTGGCATGTCACAGTCGCGAGCGTGTCGCAGTGACGAACGGACGGTGTGGGGTTGATGTATGTAATTGAAATATTGTAGGTGAGCAGCCTTATCGCTGTTACATCCCGCGCGGCTGTCTGCATTTATATTTCAGAAAAGACAGAGTTAAACTACCGTATGTTTTTATACTATGGAATCACTAACCTACACAATTATACATACATATAATGTACATGTCGGTAGATTACCGTTTGTAATTACATAATAAATGCGGTTATTCAGGAAGTACGCTATGTTTATTTTCCTGTGCAATTCTTGATAAAATAACAGTATTTCTACCGTATGCAAGAACGACTTTGAGCTAAGTGATGATCTGAAATGTTTTTATATCTACATTTTTCTTGAGAAAAACAATGACAACGCTATACTTATGGGTGATATTAGGATCTGCGTCAATCTCAAATATTCTCAAATAAATCTTTTAAATTAATAGGGTATTTGCCATAAAAAAAACAAAGTGTTTGATTATTTAAAAAACAACTCTCTCACTAAAGAATTTAATCATTATATCGCTTAGGGTTTCACAGACATTAAATTTTCATTCACAAAGACACTCAAACTCAGAACAAGCATTTATGGATCACACAAATTCTTGTCCTATGCGGGGATCTACCCGCGACACGTCGCGTCCAATGGTAATTTGCGTGGTGACATATACCATTTGGCTATTCGTGCAGTCAAGTCAATTTGTCCGTTGCATAGACTAAAAAAAATATTGGTCATATATTTTTTTCTTTAATCGCATAAACAAAAATAAAAACAATACAGTGAATTCAAATCTCGTGTGACGTCAGATACCAGTACATTTTTTACTGACAAGAGACGTAACTTCTTTGTAACGGATTTTGAAGCGGTATTTTTTAATAGATAGAGTGATTCAAGAGGAAGATTTATGTGTATAATACATCAGTATTTCACCCGTGCGAAGCTGGTGCAAATCGTTACTAACATAATATACCTACAACAAAAAGACTACTCAACAGTTTATACTAAAGTAAGATTCCTATTTTGCAAATAACTCATTAAACGCATGAAATGGCATATGCATACGAACTAGGCTGAACTAACAGCATATTAGCAAGTTCATTAACAGTTTTGCTAGCAAATACTAGACATTATTTAACTTCACCCATATACATTATGTTTAATGGTTTAGTACATATAGCTGTATAATATTATGTGAGGAACGTCCTACGTGCATTTGTGCATGTAGGCATTCCGTTTTTGTCAGATATTAACTACTTAACAAATAGACGTTCGTTTCAATACAGTCAGAATAGGCAAAACACAAGTTTTAGTATTTATTTTTTATTGCAGTCTACCAAGAAATAATTGAGTTTCCGTCATTACATACTTGATACATCTAATTGCCGTATCACGTAATCCATTCCAATTAATGTTACATATCCCTAAGTTAATTTCGACGATTTATCTCAGGGTAACAAGTTAGGAAATGTCAACCCCAGCTAGATCATATAAAACAAAATTACATACAAAAAAGACAACCTTCATCTTATTTAAAATTATAACCATTTTATTTCATACAAACAATGATAGATATGTAAATAACAAAACAAAGAAGCATCGTTCAAAGTTCAATTTTTCCATTCCGTTTTACAGTTGTAAAGCTATTAAATGTAAATGTAATATTATCATTTGTTTTGTCACGTGACTGCAATCAATACATTAAGTGTCATTAAGGTAGGTTTCCGTGAATGCGATCAGTCTGACGTCTGATGCGCAACTGATACATTCAACCGTAGTGAGAGTACGAGAATGTATTAGGTTAAATTCTATGATAATGTAGTGTGAAAACTCATTAAGGCATCATAGTAAAAGGCACTAGTATTCATAGAAAACATAAAGTCGTGTGATATGATAGGTTATTAGATCGCGGCACCCCTAAATATTTGAATGAAAAAGTGCTGGATGTGATATAATCAACCTTACGATTAGGTAACAAAAAGGCTTTTTTCCAAAAGATTAGTATAGAGTTAGTGTGCAGTACTGCACTTTACGGCGACGACGTCAGTTGTCAGTAGCGTGCATCAGTCGCGTGGAAACAGCAGCATATATTCTGAGAGCTGTATTTAAAAACGACGGCACCCAAACAGCAATAAAGCAGTAATTCAAATACCCAAACGTTATTCTTGCCTACGGTCGTGATTCTAGTCGCATCAGCCGAACCAGTACCTTTAGTTCGACGTATTCCATTTGCGTTTGCGTTCAGCTAATTATTTGTTGCCGAGCCGGCCATTGTGTAACAGTTCTCTGTAACTAATCAAGCAGGTTTCCAATCAATGAGCAGGCCTTCTATACTACTGATATCCTGGTTGGAACCTTGACTTAATACTATTGTAATCGTGTTAATTATTCTATGTTTTAGTTAAGTATGACCAGTGATCTGTTTGAGGTAGATAGATAGAGTACCTACTTTAAAGAAATATTGGTCTCTGAACCAACTGCGTGTATGAATCATCGTTGTTTTGGTATGGACAGTCAAAATTAAAATTTTAGTTTATTTTAACTACAAAAAATAATATTTTGGGAATTCGTGAAAAGAATCCTGCTTGTTTCCTTATGCAATTCGACGGGTCCTACGTAGACTAGTACAAGTGCAAAAATGCAACTTTTCAAGAGAGCGGTTTAAAGGTTCAAAAGCTTGTAACTTTGTCGTAAATCAATAAAAACACTTGAAATTTTAGTATGTTATATTTTGATATTTAAGAAATAAGACTGCATTATTGGTTTTTCTTCTTTTTTTATACTTTGGAAAATAGGTTGACTTGCATTGATGTAGCCTGTTTTCTTCACTACAGTAGAACCTGTAAACTGATACAAGTGGCCACTTATACCAGTATATAGTGTACTTGCTTATACTTATAATAAAGCAAATCTGAAGAATTTTACTCTTTAAACATAGTATTTCCGTGTTATTGACCAATGTGAGGTTATAATATTAAAAATAATACCTACTTTTAACTACTTTTATCGACTTTTTAACACTTACAACAGTTTACTCAGTACTGGAAAGCTACTTGCAACAGTTTGCTGTATTATTATTAACTGTGAATATTTAAATTAATGTGGCAAGAAGTTAAAAAAAAAACATTTAAAATACAAAATAACACTTAATTATTACATACTAGCATTCTTAGTAATGAAAAATAAAATCATTGGCCTTGCAATCTTAAAAATAATAAAACGAAAATATGTAATCTTCTTATTTTAAGTAAAAAAAAGGTTTGATTTTTAAAGAGGTTTTCTTACGATATTACCCAATTGTTTTTTTTTTATTTTCAAGACTAGCTTGTCTTGAATTTCATGATCAATATCATTTTTCTTATAAATAGCATTTCCACTATTATTTTTCAGTTACGTTACGTCAGTTACGTACGTTACGCCTGTTCAGTTACGTCCACTTTGCAGATACGCTAGAAAAGGTATTTTAAAGAAATTAGTATGACCTTTGTGCAACTCTTTTCGAACTATATGCTTCTATTAAGTGTATAGTTGTGTACATAACTTGTTAAATGTATAAAAAAGTAACACAACCCCTAAAAACAGGGCAGTGAGACCTTAGAGTCTATATCAGATGATGGAAAATTCATTACATTTTTACAACTTGTATTAAATAGTGATTTGTGTAGGACGCCCTTCATACGAATGCCTCATCACATTACCACACTCGTCATACTTGTTTAAATATGCATTTTATACATTTGAAAATATCCTACTAATATAGTTAACGCGAAAGTTGCATAAGTATGGATTGGATGTTTGTTACTCTTTGACGCTCAAACGACTTAACCAATTTTTAAGAAATTTCGTATGGAGTTAGCTGACGACCTGGATTAAAACATAGACTTTTTAACCGACTGCGTCAGAGGAGGGCAATGTTTTGCAGTTATAACCGACACTCGTGCGGTCGAAGTTGCGGGCGACCACTAAGTCCTTTATAAGTTTAATTTGAATGTCTTTTGTATTACTATACTTAAGTTTTGATTGAACTTAATTGTTTTTTCCAATACTACAACTTTACCAAAATAAACTGAGGTTGCGAATATTGTTATATTGTTTACCTCTGGAATATTTCTACACCTTTAAAAATGTTGTACTTGGGTACATAAAAAAAAATTGTCTCGTCAGTTACCAAGTAGCAAAATTTGGTAACTCCTTACGTTAAATGCTGCAAAAAATGTATTAAAAGTAGTATCGCTTTATATTTTATACGTAAATAGATATTATTATTAAAATAATGTAGGTTACGTCAGATAACAATATCAAGAAAATAAAACAAAGTCACATGTGACTTCGTATACTACTACTTTGTATTCCTACTGATATAAGTGTAAAATTTATTGAAAGAATAAAATAATAATAAAAAGACAAAAAAAACCCGACTGTAAAAAAACAACCACTAACTAAAAAGGGAAAAACAAACTCTATAATTTAGTGTGAAGAGTATGCAGTAGGTACACCGTGCGTCTACATTATATAATTTATACGTAAAAAATTAATGCAGGCGGCACAAACAAATCTACAAGCAGTACAATCTGTATCTTGCATTAGGTGAACATTAATTAAACCCTTTTGTAGAAATATTAGTACTGTCAACTTAGTAATTTGTTTGTCAATTTTTAACGCATAAATTTATTAATAATTGACCTCGTGAGCCCTTAATTGTTGTGAATTCTCACCACTACTTTCTCAAAGCAAACAAAACTTGTTAAATATGTAAAAAAGTAACACAACCCCTAAAAACAGGCCACGAAATAGTTTTGATACAGAAGAATACGTTAGCAGTTAACGCAGTTATACCAGTGTTAACGTGCTCCCGACTCCGTCGCAGCGCGCATACTGGAGTAAATGGCACTTGCGCGTACGTGACGCGGCGCACGCGACTACCTACACTGGTGCAAGTGACTTACATCAGTGTAGATGGTCGTGTGGCCGAAAATCATGTCACTTATATTAGTTTACAAGTTTGTATCTCTGAAATTACTGAATAAAATAATATAATTTTTACAGGGTATAAAGTTAAGGTAATTTTAAGGCTTTTGGTGCAAAAAAACGTATTTTGGTGTTTTGCGGGTTACACCAGTATACGTAGGACCCGTCGAATTAATCTTGAGTGCATCCTCAAAATGTCAAGAGTTAAAGGAGATTGTTTGTAGGTACTAGAGAGAGTATATTCAAAATATCTGAGTTTCAAACAATACTTAATCAACCGTGAGTTTCGTGCTAGAGCAAAGTGCACAACATAATCTGTATGAGAATAATAAACAAAATACTGCTGACAAAATGACAATAAACCTTCGAATGAACAAAACAAATGCTATCTTGTTCTGAGTTTTCTCCTCAAGAGAATATTTAGGTATATAAATTTAAATCACAAATACCATGTGTCAGCGCTGCATGGTGATACTTACGTCACATTTAATGTGTGACGTAAAACGATAGCTTTTTACCACTATCTACGGTCTAATCAGGGCATAGTAAAAGCTTTTCGTGTTTAACGATATCCCGCCCAACGTATGCAAGTATTTACATCTAATGATTATTGCCACGGTAAAAATCATAACACTGCCAGTGAGTTTATCAAAATATACACAAAGTACAACTATGGCGTGCAGTCCATACTCTGAAAAATCCAGAAATAAACGTGCATACATATCAAACCTATGATCGCAATAAGAAAGACATAACAGTCCTATGACAATCACGTATCATCATTATCATTATACTTTTTATTTCCATACATTATAAATGCAGACAACGTTTAACAATGATAGGGAAAAACGCTTTAGTAACACGATATTATATACTTTGTTTTAAAAATACAACAATAAAATTCCCCGATTGATTGGTTTGTTAAGCACTTCCAAGTTATTTAAAAAATAAAGAAAGATAACTTGGTTCAATTCTGATTCACATCGGTCTATGACCTGGGAAAAATTTGCTGACCAGTGGTTTCCAAATAATAAAGTCGTAAATTAATAGGCATACAAATTACATTGCATATTTTATTGATAGAAATAAAGGAAAATCTAGTATTAAGTTAAAATAAAAATAAGATTAAGAGATCTATTTTTTTATTGTACGAGTAAATTACTGAAGATTTTGTCTATCGATCTTCATCCATACTTTATAATTTCCCTGCAAGCACTCTTGTGTTGGCCCTCTCGCAGGTAAGAACAAGTCTTTAATTGCATTAAATTCAGTAGTAGCCTGAATAAAAGTTTTTCTTTAATTATGGCATTCTTGATGATAAATGATGATGATTCTTCTGTATTACATAACAAGCGCATCTATCTAAATAAAATTTGTTTCTCAGGTGGTGTGCAATAAAAAATATTATATCTATTTATCGAACTCCTTCCACCCAATGTCCAATATTTTGTCAACTATCCATTATCATGCTATTGCCGAGCCGAGCCGAGCATTACCGTTTGAGTAACACTGTCTTATAGTTGCAACAAATAGCCGCTGAGTCTACGCGCAAAATGCCATTAACCCCACATTCTAAGAACAGTACTTATGGATTCGTTTTGTTTCGCAAGCTGTTGTTTATCGCAGCATCTATTTTAAAGACCTATTGTCTTAAGTGCTACTGTGGTAGACCGAACTGTCAATAAATAATCCAAACAATAGATAATTATTTTTTTACGTCAATAGCTATGATATGAACGTAAAATTAATTGAGGAATTCTTCTTAAGAGGAAAAATTCTAGTCAATACATATGTAGCATAAAATAATGTCGCTTCCTGCTGTCTGTTTGAATGTATACATCTTTGTAACTACGTATCAGATTTTGATGCAGTTTTTTCAATAGATAAAAAAATTCAAGAGGACGATTTGTAAAATAATACACCAGCATCGTACCCGTGCGAAACGGGGCGGGTCGCTAGTTTTTATATCCAAAACTCGTGATATTTTTTAGAATTCATAAACTTCTTTACAGGTCATTAACTTGGATCTGCATAATAAAACTGTCTTTAGAAGCAGTAGCAGTTGAAGAATTTATTTCACATTTCCTCGGTTATTCTGATTCTGCATAATGTAGGTGTCATACTAAAACACGATAATATGACTATTGCTGAGAAGAAATTTGTTTTTTTTTTCCTTGCAACTATTTTTTGACATGTATAATTGTACACGGATTATGTGAAATCTAATAAAAGCAACTACAGAACCAAAACTGTGAGAAAAATTAATGAACACATCGAAAACGCATGGAATATTCTTTTAAATACCTTCCTGTTACAGTATGAGCAATTATTTTAATCTAATCGTATCATCTGTTCAATCATAGTACTTGGTATTCCCCGCATCCGGTTCGATCCTATTTAACAAAAGATCCGTAACGTTTTTTATTTTCTCTATCATAGGTATAGGCCAAGAGCCCACGGCGGCAAGACCCGCATTGTAGAAAAGCTGAATGTTTTTCTGGGCATGTCCAAAAATAAGTTAAGAATTAGGCTGTATGTATAAAAAATCTTGACTAAACATTTTTTATTGTATTTCATGTACTATTTTCTACATTTTACTCTTTGTTTCCTGCCTGAAAACACTACCCAAACTTTACAGCCACTGGTCGTTCTTGCCAGTGGTAGGAACATACATAACGATGGTCTAGCCATTATAGGCTCTTGTCCTATTACACTTTGATCGTCGTTTGCTCGATTGTCAGTTGTTGCGAAGTCACGACGGCCTTGAAAACTGCGAGAAAATAGTTGTCATTGTATTGATTTTTTAGCTGGTTTGTAATGATGACTTTTTGTTTATGAGTAATCTAATGAATGATGTCGATCCTTGTTTGAATAGATAATCTGGTTGGCGTGATTTCGAAGCTATTTATAAAACACGTAAACTAGGTATATTCGTATCATAATTAGTAGTATAAATGCGCCAGTGGAAAATAAACATTAGGTTAGGTTTTAATTTAATTTAAAAGACAAAACGGTAGAGAAAGAACTAACTTCAACAATATACTCGTACAACTATTACAAAAATGCGTGTGAAAGTGAATTCATAAAAAAATATTCTTTGTATTTCTCAAATAGTGCTTTAACTTTTATAGTTCACAAAACAGGAATAATGACTACATTATTTTTGCACGTGCTACACATAACATTTAAACCTAAACGAGACGTTTTGCGCTATTAACTTTAGATATTCGCATAAACTCTTAGGTCAATAGACTGGCCTGTTAGTCTAGTGGTTAGTGGCCTCGACTGTTATACCGGAGGTCGTGGGTTCGATTCCCACCCATCGGACAATCGTTTGTGTTATGAGCACGATCATTTGTTCTGTGTCAGCGTGTAATTTGTCTATAATGCGTATGTATTTATAAGTATGTTTATCAATTGTCTAGTACTTACTTATAACACAAGTTACTCTCGTTTAATTAAATTGGGACTGTATTGATGATGGTTGTATGGTTGAGGAATATAATTATTTTCATAAATACTTAGGTCAATATAACCCGCTTATTTCATAGCCCCAATGTAATTCCTATTCAAACGTTTTTACCGGCATAACGGTTTGCTATAGTAGGTACATACAATTGTTGTCTAGATTTAAATTATTTGCTGTTTATATTAGACTAGCGACCTAGCTGCCCCAGCTTCGCACGGGTGAAATACTAATGTATTACCTATACATAATAATATTCATAAACCTTTCTCTTGAATCACTGTTATAAATGAATTTATTCGAAACGTCCTCAGTTCTTGATCGGTTTGTTTGTAGATTTCTTTCACAGAAGGGGATTTGTATATTTGCACTTAATGCATTTATAGTGAACAACTTAAGTATGTAACTTCTTTATTTATTCTATTCTTTGATTGCAATTGATGTATTATGTTAAATTTTTTATTGTTATTTTTGTGGTTTTGATTTATAATTGTTTCTTTTTTGCAATTTAATCGGTGTTTTTTCTTAATTATTGTTTTTATTTTAGATTAACTATTTAAATACTTGATATTTTAAATTCAATTTTGACTATGCACAATTTAATCTTATTGTTTTTATGCATTTTCATTGTATTTTTTTTTTAATTAGGTAATGTTTATTAAATACAAGTGCTGTGCACACCTATAAGTGACGTATTCACCGCAACGCTGTTTATTGAATATATCGAATGTAATGTGTTAGTGAATAAGTCGTTGGTGTGTCAATAAATAAATAATAATGATAATAAAATAATAATAAAAACCGCTTCAAAATCCATTGCGTAGTTTTAAACTTGTAAGCGAACAGACATACAGAAACTTTGTTTTATACAATGTAGTAATGAGGATAGTGACGACTTAATTTATGTTAAATAGATCTGACTTAATAAAAGGTAATAAATTAATTACAAATTGTATAATTATTATCCTTCTTAGAATTGCATTAGTATGAACAGGTTGATAAACAATGGGATTATTCTTATAGTTTTTTTTTATGTATTTGTTAGGTTATCAATATATAGTCCAGTCATTTGGTAGAAAATAAGGGGGTTACCTGGAAAGTTTTCCGGGAGTTTTGAAAATTTTGGTATTTTATAGATTTGGATATGCTCTTTTCGAATTTTAACTTTGCCACCTCGTACGACCGCCGCTCGCGCCGCCATTTTGAAAAAATGGCGCCCAAAAACGGTTTTTTGGGAATATCTCCTTTCTGAGGCATTTTACGAAAAAAATAATTTCTACAAAATCAAACTAGAAAAAATTTCCTACACTTTATGTCTTATTCACTTTTTCATAAATCAATAGTTTTGGATGTACGAGCACCGCAAAGTATTACTTATTCATCTGCCACCACCACGTGTTTTTTGTATATTTTTCTAAAATGTTCCATTACTGCCGCCGGTTTTTCAAGTAAAATTGTCACAAATAAAACAATTTTCCGTATAAGAAGCCATAGATCTAAGAACATAATCAACACTGTACGTCAATAAACGTACATTGATGATTCAGTCTAAACTAAATATTTCTCTTAATATAGCTTCTACCAACAAATTTTTTCGTTGAAGTTACGTTCAAAGTCGAGAGAAAGGGCCCGATTTAAAAGTGACATATTACCCTGACACCTACTTCTTAAAAACCGGCGGCAGTAATAGAACAGTTAACAAAAATATACGAAACACTCGTAGTGGTGCAAATGAACAATACTTTGCGGCGCTCGTACGTCCAAAACTATTGATTTTATGAAAAAGTGAATAAGACATAAAGTGTAGGAATTTTTTTCTAGTTTAATTTTGTAGAAAATATTTTTTTTCGTAAAATGCGTCGGAAAGGAGATATTCCCAAAAAACGGTTTTTGGGCGCCATTTTTTCAAAATGGCGGCGCGAGCGGCGGTGGTACGAGGTGGCAAAGTTAAAATTCGAAAAGAGCATATCGAAATCTATAAAATACCCAATTTTCAAAACTCCCGGAAAACTTTCCAGGTAAAACTACCAAATGACTGGACTAATAACCTAACCTATCAAAAATATTTGGTCGGTTGGTATATTTGGGTCTCTAACAATTAAGAAATACAGAACTAATATCCTTTCTTGATTAAAAAAACACTCGGTGTAAAGAAATATGATATAGGTAACATTACGTATAAAATATTACAAAATGAAACTAATAGTGTTGTAAAAATAATTCCTAAATATTTCGATTATTATCACGTTGTTTACTGAAAAAAATCCTATGTCTAAAGTGTGATAATTTTAGCACGTTTAAAGTCGGATGATTTTTTTATATATATTTGTTGATCGACTCTACCAACGTGATGTTTTCATTATTTCCTTGTTCAGTTTCAATTTTTCAATTATCTAACATATATAAATATTGTTACATTCATCATCATAATTGGCCTCTAGCATCTACGACAGATGATTGAAACAGCAGCCGTGTTATTTTATTTGATTTTGGCACTTGCGCTGGTGGCTAACAAGGCCTATACGGGAGCGACAGCGCCCTGTGCAAATTCTAAATACGAATTGCGTTCCCGGTGACGTTGCATTTTTACATTAGAAAACAACAATTAAAACAGTGATCAAAATCTTGGAAAACTAAATTAAAGAACATGCACATGTCAGAAATAGTTTTCAAAACTCTTATATAATTCTCAACTTTATCTTACCATATTTAATATCTTAAGCTGCCAAAGTTAAGATATTTGCATACCTAACTACAATATAACTTTGAACATTGAACGATGATACCAAGACGTCTACCGTGCACTTTTAAAGTAATATTATCGCAAATGTGGAAGAGAGACGCCGCTCTATGCCTTGTAGAGCTCTATTGTATAGCGCTTTCTCTCTTTTCAACTGCAAGTATTAAGGGTTTGAGGTAGAGCCCTTCAAGAGGTTTATTCTACGTATTAATTAGATAGGGGTCACGGTATGAAAGGGACACTTATAATTGTTCAGAACAGGTGCTGCGGTACTTAGAGCCTAGTAAAATAGATGTGACTTAAATTAATTAAAGATCAAGATTTGTAGAGTCTGTAAGCTGACTTTACACATAGCTTTTAAAACCATATTTTACTATACCTAAAATCTAAATTATATTTGACAAAGTAGAATTGTTCATTGCTTTTTTTATTCGACATTTTTTTATCTTATTTAAAACAAATGCAACCTCTTTTTGCAAAACTACGCAGTAAGATAATGAACTCAAGTTAACCATTTATTTCGAGAACTGCGATCAAGTGCATAGTAATTTGAATACAATTTATTTGTCATCATTGTCATTAACAATGTTAGGTTGATACGTATTTTTTTTTCTGAATTACCTAAATAATTTATATGGCATTAAATACAAGAGGCGGAGATGTCGAGAATATCTGGATTCATTTTACTGAACTGGTCACTCGTGGCTCTTGAGAGTGACAAGTGGAGAAAGAGTAGGGAGGCCTTCACCCAGCAGTGGGATATTTCAGGCTAGTAATGATAATAAATAAATAATTAAACTCAAATATTCTATAGATTTTTTTTTTTAACGTCAGACAGGATTCAAATCTGCAACTCCTGATTAAGCTGTTCATGAATTGCGATTCAATAAAAACTAGCCAACAAATAGCCATAATTTCTAAAAATGCCGCAAAAAAAAACATAATGTACGAGAAATACAGTCGTGATATACACATACAAAGAGAATAATAGCTACTAAATAACTCCACAACAAACCTCGTTCACGGCTCAAAGTACCAAATTAATAAGCTGTTAATTGGCATTGAAGTGTGGTCAAAATGTTAGGATAGAAGCTTGTTGTTACCCCTCGTTATGACAAGTGAGGGCTAATCAATTACTGTGTAGTGTGTGTTAGTAATTTGAAGTATTTTCGGAGAAGCTGCCGATACTTCTTGAAGCGGTATTGTCACAGGTAGAGACCCTGCTCTACATAGTTTAGGTTAAACAAAAACTGCTTAAACGGGTATGTGTCATAAGAAAAGGATTGTATAAGTTTTTTTATTATATTTTGTATTTAAAAAATTAAAAAGCATTTATTTATCTAATCATATCGTAGTTCATATACTTTCCATTCACTTTTCTTTATACTTCCGCCTTAATAAATCATCTTTAATTCTACTAATCGCCTACACTTGAAGCCAAGGCAATTAAACAAGTAACATAAATATTCCATTTTAAAGATACCTCATTACCAATACATTGTACATACACATTGTGCAAACACGTGAAGACTGCAGTTTTGCCACATGGGCGGCAGTTTCGGCAGACAAACAAATATTAGCTCACAGAATTTCTGTTGTAAATTAATACACCACTAACAAGTCTTTCGGGAAACCCGCTCATTACTGAATGTAACGCTTGCCTCGACAACACTTGCTTTGTTATTAAATTAACACATTTTAGTGTTCTCACGGCCGTCTGTCCTCTACTTGTGCGAAATTGGGAAGTATATGGTATATTATGAGGTAATTAGTTTGTAAGTCGTTTTTGGTTAAAGAGAATTGTGTTATGCAATGTTTGATGGAAATATTCGATTGTACTTATTTTATATATGACTTCTTTTCGTGTAATATTGACAACTTTCATCAAAGGAGCCATATCCAATTTATAAAAATTTAAGTCACGTAGCGTGAATGAAGCCTGACCGTTGGACAAAGATTGTCACTCACTGGAGTCCAGAAGAAGGACTTCGTCATTGAGGTCGACCGCGGCGAAGGTGGTGCGACGATCTAGCAGGATATACTAGGCCCCCTTGGCCACAAATAGCAACACATAGAAAGGTTTGGCAGAAAATGGGGGAGGTCATTGCCCAGCTCTGGGATCTCAGTCAGACTACTTACATAAAAAAGGTATAAATATTTTATACAAAGATTTGAGTTATTGCACCAATACATTATTATATTATTAGTATAACAAATCAAGTATCCAAAGTATACCATGCAGCAAACTCGTGCACAAATGATGTTGTGATTTGAGTCCATTAAATCCAGGTCTCAAAAACATCCTACCATTTTTATTTTTACTCATTCCACATAATAGCTAGCTAATTACAAAATAAGGCCAAGAAACCTGCCAACATTTGCAGGTTTTTTGCAATACCGAATTCTCAAAGTTCGGTAACGCAACAAAAAAAAACGTATCCATTGATGTTCCGAAGTACAACCGTTTCAGTTCAATTGAATCATTAGTGGAATGACCAATCAAGATCTAAATAAGCGACTATTGCGATTAATTAACTATTAACTAAAATACTCGTTTTAATGCGTAGTTGTGAATGCTGGATATTACGGTGCAAACGATTCTATGACTATTTTCGACGATAATGATTGCGCGGCGTGCAGTAAATCCAATCACTGCGAGTGACAAACATGTGTCTGATCCACAAAGGTTTGATCCAATGTCATGAACCAATGCATGGTATGAAGAAACCACGTGACAACGGTCGGTGCAACTCAACCGAAACGTTTGGGAGAAAAGAAATATCAAATTACATCGCGAATAAGACCCGTTACTTGTCTAAAATAGGTATGAAGAAAGTGGACACAATATGACAATCATTTGCGGTTCATAAATATTTGAACCATTCATAATCTTGCAATGATTGAACTCTTTGATGTAAACGCCGATTTAAATAAAAGGCAAGATCATATCAAATAAAAGCGGCGTAAAATCTCTAAACAAAATATGTATGATAAGGAACTTTATCATAGAGATAGTAATCTTTATTATCTTTATTATCATCACTATTTTCCTTCTAGCATTGTGTTCTACATAGATCGATATCGTTTGCACAATAAATCTAAATTGAAATATAACCTCTGTAATGTTTTAGATTTGTTTATTGCAATCAGAACTGCAACAAGCTTTATAGACGTTATTAATAAAACGAATTCACAAACTAGTTCAATTCAATTGTTTTTTATGGATAGTAATGTACATAAAATAATACTCATAACTAAATATTTATTATATTAAACAAACTCGCATCTCGTGTCTGTCTATCCCTATATTTGCTTAGATGCGGAATAAATGATTTTGATGGATAGAATATTCCAAGAGGCATGTTTATATCTATTATGTACCTTCATTAGTATTGCACCCGTGCGAAGCTGGGGCGGGTTAGTTATTATTAAAACTAATTCTCACTTGTTCAAATCAATTGTTCGTCATAAATATACGTACATGAAAAGATCAACCTTTCATAAACTGTTGATTGTTTACTCTTAAAACTTACTTCATTTGTCATTCTCAATTAGCATCATAGTTTTATTTATTTTCTTGTTTATCTCTATACTAGCGATAACGATATGGCTTCTGTTTTGCACGGGTGAAATACTAATGTAGTATATAATATAAACTGTCCTCTCGAATCTCTCTATCTTTTAAAAAAAGCGCTTCAAAATCCGTTGCGTAGTTTGAAAGATTTAAGCGGACATACAGAAATACAGCGATAGTAACTTTGTTTCATACAATGTAATGATTATTACTACGTAGTCCATCTTATTATGCGTAAATAAAACAAACATGGGTACATTACAAGGAAGTCTCATTACCCGTTTACACATGTCTGCCGAAACCAAGCCCTTGATAACCGCACGGTTATTATTTAATATTCAAGGTGATCAACCTGCCGACAACCCGCTATACCTTGGTTTACGGCAAACCAATCAATTAAATTGAATTGAGATAAATTCATCCAATGAACAGTCTATTGTTTTGCAAACAATACAATGTCGTTGTTGTAATCTTAATGAGTTCTTAATTGACTTTCGAATGTTGTTTTTTTTTTGGTAGCTGCGATTTTATCGATAGTGTCATGCGAACTTGTATCGATAATGATATTTATGTAAGAACCGGTTAGCACGAGGTCTTGTCGATAAATAAACAACAGCATGTGCTTTGGCTTTACATTATTCATATTATAACATCACTATATTGTAAGACAATGTCTTCATATAGAAAAAATATATAAAACCTTTTTTCATCTATTGATTATATTGAGTTGTTTAACACACCTACGGGCATACCAAACAGTTTTAAACAATTGAAGTTCGAAAATCAAAATGACAACCTTCATGGTACAAGCACCATCTCTCTATTTGGAATTAAAAACAATACTGCTTTGTGTACATAAATGTAGCTGCTTAAAGTGCTGCTAGTTCAATTTCCAAAATTAAACATGATTCACAGATAAGTATATTACCCAAATATTTATTTATTGATAATGTATCAGTTGTCAGCTTGCGAAATCCCAGAGATTAAAATTTAAGGTAGATTTTTTTACTATTTTGGGAAATCCAGATGGATTCTTCTTTTAGGTAACTACGTATAGCTTTCTATAGCCAATCAATTCCTTTTCGGTCTCGCTAACTGACCAATTTGGAAGCAATTTTTAAACCAGAATGCGATTGACGCCGATATAACGGAAAAACACGTTCACGTGCCTTTTCGACCATCAATCTTCTATCCAAATATTGTTTTAATAAAATAATACCGAAAGTGAATTGTTTGATAGTTCCTAGTTTTTGGGAATGTTTTACCTATGAATATTTTTATTATATTAAATCATAATAAAAATATGTAAAATGTACAACGCGGTCACATTAACTTGACGCTTGGCTTTGATGAAGTCATTTTTGCGCTCAAGTACGGTGTGAAAAAAAAGCATCAACAATAAAACTGCCGATTTGATTTTGGGATATGGATTTTATTAACCGATCTTGAAATACATTTACGTATTTCATTCATTCCAGAGATGCGTCGAGTTAATGTGACCGCGTTGTAGTGTAATGTAACTTTTTTTTGGTTAATGTTGGTTAAAAATCTATTATAAATAAAAACCAATTTATGTATTTAAAAAAGAACATGGATTGATAGTCAGTAGCCAGTAATGACGCGTTATGTAACTCTTTAGAAATTAAATTAGACATTTTATTGCTTCATATATTATTATCTGGCATTTATACACACATTGTATTTTAATCATTGTTATTGAAACGTTGTTTGAATTATACATTCAAAGCCCAAATGAACTAAATTATTTATATTTTTGCATGGTACATACTCAACCATTACCATTAGTCTTCTCCATTTTCATTTCTTTCAACTACTCTATGACACCATTGACAAAGATAAAAAAACCTGGATACAAAATTTCGGGATGCCACCTTCACTTAGCAAAATCGGAGATCAATGTTCAAACCTTCTCGATACGAAAAGAGACCAGCAGTGAGTCAGTTACTAGCTGGTATTAATTTTGTCCCAGTGCCAATAAATACTTTTCAAAGACATAAGTAGTTACAATTTTGTTTTCCAACAACATAATTATAACAATATAAATTAAACTAAATATAACAGATGATAAAGCCTGTGTTTCTGACGTGTGTTAACTAGAAGCGATCCTTTGAACTCGTTCTAATTAAAATCGTTAAGTATCGACGTACGATGATAAGACGTCAAGTCCGACAAACGAAGGTTGAAGATGAGATCGTTTTACAGGCCCTTTTACCCACAATAATATACAGGGAAAGTTCCTTGTAAGGAAATTGATTATGTTAGACAATTTATTACGAATAAAGGCAGTATGTTCTTCTACAAAAGTTGTTAAACGGGTTTTTTAATTTTGTTATATACACGCACAGAATTCAATTGTCAATTAAGTTATAATGAGCTATGTATTTGATTTTATATTTAGAATGTAATATTTATAATCTAATTGCCTCATTATACCTAATTCTGACAATCGGACTTGCATCTCATAATGCTTTCTTACTCATTAAAATCATTTGTAAGGATCAGATACGCAGTCGTTACATAAAAAAATCTAAGTTCAGTAGGACTCGAAACCAACAGTCTTCATAGTTTAAGAAAAGGCTGTGTTGAATCATGAAATCAAAATATTAAAGAGAGACCTATAATCAATGTTTTAAACTATAAACGGACTTAATCGCAATCTAATTCGATATTGGCAGAAAAGAAATATCGAATTATATCGCGATTAAGTCACGTTTGTCGTCTAAAAAAGACCTAGAATCAACTAGCCATTATTTTATACTTTACATCAGTATGCTTTACTTTAAACCTTGGAACCATATGATATTATGACAATACCTAGAACTTTACACATGTGGACTAAGTATACAATAGATGTATGCTCAAGACATACCGAGCATATTACTGCATATCACAAACGTAATGGCTCGTCTCGGAATCACTGAGATTGTCCATTGACTTGAATTTGCGATATAAATGAGTGTGGGTGTTGTAAATTCGTACGATAAGGCCGGTAAAGTTAAGAATTGTTGACTAAGGAAACTAGTATTTTTTGGAACTGTAGTTTTTGGGATATTCAAGTTTTGGATAAGGACTTCTTTCTTTCTGTCCAATTTTCCCTTTCTGGGTTTGAATTAATAATTGTGGCATTTTTAGTTTTTAGTTTCTGAGGCTTTAACTTTCAATATATTTATCTATATCTGTTTATTATATAAAAGTCTCGGGTCACAATGTTTGTTCTCGTACTCCTTCAAAATGGCTTGGCTTTTTTTTATGAAATTTTGTCTGTATATCGGGTTGGTCTGAGAATCGGCCGACATCTATTTTTTATTTCCGATTTTTTTCTATTTTTGGAAAAATCATTTTTTTTATAAGAGTATTACCTACTAATACGTACGAAGTCGCGGGCAACAGCTAGTAGAACTATAACATTCTAACATTAATTTATCGGTGAATCCGATGTGCAAACATTTGCAAAGTTGGACCATCACTAAAAGTTGTTGATTGGTATTGCAATTTAGTTCTCTACATAGTAGAGAAATTGTTTCTAACTATTCTACATTGAAATACTATAGAAAATAAAAAATTTTTTTATAAGTATTAAGGTACATAAGTGAATATCCTTCGTAGTTTACTTACATTTTGTATTAGAAATCAATTATTATCAAAAGGAGATTAACAAAGGCGTAACAATAATTGTAGTGTCAAAACCATTACCAATGTACTACATACTCGTAAGACCGGTTTCATCCTAAGATAATCTTATTGCTTTGTTAAACGTTTAATTGGTTGTTAGATCAAAGATATGAGCTTTCTATCCGGTAGTTATGAACTAAAGCGGTTTACAGCTCTCTAAGATTAAGATAAACCAATATTTGTTACAGACATTTTTGAGTTGGCTGACAATCACGACCAGTAAATTTTTTATGCGAAATTTCTCAAGGTGCTATGGAATATTCCTGATATTGTAAGGTAAACATAAAATGTTTAATTTTAAAGCAAATTTCACGATTTCATACATCATTTGACTAGGACTTAAACTTCAATTGTTTGGTCGTGACTTTACATAGGCTTCAGGGGGAGTAGTAATCTCTTTAAACAAGACTGATGCAGTTGTGGAAGCAAGACTCTACTAAAACTGCGAGAAAAACGCTTTATTGGCCCTTCCTGGTGTATCGGAGGTTGTGGGTTTGATTCCTGCTCAGTTCAATCATTTGTTCTCTGTCTAGTGTAATATGTATTTATTTCGACGTATATAAGTGTGTTCATCAGCTGTCTTGTATTCATAATACAACCTACTTAGTTTGAAACTAGTTGTGTAAAAGTCAAGGTTTATTTAAAAAAAATGCAATTGTGATCACAAAAATACTTCGCGCAAATCAAATATATATTTGCTATTGTTTCATTGTTCTATCTTCACTTACAATGGGTGCAGATCTTGAAGTTTTAACAAACGTGATGTGGTTTCGGATACTCAAACGAGTTGAACTAAAAATGCAAAAAAGATCGTTCAGTACTTTTGATAGGCAGCCGGCAACGTGACTTGTGCATTGAGCAGTTCTTTTATATCACTTTGTTCGGTTTTAGTTAACCACACAAAGATGGTTCTTTTACTGTAAGCATTTTATATTTGACCCTGATAGTATGAAAAATAAAATTAATATATTTTTTTTGCCCTTTTGCACACCAGTTTTTTATTTGTCATGTACCTGGCAAATTCTAACAATACGCAATTGATGTTACCTCATACTTTATGGAACAAAATTTTATGTACCATATTCTTAAAAATAAAGATTATCTATTCGATTCATTATAAAACAATAAAACGAAACAGCAGAGTACAATATAGTGCATTTTATTTAGACTTTTCGATTGCATTTTCCTGCATTTAAGCTTTTCTTTTTCCTCATAGCTGTATACGTTTTGCATTACACACTTACACAGTGCGGTTTGCATGAGGTTCCATTGATTGCCAGTTCATTGCTCCACAACCGAGTTATTCTCGTATAACCGTTGTACGAAGCTTGCCTATTATTGTTTGTTTTATGCAGTAAGCGTGGAAAGACCACAAATGTTACAGAGTTTAAGACCTATTTACGTACAAACAGTTTAGAATGTTCGTTGCATGATGAATCTTAGATAAATTTTAAGCAATAAGTTTTTGTCCTGTAGACTAGGTGAGTTGGCTAATTGATACTCTTACTTCAAGAGATCAATAAATAAAAAAAATAGATCGTTTCTCTATAGTAAAAAGGGGTTGCACCTAGTAGTGCTACATTTGCTGGTCTTTTCGTAAACTAAATGGAGCTTTAAAACTTAAACACAGTTATAACGTATTTTGTTGATGCATTTCATTATGGTTATGTTACTTTTTTCTTGTGATTAATCAATGTCTGTCCACCTCTGATCACTTTTACGATGGCGATGGTTCTCAACGTAATAATAACACCAACAACTTTCAATCAAAGTACAGTTTAACTAATAAGCGGCTAAACAAACAAACCCAAATAAAAAGTTAATTAAAAACATTAATTAACTCTTTAAAAACCACTTTCGTCTCCACACCCAATATTCCTCACTCTAAACTATTCGTTACCGAACAACTTATCATAACCGGTCTGATGTTTTCCGGCAAAAAATGTGACTGACATTGGTATGTATCATAATAATACACATTTTTTGTGCCGTGACGTAGCCAAGTTCGATCATATGGACCGGTCGAAGTATAGACGACGTGATTTGGCTTACTTGCTTCCCGAATAAATGAATAAAAAGCCTTTATTCGTACATTTCGCATTATATTAAATGCACTTATTATACTTCTTGATACCTTATAACTTTTAACTTCGTGCTTCATTATTATTTTCATTTATTTAATAATGAAAAGACAGCAAGAGCCTTTAAAATTTCTTTAAAGGTCTCTCTGTCTTTTCGCTTGGGATTAAATAGTAAGAGATAGATATTCAAAGCGCGTCTTAGAGTTGCGTTGTGTTTGGGAGAAAATGAACTTGAAAGTTACTGTTGGTGTATTCATATTGTAGTTGTTATGATTGAACCTTCGTAACTGACTAATTTCAGCTGTTTTTTTTTTAGTTTATCATATGTTAAACGGGAATTTTAGCTGCTTTTTTAAGTTTAACATATGTACTGGGAATTTCGTATACATTTTATAAGATACTGGCGAATGGGAAGTCCGCAAAAACCAACATTTATTTATAGCTCGCTAAGTGATCCAAGGATCTTCCATGGTGTCTGCGTGAGGGGAAATCCGGGGGTCTAAAGTTCCAAACCCATTTGTAAAATTGGCAATATATTTCCGATTTAATTAAATAAAATATGTTAATGAGAAAATGGGTAATTTTTATCTTAATCTTTCATACAGGTTTGTGAATCAATTTACCTTGTTTACTTGAAGAATTGTAGCGTTTAACTACATCTCAATGTCGTAAATCTAAAAGAGGGACTTGGCAAGCTTGGCTAAACGTCTATTGGAACTGTGTTATTGTGTGATTAGTAATTGTAGAGTTGACGGGTTATAGAGCAAATTATAATGGGCAAGTTTAGTACGTTGTTTTTGGTTATGGCGAAAAGATGTATGATAATATAATCAGAGGGCGCGTAAAGTTGGATATCGTTAAAGGCAAGGATTATTCTGTTGAAAGAGGCTTTTGTAATTGTTGTACTGCAATTGAACAGGCCCGTTAGTCTAGTGGTTAGTGGCCCAGACAGGTAAAACGGAGAACGTGGGTTTGATTGTCACTGTTTGTGTGATGAGCACGATCATATTTTGCTCTGTGTCTGGGTGTAATTTACCTATGATATGTATGTATTTAGATTATACTCATAATACAAGTTACCTACTCTCGCACATTTAATTTTAGACTAGATAGCGTTATGTGAGTTTTAGGGAACATTATGATTATTATATTAATTGAATTGAATTGAATTACTGCGTGATTTTTACAGAAGAAAAAAATATTGATTTCAAAAGAATCTTCGCTAAAAGTCACTCATAATTTTAATCCCATATATAGTATAAGCCGTTTGAGAAGAGTCTGTTAACATTTATATCTATACTTGTGAATTTATTTGCATCTACTCAATAAAACCTGTTATCAATCTTTGTCTGTATCACAAAAGAGACATCACATAACAGGTACACATCATTGAGAGACTACGTTTTCCTGCTTGAAGGTCAAATATTTGACACTAGTCAATATTGAGAAGCTAATATACGCAGATTATATTATTTTTTGTTCTGATTAGCGTATTATAATTTTATGATATAATTTAAATGTTGTAATACTGAAAAGTGTCGCCTATAGGTTGGTATTACAGTTAATAAGTGGTAAAGATTGGTAGAGATTAAATCTCTAAAAATTTTAAAATTTTATGGCCACATTTAATAATGCATTAATTTTTGTAGGTGGTAGGTGTTAAAAACTTAGGATTTGCTTAAGAAATATCACATTTTTTAATCATCATAATAATAATATTATCATCATGAAAGCTACGATACATAAATAAATGTCTATAAATGGAAAGAGGAGAGGCGGAGAAATTTGCTGTATTATTTTATTACCAAATAAAGACATAAAATAAACAGCTCTAGAGATCTCGCAAAGCCGCGCCTGCGCATGACCTTTCTTCGGTCGTGTAGGAATGTTATCCCTTTGGACTCAAAGCTAGGAATAAACTGCACATTTACTACTTAAGTAACATCGGTGTAAAGCTTCTAGGTTGGTACATTTGAAACTACTTGCCATTTTGTAAAGTGTTTATTTATTCTAATCAAATGAAAAATGATTTAACTAATTAGAAAAAGAAAATGCGATTTTTATAAAATTTTAAACATTTTGTAGTTTTTGTTATGTATAACGTATAATACGTTATATTGTTACTTGTAATAACTGCTCTAATATTATACGTGATCATATTTTGTTCCGACCTTCGTACAAATATTTCAGAAAAAAGAACTGAATTCGCAATGATAAAAAATATTCCGATACATGGACTAAATTCAGTCTTTCAATGAAGAAGTATTCCATACAATAGAGTTTGATTAATATATTTTGATTCGATATTTGCCGAGTCAGCCTTTGCAAAAACTTTATTAAGATGTTAGCTATATCACACAAGAATAAAGAATGAATGTCTAAAACTAAACGCGCCGGTGGTTTCGTGTTATTTAAATTAAAATATCAAACTAACGATTTTACTTTCAAATTTAATTAATAGGTATAGATCTATTTTAAAATTCAACTTTCCAGAAATATTTAGAACGATCGAGTTTTTAAAATATTCCTAATTATTTTTTCTACGTCACAAACTTTTTATAGCTATGGCATTTGTAGTAAGCTTATAGTAACAATTTTATAATAAAGTATTTTTCAACGAATCCAGTATTGCGATGACAAAGGTCAACTACTTATATTTATTTAATATCTTGTTTGTCTGATGATCTGCGAGGTTCCGGGTTCGAGTCTTTGTGATGTGTGAAGATAAATTATCGGTTTTCCTATTGTAATGAGCTAGTGGTAATTTGATTACTAATGACTTTAGTAAATAAACTTTGAAGAATACAACTTTGTTTTTTTAATTTAACATCTAACTCACTGTTTTACTTGTGCTTTAATTTGTAAATGATGTTCTAACACGATGTAAGTAATAAATTTTATTTTTATTCAAAGCTATTGTTTTCTAAAAATATTGCACACAATATGATTAATTGTGTTTTTTGGGATACAATATCTGACGATTTATTTCAGGACGTTAGATTCCAAATATTTGTAAACGAGCAAAGAAATCATTAAACTCTAGTGTATTATTTTGTTTGTAATAATAGCTACGTATGCAAGTCAAACGTACCAAGAAAATCTGACAAAAATGTTGTTTATAAGCAAGATTTCATTATTCCGCTGAATCATTAATGATATTCGTGTCTAACTAAATTGTTTTGTTCTTAAAACTTGTCGTGATTGAATGTTCGTGATTTTGAAGTTACAGTCCTGTTGCTAATAGTCTTATTTGTTATGTCATCAGTTGTTTTATTCTCAATTGTATTCGGTTGCGAAAAGCCTTCAAATTAATGCCCACTTCAATAAATTAAATTGAAATTTATGAAGATGTGTGGACTGTAAAATGTATTTGTATAGACATGTATTGTTAGATTTGTATGAATAAATTAGATTTGTTTTGAAGTACTTTTTTTGTTTATACATTTTACTTGCAAAGAAAATGAATTTGACTCTTGTTTATGGATCGACTAAAAGTAGTTAATATTACAATAATTTTGAAATATTTGCAACCTTCGCATAAATGTATCGCAATGTTTATTTTCTTTTTATTTCTACATAAATTTGAATTATTCTACTTACAGAGCTGCCAACTTTTTCCCCGATTTGGGAATGTAGAGTGTCGAAGTTATCAAATCCTTCTTGCACATGGTTCTTCAGTTCTATCGGCTGTGGCACCTTTATGCTCAAAGGTGGTTTCACTGGCTTCTGCACAATAGCATCTCCATTAACATGCACACTTTCACTAGGACAGGTCGCGATACCGTTCCCGTTTTGCGTCGCCATCTTCCGAACAAAAATCCTTCAAACGATAATCAAAAAGTTTTTATTTCTATTTTGTTGTTAGTCTCTCGTGTTTTTTCAAACTGCCGCGAGCGTTGATCGTAGCATATTATATATGCATGCCGGTGCAGGTCCGGCGAACAACTGAAGTTGGTTGTTGGTACGATCGGTGGGCATTCGAAGCGCGGTGGGTAAAAAATCTCAACGAGTAAACGAGTCGTGTAGTGCGCTCAGCTGCCACTCGCCGCCGACTCGCACCGACTGAATGACGAAGTTTAATGTTATCATCATCAAGGTAACTATCATGTCGTAACTCTTAAGGCTTTATCTCGCTGTAGATTATACATTATCCGGATTATGTACATTCTTATTCATTAATTTATTTATAACCTATCTCTGTCAGCCGTAGATAGTTTTGACGTGTAAGTGACGTTTTCCTATGGTAAATTTATGATGAAACTGATAAGGTTGTGAGTAAGCGGAGGCTTTTCTTGCCACACCCATGAGATAAGAAACCCTAATTTTAGAAGAAAAACAAAGCAATGCCATTCTTAACGTGATGAAAGAACGTATGCAGCGCAGGTAGTCAAAATATTTCTTATTATTTAGTTCAAAATGAGTAGACAGTAATTTTATGTTTAAGTATATTATAGGTATAGAGTCAGTCCTGTTTTCTTATTCTTACATGCATAATTGGAAGTACGTATTAGTTCATCTCGGGACTTTTGAGATGAATAATATATTCTTACATCAGCGAAAAAACACACTTCAGGCGAAGATGATTAATTTATGAAACGTCAAACTATTGCAGGCCGTCGATTTCCTTTTCTACATGACGTACCCTATCTCTCCTTTGCGGTTTTATGTAGTATTTTTTTTTAAATAAAAATCTTTTATTGGTTTAAAAAACACATATCATATTTTCTTGGTACAGTCAGCACAAAAAAGTCTATAGAAAGCAAGATATATTGAGGTAACAAAATGTAATAAATTAATTTTTGGGTTTAGAAAATAAAAGAACTTAATAGCGGGAATCTACTAAAAATATCAGAATATTAATTGTAGGTACTGTAGATATCGCTAAACATGCATCAAACTCGGCAGCTTTGTCAAACTGACTCTGTACAACAACTTTATTGCTGACCGTACAATGTAGTCTCATTTTTTTTTTATATATAATGTATTTCCTTTCTTGTCACTGACTTGCAACATTGACAAAGTGACAAAAAACAACGGAAGCTACGTCACGGTCACATTTATTATATTTTAATAACTAATAGAATCCGTTTCCGTTGAGCTAGACAATAATAATAGATATACAGGATGCAGATTTATAATCGTTTTTTTTTTGTATAACTCATTATAAGCATACTAGTCGTTACTCGCGATTTCGTCTGCGTGAATGTCGGTTAAAGCTGCAAAAACATAACTCTTCTCTAACGCAGTTGGTTCAAAAGTAGCCTATATGTTAATCCAGGGTGTCTGGTAATTCCATAAAAAATTTCATCAAAATTGATCCAGATGTTTGAGCGTGAAAGAGTAAGAAACATCCATCCATACTCACAAACTTTCGCGTTTATTATATTAAAATTTATCTGTTAGGAAGCGAAATCGATAAGCACATAAGAATATCAAGGCAAATTACCGCCTTAAATATAAACTTATTTTAATCCTACAATCTCATAATATACATGCTTGTATTAACATGCGTGTCATAAACATTAAACACTACAAGATCTTTTTATAACACTTACTTACATATTATAAGCACAAAATTAGCTTCGAAGGTCAATAAATTCAAGTTCTAAAAAGATTCCTTTGCATAAAAACGGCATACTATAAAATGCATATCCGAATTTTCTAGAATAGACCACATAATAAACTGCGATCAAAATAAAGTCATAAAACAACTTAAACAATTAAAATTGACTAAAACCTTTAGATAATAAATAGTGCTATAAATTGAAGAATTTAAAATAAACTTCGGGAAGTGGTACAGTGTACCTGTGCAGTCGCTTTTTAAGAGAATAAAAAGAACTATGTTATTCCGTGCAGTTTGATAGACAAAATTGTGCTCGAGAAGAATTTGTGAAAAAGGAGAGAGGCAATGTCTGGTTTTCTTTTTAATTTTATCGTCACATTATATGTACATACTAGCTGTAGCCGGCGTCTTCGTTCGCGAAAAGAAATAGGGAAGGAAAATAGACGTTGGCCGATTCTCAGACCCACTGAATGCAGATACAAAATTTCAAGAGAATCGGTCCGGCCGTTTCGGAGGAGTACGGTAACTACGTCGTCCAGTCTCAAACTAAGCAGAGCTTCTTTTATGAGTATTAGACAGTTGTCTAATACTCATAACCCACGACCTCTGGTATAGCAGTTAGGGCCACTAACCACTGCACCAACGGGCCCGTCAAAATTCAATTATATGTCGGTCTGTTATCAATTTGACATCATAGCTGGTCCTTACGAACAACTTGTGGAAGAAATCTCTCCATTATCGTATTAGGGTTATTTCTGATTACACCAGGCTATATCAATGATTGCATTCTTTAACTTTACATACATAGCTGCTCTTCTTAAGTGAGTGTAGGTGTAAGTATTAATGAAACGAACTTTAGAATACGCCCCTTTTAAGAGATTTAAATGAAAGTCGTCCATCTTAATGTATATTTGCAAGCTTTATTAATATGACCCCAGCAATTTAAAGGACAAAGCATCCTTATTGAAACGTTCCCTTTATATTGATTTAAGGGACACAGTTATTACAATTGTAAGAGCTTTAGTACTTTAAGAATCTGGTTTTAAAAACTAACTTTTTCCTGTTATGTTATCTTGATGTCCAAATTATCTACTAGTTTACTTCACTGTTTCAACTATTATATACGCTTATGCTTGCGTTAAAAAAAAGCGCGTTGTAGCGCGCTTTCACGCTTCCACGTCATCATCATCATCAGCCCTGAATAACCAACTGCTGGGCATAAGCCTTCCATTTTAATACCATTCACGTTTGTGTCGTCTCTCTAACAAAAGCTACAACCGCAATACAAATATTTTAAGAGGTGTTAGGCACAATGTGAGAGGTGACTCTTAGGCTCTCATTACCAATCATTTCTATATCAGCTTACTTTACCAACATTTTGTCAGAGCTTTTAACACTGGTCTCTTCATTCACTTTCAAAGCCTAACTAAGAGTATTACCACATCAATCGACCGATCTATGGCAGCGATCAAATGTCAATCGACCTATCTGTATGGCAGAAACCAACGATCGTAGTTCAATATTACAATTTATATCATTTGATGCCGCCGATCGACCATCAATCGATTGGTGTGGTAACACCATAAAATGATCTTCGATAGTAATTGAAGCGTCTATGATTATTGACGAGCATATCCCATAACTAATCAATGCTTCGTTAGATTTTATCAACTGTGACCCTCACTGATGGGCCAACAATTGATCACGTTTGACATACTTACTATAATGTGAACGTGACTTTAATTATTTTACTGAT
Source organism: Chrysodeixis includens (assembly GCA_941860345.1). Classification (NCBI taxonomy): domain Eukaryota; kingdom Metazoa; phylum Arthropoda; class Insecta; order Lepidoptera; family Noctuidae; genus Chrysodeixis; species Chrysodeixis includens. The sequence goes on along the minus strand of OW796095.1, from coordinate 13,381,029 downwards.
CTTATTTTAAGGGATCGGAGATAAAGTACATTGTATTTTGCTATTGTCTATTTGACAAATCGCTGTACGATCAGTGAAATTTTGAATAGAACAGCTATGCATATATCCAAAGCCCTAGTTCTGACTGCTTCATTTAGCTAAGCTTTTCTATAGCGACACCTCTTTATTAACATTACATATTGGAGATCAAACTCACTGCACGTCAATATAAAGAGGACTTTACTTCCATGATTTAAGTGCACTATTAGGATATTTGTGTCGCGATACCTCATCTTTATGGGAACAGAGATGCTTAAGTAAGAGCTGATTAAAAATAAATAAATAAATGCATAGCTGAAACTTCTAATTTATTCTAATTTTATATTTTCTTCAGGTATTTTTCTCATGCATTTGTTTCAGAACTGATAAAGTTATTTTCTGTTACTTCATTTTCCTGAAAGTTAACAATGCTATTTAAGTTTGGGTGTAAACAACCCATCAACGTGTACAGGTACAATACATGTATACTCTAGTCTGTACTGTTTAGTTCCATAGATTAACTAGCTAATCTATTGTTAATGCCCAATTAATCGTGTCACAAATATTGTCATGACGAGGTCACTCGGCTTGCTCCGGACTTTGCGCTCAAACCTTTATTAATACGCCATTCATAGTTCAGCGAATTGAAATCAATTTGCCAAATGTTAGTTACAGTGCTTTTGGTTAATTTCATATTCGGTGAGATGTCGTTTTGGTGCTTAGTTGTGTTACTTACGGATTAAAATATACATTTTGGTTTTTGTATTTTATAATTTGGCTTTAGACAGTAGGCAAGACAGGCTTTAGGCATAAATAAAGATACAATTTTGTAAATGAAGCCTATCCAGAAAGCAAAAATATTTGAACAGGTAAATTTTGATTAGCTATTATAGAATCAAAATTTTAAAATAATATATTAGGTATAATAATTAAATTAAGACTTCACCATTTAAAACCACACCTTTTATTGTTCATAGGACATATCTGAAATTGAAATATGATACTTATAACCTAAAACTTTAATAAATACGACGTTGTTTTAGTATGACGCTTTAGTCTTGTGCATCATAAAAAATAAACAACTGCAGTAACCGGATTCGCTAATACAGCTAGTATTAGTATAATCAACCACTTAGCTATAAAAATATAACTTCATCCGGATGTATGACTTTTATGATGTTTTTTGAAGTAGGATGGATATTATATTTATATCAAAATCTTCCTTTGAACGCTAATGGCAGATACTTATGCCTTAAACGATAAGTAGAAGTAGGAATACCCTTTATTTAATCCCTAATTGCCTTACTAGCTGTTGCCCGTGACTTTGCCCTGGAAGTTAGTTATAGCAGTAAATATATTACCCCCATCTAACGCTGTCAGGTTGTCAAACTAAACTATGTGTTTTTGTCAAGTAATCCAGGGTGTCAATTAACTTTTCGTGGTAGTTTGCTAAAGCCTTCCCGTGGCTCCAGAAAATACGGTGCACTCCTGTGGTTGTAGCCGGTAAAAGACCGGTACACCCCTTCGCCTTCCTGAGGGTGATAGAAATCCAAAAGTATTTCCACCGGGTCATAAAAAAGGGTTTCAACTAACTCCATGCCAAACATCTTTAAAGTTACTTCGACCGTTTGAGCACACTAGGTACAGGAAAAATCATTCATCCATGGATCTAAACTTAAAACCTTTGGCGTTTATATTGTTTGTAGGATTAATTCCACTAAGTAGGGATGACTAACTTTTATTTTCCCTTACAGGTAAATCAATGAATGAATATTGCATTTGTCATATATTGTGTAATATATGACAAATGCAATATTCATTCATTAAATATAAAACAACTTAATGAACAGCCAATTACGAATAAAATAAGAGAAAATATCAATTTTATATAGAAATAGGTTATAATACACGCAATTTCCTTATTGAATCACTATTTCTACTTGCATCTGCAGCGGGAGACTCCCAGAACCCGAGCAAAACATGCATCAATTAGTAATAAACAATTAATATACACTGAATTGCACTTGTGTATTTATTGACCCAATTTTATGACCATTTCTTGACTTACCCTTGCCACGAGGGCGACGAATGATGGGAAAGGCCTCAGGGCAAAATGGTATGGAGTTAGCTGACACACTGGATTATCACGGGCTTTTTTACCTGACTGCGTCACAGGGAGGTAATATTATTGAACTATAACCCACATTCATGCGGACGAAATCGTGAACAACGGCTTTTATCAACCGACTTCAAGAGAGGGGTTTCTCAATTCGTTGTCATCTTTTGTTTTTTTTTTATGAACGTTTACCGATTACTCAAAGACCCACCGATTATTGAATGAAATCGGTGACAAAACCTATACACATAACCCTATGAAGGAAATATTCAATCTACTAATTCGGCACCGACTTCAGTCAGCACCTAGGTGATATATTATGATAGGTGCCGTTAGTTTAAAAGTCCTTTTTTATTATAATTAATTTATTGTTTACAATAATCAAAAACTTTTGCGAGGCCCTAAAACTCTGGGATCAGAACAAGAGCACATCGCGTCGTAATTCATTGATGATGTTGTTATAGTAAGCTTAGGTATAGTATGTAGGTAAATAGTTTTCTATAAATATTGAGTAATACAATATAATTCATACTCAAATACAAGGAAAATATTACAATGCAATGCAAATAATATGCATAGGAATAGTACATACGATAATGACTGCTTCATTAACTGACTAGGTTGGGAACTAGTGTTATAGAAAAATATTTTTAGTACCCATATTCAAGTCTTCATTATCATTCATTCATTAAAAGTTGAGCTTGGTGTCACCTTGATAGCCTACTGGAAATCTTTACCTATGGACTACTGGTGCGTCCTTATTTAGTTATGGCTAGGGGCACGGTATTCGCTGTTGCGTTTAGGGCCAAGCCGTCAGCATGTCAAGGGCCGTCCTTATCCAGCTTGGTTCCACCTGATGATCTCCTACTGTCTTTTGAAGTAATATTATTGCAGTTATGGAAAAGAGCCGCTCTACGCAGTTCAGTACACTGTCATGCCTCCACAATTTGCGTATACATTACTTTTAAACGTGGAATAAGGATCACTGATTAACTATATAATATAGGTATTTCCTACTACCTACGGACGTTACATATAATATAATTGTTAATTTAAAATAATGACTAGTTTATACTATAGATATAAAATAGCTTTAACGATCAAAACAATGGTTCATTTTGTGCTCGTTTTTATATCTTAATGTGTTTCATGTAACCGTTATCAATGGTGGTGGTATCACATAAAAAAGCAATATCCACTCATAGAGTGTTTGCTTCGATTGCGTATTATTTATTTAGTAAGCATTAGGTACATTTTAACCCAGTTAATTTTGTTTTGATTGCACATGCACTGAAAATGAGCTGGGTAATTTTGAATGTTTACTTTTTCTAGAACTTATTATTTATTGAATTATAAAAGGCACATATTATTCTTATGAGGTAAGTTCGCGTCTTACAAAACAACAAAAATTACAAGCTTAAATTACCAACTTATGTGTAGAAATATCAATATTCTTCTTTAATATTTATGGTAGAATATTTATCAAATGCTATTTTAGTTTATATTTAAATTTATTTTCATTTTGTTCGTATTGGATGTCCGCAGGTAGACTATTGAGTACCTATGTATGAGATGCGTTTCTTTAAAGTCCTATCGCCTGTTTCAGTACTTTAGTATGGCGCAGGTAAATAATATTCACAAATTCGTTGTGATTGCCCAGCTTTATGACAGTGCCCAACATATCCAATGTAGTCACATACGAAGCGCCAACTACCTACGTAAGTACGTACTTCTTTTAATATTTTTGAGTAATGATTTTGGTGTATTATTATCTTCATTTTCCAAATGAATAAAGGTTGATGTTAGGGTTGTTTTATTCACTTATTAAAATCTATTCATCTTGATCATCAAAGTCGTTTCCTCATACATTGGGGGAAAAAATCTTTTGCTACGTAATAAATTTCAAAACATTTTGCAATAGCTATGTGAACAATCACTAGACTTTTTAACAGTCATCGACACCTTACGCTTAAGTGTAGTCATTGACAGTTACCTACGAGTATACAGCTTTGTAGAGATGTGTCCGTATTGATAAGAACCGTAACATTTCCTCATTTGGTTCTATGAACAGTACGAATATGAACACTTGTTTTAAATGTCTAATCATTGGAAAGTAGACACGTCACCTCCTGCTTCCGAGTTTCAGGGTCAGATAATGTCATAATTATTAGAGTGTTTTTTTTAGTAGTGACAATAACATACTCTAAGTAAACAGATAGGTTCAATATTAAAGCTAATAAATACTTGGAAAAAAGGTAGATAGTTTTCGACAGAGAACAACAAAAACTTTATTTAATACTTGTGCAATTGTGAAAGTTTATTCAACTAATAGATTCAAATCTAGAAACAATTATCTCTACAATTGTTTAAGATGCTTCCTGTTCACTACAATATTATATTTTAAAGGAGAAAGTTGGTGAGTGGTTATGTAAATGTACAAATTATGTTTTTTACTTCATCACTTCATATATTCATCATATATCAACACGTCATATATTTTTAGATTGATTTGACCCAGTATATCCCTCTATAGTAATATTACATTTTGTAGGAAGAATGTTGATATCGACACTCTAAATTAACATAAAACTAATATTGCGATATTCGACTTCCATACAGATGAAGTCTTTAAATTTCATATACTTAAAGCCATATGCAAAAACTAGTTACAGTTACAAATAACCCTAGTACTTACTCTACGTAGATAGGCAGGTATATAACACTGCAAACATACCTTCAAAATGATCTCAAAGGCTTGTCTATTTGAAATCTATCGGACATAACCGATTGGACATCCAGACCGGATTCAGTGGTCTGTTTAAGGCTCGCTTTGCCAAATAACCTCAAAGTAAAATAGACAGTGTAAACGATTTCCCGTTCAATAGGTCTGTGTAAATACTTGTGTATTTGTATGTGGTTACGTTTATTAGCCACTTGTTTCTATACGATAGTTGAGTGGGATTTCGATTTTAATATCAAATGAGGTAAATTATTATGGAAATGGATTGGTTATAAGCTACATAATAGCTGTGAATAAATATGTGACGATTTGTAGTATAAATTACTGCCAAAAAGTTGCAAGGAACACCGAAGTCCTTTTCTTGTCATCTCTTTACTCATATGGATTTTACGAAAAGAATTTCCATTAGACGAAAAGGTAATTGTCCTTTTTATTTAATACACTTACCACTGGTCAGCACATTATGCATATTTTTCCTTAAAAAATATACAATGTAAATATTCCTCAGCACATCGCCACCTAGTCTCAAATTAAGTATACGAGAGTAACTTGTTGTGAGTGCTAAACAACTGATGAACATATTTCTATAATTCTTAATACATACATATTACTATAGACCCCAGATACAGAACAAATTATCATGCTCATCACACAAACATTAATTATTGTCCTGGGTGGGAATCGAACCCACGACCTTCGGTAGGTATAGCAGTCAGGTCACTAACCACTACACCAAAAGACCCGACATGTATGTAACAAATATCATTATGTTAAGTGAATATTATACAATACTAGCTGTTGCCCGCGACTTCGTTAGCAAGAAAAAATAGGGATGAAAAATAAATGGTAGCCGATTCTCAGACCTACTGAATGCATGTACAAAATTTCAAGAGAATCGGTCCAGCCGGGAATTTTATAACATGTTAGTCAACATGGTGACTGTAAGTTTTCTTAACCGACCCGGACGGTATACCCCCGACTTATGATTGACGAATGACGTCATCAATATATACGTATGAACTACATTCTAAGAAGCTGGGACTTTACTAGGTAATACGTTTTCAGTGTTCAAAATTTGAAGCAGTTATAAACGATGGTAAGATTATAAATGATGAATACGTTCGTCATAACGTTATTGTTATTGGAGCAAGCAAATTGATTAAAAAATCCTCACGTAGGTACTAAAAGATTGAAATCAAATTCGAAGGCAAAACTATTGTATTTAGGAAAACTTTAGTTCGCATTTTAAGGATATAAATAACTACGTAAATTAAATACATTATGACTATGATGATAAAGAACTTTCTTAGCGATCGCGACTCGACGCGGTGACGTGACGATAGAAAACCTTTATGGATTACATAGTAAACGCTTTTATAGCATAACTTTTATGTTTATGATTTTATCAAGTTTAATTTATAAGTCTGGATCAATACTTCGATGCGTTGAGAGAAATATAGGTACCGAAGAGTTTTATAATTAGATAGATAGAATATTCTTTATTGCACACCACATGAAAAACAGATTTGACAACCGTAAAACTTACGTGATGCCAAAATGGGCAGTCTTACCTATCGCTAAAAGGGAAATCTTACAGACAACCTTTGGATGGACTTTATATCGAAGGAATAATATTTATGTGTGTATGTATAATTAATATTAGTGTGGGATAGGAGAGTAAATGAAAGCCAAGTATATTTTCGAATACGAAGGAACTTTATTTGACCAATAACAGACAAATATTTTCGTAATCCATCATAATTATCTTCGTTTAACATTTCCGAACAGTTCAATATAGATGAAAGTAGTGCGTTACGATAATACTTTGCGTGATATGAACTCGATAGTAACATTGTTATTAGTCTTAAATGTGCATTCGATTAAATTTAGAAGATATGAACTTGTAAATATCCGGCAAAGACAGTTATTATATGATATTTTAATATAGAAATATTAGGTAACATCAGAAAAGATTTTTTTTATTTGTATATTAAATTCTCATAATACGAATAATAGAAAATATGAATACATTTCTTAAGATTAGTTTAAGGATCACAAATTTAACACTCACACCTACTTAATAGTCAAATATAAAGGACATATGAATTTAAATACATTTGAATAGACATTTTTATAATATAGCTGCTCATATTTTCATTATAATTTTATTAACTATACGCGTTTAACATGGTCATTTGGTATAGGTAGATGATATTGATAAAATCTTAAAACAAAATATTATAAACTTCACTGAATAACTCCAACATAAAGTATTTATTTAAACACTAAAACATTCACGATTACATTATAACTTAAAATACTTTTTATTTACATTGATAGCATAAAATAACTAAGTACCACGATCTGTACAACATTTGGCGATGTAAGCATTACAACGAGAAGAGGTTGTAACAGCGATTGCTAAAGAAATTCAATTAATTTTGAAAGTATTTAGCGACTAACTAGACTAGGTAAAATTTGTATGATTATCTACTAACAAAATATACTTATAATTTATAACATTGTTGTTAGCGATAAGTGGACAATATTTTATTTTATGACGTCAATGAAAGTCATTATAGATTTATATTATATATCAATATTAAATGGAATAAAATTACATCTAGATACTATGTAATAGGTAAATTCTCATTATTCTGAAATATTTTAAAGTCAATCATTAAAATATTTTCTGTTCAAATAATAATAAAAACTGGTAAGCGTTTATAGCCCAGTCAAATTAGGGGTTTCACCTCGGAATGAAAGATAATAAGCTGAAAATTGGTGAGAACCTTTGTTTGGTCGCCCTAAATATTGTCTCAAAAGTCACAAGTTCTATCGTGTCCGCGTCTTAAGATATTCAAGGTCAAAGGTCACGAAAAACCATTTTTCGCGAATATCTCGGTTCCTATTGCTTAAATGATATTGTCACCAATATGAAAGTTGTAGAGTATAAAATTCTCTACAACTTTTGTCACAACTTTTTTTTTATACGATCAACCGTTTTTGAGGTAGAGCGCGACGAGTGCGCAGCGTACGGTCATATAATATATGAGGTAATGCAGGGTCAAGCGTGAGTTTCGGTTGTCAGTACGTTGTATAAAATCAATTATTGACAAAAAAAATATAATTATTAAGCAATGCCCATTATTTCTGTACATAATAGGGCGGGAAAAAAGTCTTTTCGCATTATAGTATGTATGAACTTGTAATAAAATCTTTCTCTCTCTAATAAAATTAGAATTTGGAATTATGTTTTTTTAAATTTTAACTTTCAATTGAACCAAAACCAGCCACACACAAATACTATAGCCAAAAAAAAAATATCACAAGTTCATACATACTATAATGCGAAAAGACTTTTTCCCCGACCTATTATGTAAAGAAATAACGGGCATTGCTTAATAATTATATTTTTTTTGTCAATAATTGACTTTATACAACGTACTGATAACCGAAACTCACGCTTGAACCTGCATTACCTCATATATTACATGACTGTACGCTGCGCACTCGTCGCGCTCTACCTCAAAAACGGTTGATCGTATAAAAAAAAGTTTAGACAAAAGTTGTAGAGAATTTTATACTCTACAACTTTCATATTGGTGACAATATCATTTAAGCAATAGGAACCGAGATATTCGCGAAAAATGGTTTTTCGTGACCTTTGACCTTGAATATCTTAAGACGCGGACACGATAGAACTTGTGACTTTTGAGACAATATTTAGGGCGACCAAACAAAGGTCCTCACCAATTTTCAGCTTATTATCTTTCATTCCGAGGTTGACCCCTTATTTTACCTAATTTGACTGGGCTATAGAGGGTAACGTAAAACACGGAAATGCCTTTTGTGCGTTATTAAATACAAAATCACCCTGCTTGGAATTCATATAAAATAACAATATAAATATTTATAAACATTTCAGCAGCCTCTAGGCGTGAGCATCCAAAAAATAATAATACTGAAATGGAATGTAACTCTGGTAGTGAAGACTATGTACAATAAATTCAAGACCGTTATCACGCACAACCCCTGTAGCGACATGGCACAAACAAATACTTACCAAGCGAACTTACCTTGACTTCAGAACTGGCAACGTAATTCGACGATGCTAAAGAAAGGCGTAATTTTGGAGCTTATAAAATTGAGATCGATGATGGCGTTACAACAGTCGGTGTTTATCCATCCCGTAGTGTTATAATGTAGTTAGCAGGGTTGTGTGGTGAGCTGAGTGAGCTAGATGTTGTGTGGGTGGTAGCGCGAGGACCGGCGTCAGGGGAGCGCGGCGACGCGGTTGCGACGCGCCGACTCCCGCGACGCCGAGTGAACCTCCGCTGTGCGGAGAGTTATGCCGAAGATGTCTTCGTGGTAACGGTTCTCCTCCTAAATGATTAGGAACATTAAATAAATAAGTCTTAATCTTAAAGAAACGTAAAGTCTAAGTACTTTGTGTTTATGTTACTATATTGGGATTTGTATGCTGGAAGCTGCAGGTTTTTGGCAGGCTTTGTAAAATTTACAGGACTTTTTTAATAATTCTGGGGCAAATATGTTGATCATAGATTAATTATTTCTTCTCTACCTAGGTATAGTGGAAAGATGCTTTATGCCCAGATATAGAATATTTACAGGCTATTTTTATAACCATCCTGTGAAAATTGATGACCGAAAATTTTGCAATGGAAACGTACCACAATCAATATAATAAAAGGTTTTTTTTTTTTTTTGCAAGAAGGAAGTCGATAAACATTGTAGTTTATAGTGACTTTACACGATAGTGATAATTGCGACTATAAAAAATAATAACACAATTACTAACCTTGAGCATAAACATGAAGCTCTGTACTTGGTCATCAGTCATGTTGCCATGTTTCTTTATGATCCCCTTTAGCTTCTGGTGGACATCTTCGGCCATCTTACAATCACCGCACACGTAGAAGTGAGCACCTCGGTTGATCAGCAAATCATGAATTTCAGGACCTTCTTTTTCTGCTAGCTCTTGGACGTACATCTGAAAGGAATCATTTTATTTAGATAATTGTCCAATTAAGTCTTGAATCAGTTATGGTAAGAGATTACTTACTTTAGGAATATTTTTCTCCCTAGACAAAGCAAGGAAAACTTTGGAGAGGACTCCATCCTTAAGGGCTTGTTGCTTTTCTTCGCGATACAGATCCATATTATTGGTTCGACATCCGAAGAACAGCCACACCGGTCCTGCGCTCTGGCGATTGCGAGAGTTGTTCAGCTGAGCTCTGCGGTGATGCCAAAAGCCACGGAAAGGAGCTATACCAGTTCCGGGGCCAATTAGTATCAGTGGAACTGATAAGTCCTGAGGCAGATGGAAGTTCGGGGCGCTAAAAAATAATTTTTTGTGTGAGTGCGAGAGTTAAGTGATTTCACACGGAATCGTGATACATATTATAATGTATAATTAAGCAAATGTCAAATACCTGCGAATAAACAGATACACCTCGTCGCCAGCCTTGCGGTCCATGAGATAATTTGAGCAAACGCCATAGTGGATAGGTCCTTCGCCATCTGTTTGTACATTATAATGTATATGACATCATTGTTTTACTACAACTAACCGCATCATAAATAGAAAATCATAAAATAATGCTGATTAACCTCCCAAACATCGATGTCGCTAATATTAGAAATCTCATCTATCAAATTGTTTGGAACGGACGTCGTTTCATTCAAAATTAGATCATATTATAAACTGAATTTCAATGGAATTCAGTGTTTCAGAGTATGTGGGTATTAGCAATAATAAACTATGAGACATTAATGCATTACATTGTTTACCTACCGCTCAACATTATAACGGACTAATGTTTAATATATTATACAAAAGCCACATGGATACCATATGAAGCATTTTTACAAAAATATTTATTTAAATTCCGCAGTTTCTCAAGATACGGATTTTCAGATTAACCTAGTTTTATATGACGGTGTTGTTGTCAGTCTAATTTAATACTAACCTTGAGTCCTATAAGTGACTACAGCAACAGTCAAGTGCAGACGTTTCGGGTGAGCTATTGGAGATGAAGAGATGGAGTAGAATCTTGGTTGCAAAGGAGACAAAAGGGCAGCTATTAGCGATGCTTTTGGTCTGGCTGAAGGGAATTGGTCTAGCACTTCAGATACAGTCGGGAAGTGGAAATGACGCCAATCTTCGTAAGCACCTGGATCCTAAACAAAACATGTATGGTTATAATTCTCCAAATATTTGTATTTACCAAACTATTATACATTTGTTTAAGAGCTTCAATACTAACTGTAGCAAGAACATTCAATTGTTTGCTCTCCTCTTCGTTTTCACAAGTCGTAGCTAAGTATTGCAGCAAAATTGTGGTTGGCGGTGTGGTGATGTCCAAAAACCGTGTGAACAGTTCACGGACGCTCACAACTGGAAGTCTCTCATGTTTCTCCCAAGTCTTTACTGGACCTGCGATAAAATATGTAACGTTATCTTTAATCCCAAATATTAGCACTTGGTCAAACACCTTGGAAATTGTTATTACCGGCAGATGTGTGAGTTTCCTTCATAAGTTGCAGTTGCTGTGGTTCATCGTAGTCATCAACGTCCATGAGTCTAACTAGTATGCTATCCACCAATTCCTTGCGATTGCATGCGATTATTCCTACATGATCACCAGGATCATACTTAATATCTTCCTGTAAATCAATGTGATAGAATAATTTTAAGGTATTTTAAAAAGAAACCACTCAATATGTCTAAAGATTTGTGTAATTACGTTACCTTAGGTTCCATATCCAAAAATATGGTAGATCTTTCAGCGGAATCATCACCTAAGTCTTTATTTGCTCTTACAATACAGTGCACAAACTTTTTGTTTAGTGCAGATTGCAGAGCGCCTTGCAAAGTAGGCGCGCGAATATCAGGTTTAGCAAACCTTACAGTTTCTTCACTAAGAGCCACAGTGCCAAGCGCTCTCTTAGCTTCTTGCAAAGTTTCATCGTCATCCAAACAGAATGTTTCACAAGATACCTAGAGATGTAAATTAGAATTAAAACAACGGGAATACAATGATGAAGCATAAATCTATTTCTTAGACAGTTTTTTGCAAACAACGAGCGAAACTAATGATATTATTAGAAGTATGACTAACATTTTTTCATTATTAAAACCTTATAATATAATTGAGTTTTCATTATCAATGAGTTCATCTTTAGAATGACGCGTATAAAGTACAAGTTTACAAATTACGTTAATGACAAAAAGAACATAGGTGGTATATTGTTCAGGAGCTACAAATAGTGATTCGGTGGTTGATAGTCATCAATTAGTAACAAGTCGTTTCTAAGAACTTACGTTGAAAACGCCAGAGGCCCACTTCCGGAAGGCCTGGTCTTGTCCGCACATTTCGTCACCGGTCGCAAGGTCATGGATTCGTTCCCCTCCGAGGTCGCCAAGCAACTTGTCCACGTATTTGCCGAAGTTACAGAAATTTGGATACGCGCTCGAGCCTAAAGCGAACACCGCGAAACGAACGTTGCTTAATGGACCAAAACTGTCTATAGATGTGGCATCTGTTGTGCTTCCTAAAATTGTCGACGAAATTGGATTAGGTAATGTACAGTCTGTGTCTACTACGTGATTGTTCTCGCTCGTTCTGTTATCATTACCTTTCAATGATTCTAATCGGCTTAATTTTTTAGGATTACCGGCTGCGTATCTCTGCAGCTCAATTTGGCTGTTTGCTTTAATAAATGACTTGGGTGTCAGCATTTGATTTCTGAAAAAGAAGTAAACTGTAAATAAGCTGATGAAATTAGGACCCAAGTATTTAATTAGACTATTGTTTATTGTTCTGACATACCCAGAGCCTTCTTCTTGATCAGCATACAAAAGCTCGCAAAGGTGTTCTCCAAACGCCTGAACAAAATATTATTTATAAATCTATGACATAAAATATAAACGTCGTAGTTTTTTTATTATTTTTGACTACATACCACGCCATTTTCAGGTGGATCGCCATTTCCAAAAGTAGACGTGACAACCAACAGCAAGGCTTCGTGCTCAATGGACGTTATGTCATAATCAGCCATGCAGTGTACCTAAAAAGCATTCAATCTTTAGTTTCATTGACCCTGCTTCCTTGTTATTGTTCCCGTGAAAAATAGTTCTACGAAATAACGGCTATATCGATTAGTAGCGCACAAAATCTCTGGTCAACTAAAGATATCTAGATAATTATAATAACAATGAACTTTCTACATTGGACCCAATTGAGTTTGATGACTCGTTAATTATTACCTTGTTTAGTCACTTTTAGCGTAAACTTACCTGGGCGTTGAAAGCATGACCGAAAATAACTCCTAGTTCTTTAGCAAACTGCTCAGATTTACCAGTCTCTGTAGCATACAGAACAGTTGCCTTAATTCTTTTGGACAAGGCACGTCCAAACAGTTTTGATGTGAACTTGACAGCCCGAGCAATTTGTTTGAAGTGGAATTTTCTATTGATTGGCCTCTTGCCCGTTATTGGCTTCGATTTCTGCCATTGATGAGTTTTCCATGCTGGTTCCTGAGTTATTTAAATTAAAAAAAAATTTTAGGCATTTTTTCTAAATAATACTGATTATTATCATAGAAAATTTTACTAACAGCATTGCAAAAAGTACTACCTGATATTCGTAGGATGGTTTCAAATAGTACAACGCCATCTCTTGATGGAACACCGGAGTTATCGATGATGACATTGGAGGTACAATCCAGATCCAATCAGAGGGGCATCCCGATCTGTCGAAGGTCGTAGACTTTAGGATGCAATTTTTCCAGTAATTGTTTACAAACTTCTACTTTACAGAAATATGATAATAATAATGTCACGCATTAATGCAATCATAAGTCATGCGCGAATAGTTTCGTGCCCTACCTTTAACTCTATTATAAAATGCTTGTTTTTCAAGTATGCTAGGTGACAGAAGGTAGATTAGTAAAAAATTGGATAAAAAAGCTTGGCAAAGGACAACTACTTCATTAGTATACTAATTTTATTGTTAACGCGAAAAATTGTTTTTCTACGTTCTAGAGTGACGGGACTTAACCTCACAGCAGATTATAATAGGTGTTAAACAATTCCATCGATTCGTATTAAAAATGTTAGTATTATAAAAATTTGAATAGTTATTCGATAACTATAAGGAAAATCTCACTAGATCTATCCACAACGTAGTAAAAATGAATTATTCATTAATTAATTATAAATGAGTGACCAGTCTATAGATTGCAAGCCTGTATTGTTATTTACATAATATCGTGTAAACCATTTGTTTTATTCAAAATACCGCCCACTCAAAACTTGTATAAGGAATTAGCTGATTACGTAAATGCATGTTTAACAATAAGGTTTAGATAACCAACCAATTAAAAAAGATAAAGAGATAACAAATACCTTAGAATATTCAATATTATAATCTTTATCAGGGGAATAACTACATGGGCTTATTAAAATAAATGCTACTTAAAGTATTTGTTAAATGAATCATAAGGCCGGCAGAAATTACATATTACGATTAGTAGAAGGTACTTTTGTGTATCTGTAGACGCAACTGTAATAAGTAGAAGTGGAACAAAAATCCAGTTTGGATATAGATGAAGCTAGAATCTCGTGCCACTATTGCACAGAAATCTAAAATAACAATACGATATGTTTATGATTTTGTGATTTAAAAAAAGAATAGTTTTACAAGTTTGTTTCAAGTTTACCCGTGGAGTTTAGTGGCCCACACATAAAAAAAATTATTTTCTTGACTACGCTAGAGTAAACTAGAATTTCGCTGAAGGTCCAAAAATATGTATCAAATAATTTTGATGCACCACACAGACGACCTTCCAAATTGTCACGTAAACCGAGTAATGTAATCATAGGCCCGACGACGGCAAAATTGAATTAGTCTCGATTAGCCCACGAAATTATTTCGGGAGTTTTCGTAAGCTTTTGATCACAGCTCCTAATTTCTAAAAACGATTTCTAAATCGAAATAATGTCGTTAGGACACTAAAGTTGAGATTACAATAATTAAGGTCCATTTATGTAAAATTTAATTAGTTTTGTAACTATCAGTTTTATTAAATTTTAGGTAGGTTCTGCTTTCCGCAAAGGTTATATTTAGTTAATATTAATATTTTATTTTTCTTGGGTTATCTTTAGCTTAACCATCTTTTAAGAGTAGAAAATTATCGGAATTAACTGTATATTTTTATAAATAAACGTCGCTCTTTCCTATCGTCTGTAACTTCTTTGAAAACAGTGTGACAAACCTACATTAACATTTCCCTAAAAAACCACGAAACGATAACTCATCTACACGATACGTTTATTACGCAGTTTACGACGTTTACTAACAATATGTACGCGTGATCAAACGAGCTTCGTGATTCATGGTATGGGAACGGAGCAGTTCTAAATAAGTACTTCAGCATCATGCCCTATTCACGATTTTCACATTTTCTAAGAGCCTCTAATTGGAGGCTTGTGTAACAACAAAGCCGCTATTATGTTTCGATAGTGTATCCTAATAAATTGGTCTTCCATTTAATTATAAGAATTAGAACTCGAACGATATTCAGAAACCTGTTTCAAATGTTGTATATTTGATTTGTTAAATGATTGAAGTTAGTTCTGATTGTTTAATCAGTTATAAATAAAATATTTTAAGCAAATACGGCGTGATACGTATTTTTTATAATAAATTACACAAAGGAAAAACTTTTCTAAAATGACTACACACTTAAAAAAAGTTACCTACATAGGTAAGTTCTCTTTCTTAAGTAAGTAAGACATTGCTCGTATAAAGCCAACAGGCGTCACAAAGCATGATTTCCACAATCTCAGACACAGACTAATGAGATGACGTCACGGCCCACGGCAAAGTGAAGCGGCAAACCCAAACAGTCACACGATAGTTCAAAACAATGATGTTTACACGTCCTTCTGGCCACATGGTCTTAACCAATCAGTACACGGTACATCTGCAAGGCTCTGGTGCCGACAGCTTTATCATTTATCAGGTCTGCATGTAATTAAGTCTAGTTTTCTCATCCGCAATGTGTTTACTACAGCGGGCGCGACAATGTCGAAACATTGGTGGTGGGGGAAGTTGTTGTGTTTTTACATAACGCCTTGCTGAAAATATTTAGCTTGGGCGGTCTGAGGGCTTACAGACTTATCGGCACGTTAGCCACGGTGTAGAGCGGCGTTTTTCTTCCGTAAGTGCGATAGTATTACTTTAAAAGCATATGTACGGTCGAATTGAGAAACCTCCTCCTTTTTTAAGTCGGTTAAAAATGCGATGGCCCTCTTTTCTGTGTGGTTCTGAGTTCGTTACAAGCCTAAAGTTTAGAACCGGTCAAATTAAAACAAGATTTTAGTAATGTGACTACGGCTATAAAGGTTTTATGATTTTATGCCCAGACGATAATCATGTTGTATTTTATTAGTTTTGAATAGTTACTATTATCTACTATTTAAATTAACAAGGCAAACGTGTACAAATTGCTATGGCTGAAACATAAATAAAATTTTGATTTGTGCCTTATCAACAATATGTATTAATATGGATTCGTTACTAGTTAAACACGTTATTTATAACAATGAAGCATTCAACAATGTGTCGTGTGTAACAAAAACGCCTAGAAAATCGAAAGACGATGAGTCTTTTTCACATTTTCACATAGTAATGGCAGTTTCGAGATATATTAGGCGTTAAATTGCGCTCATTTGCTCATTAACCGGCGGATACGGATGGCTTGGTCCACAACGACATTAATCTGATTATCTATGTTTATTCCAGAGGTTATGGGACCGCCGACCACGAATGCCGGAATACGGCACCCACCGTGTCGCATTAAATGTGAAAAAATATTTTATCGCAAACAATTGTTGCGTAACAAGTTTATGTGTTTTGGTGCAAGCTTTAAAGTTGTTTACTTTTGTATTTTTAAAAGGGATTTAAGTAATTTATTGAAATGATGCTTTTGCCTTAGAATTAGAATACTTCGAATGATTATTTAGATTCAGATTTATTTTCATAATCTATCAATAAAACACGTAAGTTTGCTTCCTTCCATTCCTGCTTCCTACACGATACATTTCTCATCCATCAATTTGATCGATTTTGTATAATACCTATGATGACTGTTAACAATCATTCAATTTCATTCGACACCGTCGCGTGATAAGCTCATGATCAAGGGATATATTTGATACCGTAACTATTTAGGCACCGTTTACTCGTGTACAGTCGCCTTTTAGTCATAAATAATAATAATAAAATATATTTATATTTATGAATATAAAACATAAACAACTATACAACGTTGATAAAAGCGAGAGGCATTAAATGAAACCACATATTCTGTATATCATTATAAGGCTACACAACAAAAATCAAATCAATGTAAGCAATAGTTTAGTCACAGGATATTTTTTTACTTTTTTTTTAGTTTGAACATGCTGTATCTTCCTGATTAGGTGACTAAGTTTTATAGGCATAGTTATCTAGTTGGCTCCGGTTGGGTCCGAAACTAGTCGGGCTATCCCGATAAATACGCGTGAGTAAACCGTTATAACGTTTTTAGTATGAATCATCCTCACGAAAGTTATTATAAAAATATTGCTTACATTGATTTGATTTTTGTTGTGTAGCCTTATAATGATATACAGAATATGTGGTTTCATTTAATGCCTCTCGCTTTTATCAACGTTGTATATCCCCCCTATATGTCCCCGCGGCTTAATCTGCATTGACTTCGGCGATTGCCGAACACAGCAACCTGTCCCTTCATTGAATTAAGGCTTCATACCAAATTCTGTCAAAATTAGTATACCAATTTAGCTGTAAAATCTTAAACGAGATTCAGATAGAATTCCTTCAACTTAAATATGGAGTATATGATGAGTACTCAAAAAGATTATTATCCATATCTTACCTCAACCGGTTCTCATTATCGAGATGTTTGATGAAGCTCTCGGACGCGGTGTGGTGGTCCACTATAGTAGCGTTGTGTTGTTGGAAGCTGTGCAGCACGGCCACGTTGCACTCCACCAGAGCTTTGTCCTTCCAAAGGTTCACCGGAGTCCTTGTATCCAAACCCATTAGTTGCGCCACTTTCTGTTTTAAACAGAAATTAATAATTTTCAGTATTTTTATATATTAATGTTTTTGAACTTTCACGACTTGTATACATATTTCTCGACATAAATTTCCGACGGTCGAGTTGCACCGGTCGTACGTCGGGAAAAAAGAAATATCGAATTATATCGCGAATAAGTCCCGTTTGTCGTCTAAAATTATTAAATATCATAATACCTATGTGATGAATTACATAAAAGAATGGACTACACTTGCCTTCGACAGAGAGTAATAATGAGAGCCAGGCCTAGCAATTTTTTTAAGCAATTAAACAGGCTTTTAATAATTTTAAATATCATGTAATATAGATTACATTCGGTATTCACAAAAATATTCCAGTAATATAATTTGTCATGAAGCCATTTATTAACCGTATTAAATCATACATTAAACGAAAATGTGAATTGAATTCATAATGCTATTGTTTAAGAGATTATCGTTCATACATTGTTGTCAATAATGAATAATGGAGAATCCTTTCCCGTACAATTAATGACCATTTTATTTAAAATAATTATATAATTTCTAATGGTTTGTGTGTTCGACTGCGAGGTAATTAGTCGTCAATCATACGTCCTGGATTTCAACCGCATTTAACAGGCAATGTTAGCGGTTAGAAATTCTAACACAAATAGGTAGTTCACGTGAAATATGTGAATTCCGCGCACAATTATTGCTTCATCGTATGATTCATTGTGATACACATTCAAATGTTAGTGAATTTGGTAATTATAGAATGATTTTCAGCGGTGATCCCGGAATATAGATGAGTATTTACATGTCATTTTCAGTTTTGTATTGGCATGTTTTGTACAATATGTGCTAAAATAAATGATTCAACGATTTGGTTATTTTTTTTTATAAATCTAAGTTCTATTGCTACCGTGCTTTTTGTGTGACTCAGCGAACTACTGTTTTTTCAACGACGATTCTAAGAACAAGATTTTTTTTCAAACTTCTAGATCTATCTACTGCACTAGACATAAAACATCTATGATATTACCATGCAATTAAACGATGGTTCATCTTTGCTTTTGGCTTGGAAGTATTATAATAAGATACTTTAAACGCTACTACTAAATGTTATGTAAATAAGACCATCAGGCCCCCCCCCCTATCACCCCCCTATCAACATCCCTTAAAGCAAGAATACATGTAGTTGTAAAAGTGTGACACCACTTCACTGTACTGTCAATAGTCAATAGTCTACTCTCTCTCAATAGTCAATAGTCTGACTTTTCTTTAAGAGGACAGTGGTGGCATGACTAGGTCAAATGAAAGGAAATAAAACTAAATAAAACCTTACCTCCAACATATTAAGCCTGTTGGTATCGCAGAAGTTCCTGCAACCGATCTCGGTGCTCATGTACCAGCCGTTAAAGGCGTTCGCGGTGAACTCGATGCCGCCGCAGTCGAAACGCATGTTAGCGACGGCCGGCAGCGCGTACCAGCGGAGACTCAGGTCTTCAAACCATTCGTAGCTAGAGGAAAAGTAGCTATTAATTTTTGAATTAGCTGAGCAATTAACAAGGAAATAAAATAACAAAAGCCTTCTATGGGCCTACTGCCTCTCAAAGTAATATTATTTCAGGCCAACTTTCAAAGTAATACTATTGCAATTGTGGAAGAGAGACGCCGCGGCCGCCGCTCTACTCTCATCCACAACTGTAACAACATTTTAATAAAACGTGATAGTAAACTGGCGTGGTAAGGAATAATTTTATGTAGGTACCTATGTATTAACAAAGACACTCTCTTTTTAACTTAGTCAATGTGTTATTCATAAAATCAATAATAATAAAATTGTGTTGGCACCGATGCGTTACTGTGTAATACAATCATTAGGAGCGAATATTATTATAGAATACAAAAGCGTAACGTATATTTAAAACCCAACTAAATATATGACGAGAACTGAAAATAAAACAATAAAAGACTAAATTTTACGAGTATTATGAAAGTCATTCTACAAATTCAAATGGGAACTTTCTGAAATTCCTCGCATTCATATACTTATAAATGCTTTTTGATAATATTTAATTTCTCATTTTAGTTTCTTCTTTCACAAGCGTCTAGAAACTGCAAAGCATACTTGTTCCTTTGCTTTAGTAAGAGTATATCCCGTATAATCTTTTTCTGTTTTCGCTAAAAGCAGCAAAATGTATTGCAATGTGAAACTGCTAATGGCTAAGTTCCGTGTTGCGTTTCAGGATTATCGTTTGTTTTAGTATTGAAAACTTTTCGTTTTTGATAGTATATTTACTATTGCAGAAATGTTGAATAAATAGTAGGAGAACAATTAAACCTTCACAAAAGGCATTTTTCCCAGTACCATTTATTGTGTATGGAATCATGAAGAATGGACATAATAATACATTCAGAAAATCACTTCTACGATTTCATTATTCTGGCTATTTGATAATAATACCCGCATATTTCCGTCACCAGTCAATAGCCACTAAACGTGTATAAACTTTATCTTTCACTTGAAAACACGTGTTATATCCAACATCAAAGAATCCAAGCACTAGACCGTAAGCGCCACCTAATAGCCAATAATAAAAAACGTACTAAATATCAGGCAAGCGAAAACCGATCTGAACTTATCACGGCTATTTATGACACATTAACGCCTGTTAACATTATCAATAGCATACATTATTGAATAGGCTGGTCTTATAGCCAATAAATATAGATTGGAGATCGTAGGGCCAGGCGTTTACGAGCCATCTTTCGAGGTCTCGAGTATTTGCAGGACCTGCTCTCGACATTACATGCATTCTCAGACCTTTTTACGCGGACATAAATTCTTGATGGAATATAAGAGACGTGTGTGAGTGCGTTGCCGTGGAATACATAGGTTTTGTCGTAAATCGGCGACCTTTTTGTTAGGACTGCGTATTTTGCTGAAAAATCTCTTGGTTTATATGAAGCTGTTAGTTGCTGGCTGTTTTGTGTTTATATCGACTGTTACTGCTACAAAGATCATAATATACACGGAACAGGAAAATTAAAAATAATATAGGTACGTAAACTAGTGGTTATAGTTTACTTTTTACATATTGTAGTAGCCAGTCTTATTTATGATGTTATGATAAAAAATAAACAAACCATTTATAAGTTAATGTATGTGCAGTAAATAATATTTGCTTGTGGGAAATGGGTCAAGATAAAACATATTTTTAAATACTTGTAAAGAATGACTTTTTAACGAATAACAAAAACATCGAGAACTTTAATGAATGAACCAAAAAGTTTGTATAATATAACTTAGAATGACCTAAATAAATAGGGCAAGAAGTTTGACTGGCTAAGAATAAGATTCATATTGATAGAGTTTGTTTGTTTATAAAGTTATCCCCAACTATTTCTAATGAAAAGTCCTTTAGTAAAGTTGAAGCTTAGGGAACTAGTATCAAAGTTTTCAGACACAGTCATTGCCATATATTATTCTTAGTCCTTAAAGTTTTACGAACTAGTCCTTAGGCTAGACATTGTAGATTTAAATACGCCTATTGTTACGCATAAGTATTTACATTGGTCTAAGTGGTGGTTGTGGTTACAGCTCTAATTTCACTGGGTCGAACTTTGAATGTGATGAAATGAATCCTTTTCTTGGCAAAATGTATAAATGTATAAATTATTTACTTATAAAATTAATATGTACATTTTTACGTTTATTTCCTACGCAATATGTTTTTTGTATTATAAGTTTTTAGTATACTTAAAATTCATTTTTCAATCTCATTTCTGATATTAAAAACTTTAGATTCAGTTTATTTTTGCAATATTTGACATATTCTTCGGATTTGAAATCATGCAAAAAAAACTTTGACTAATACATTCAAAGTTAATGTAGATAATTTATAATCCATGATTATGGGAACATTTAAACGGAAAACCCTTAGACAATAAAGAAAAATGTTTTTGAAATCCCACTTTAGGTGCTAAATCGGAAAATACGTTAATAAAATCAGCCGGTTAAAATTTAATTTCTAAACTTATAAATGACGTACATATTCCAATACCCAAAAACAAATAAAAAACCAGTTAATATTTCCCCAAACGAGAAATTATTTTCTGTTATTGTCTAAAGTTCAAATAAAAAACCGGTTGGATGTTCATAAATTATGAGATTTATTATCTTATGCACGTGCGTTATTGTCTGCCTAGTGCGAATACACGTGACTTTGTAGGTACGTCTATAGATTTAAAGGTGGGTCAATTCATGCTTTATACGCATCAACATTGACCTATGCTCTTATGACAATAGTCATTTCCCTGACATTTATAAACTATGGATATGTTTTTTTTTTCAATAAAAAATATTTAAGGTATTCAAATTATTAAGTTTTGTTTTATTCCTACGACAGTAGAAATAGTGTATATTCTTAGGTGGGTATATTTCGATTTGACATATTGACTTACAACAATAAGTATGTAAAATAATGTAATCAACATGCAATATCACAATCTCGAATTATTATACTTTGTTTGTGCAATTATCCGCTTTGTTAAATTAATTATTTTAAATTATTCTCAGAAAGCTATAAATATCTGTTTCATTTGTTTGATAGAGGCATTTTCATCAGAAGTTTTATTTCAGCCATTGCGGACAATACAACGAAGGCAAACTTCAGCGTATTTTAATATTAAATTACCGACCTGTCTCCATGCCAGGTGTTTCCGGGTATTTCATTTTTTTCCAATTTTATAATGGATATGGAGACTCCATAACCATTCCACCTAGTATTTGGATTCGGTAATTCGGTAATATATTATAATCTATTAGTAATTGATACTTGAGAATTACCTACGCTAATTTTATTAAAGCTTGGAATATAAAAGTTTTTAAATATCTAAGTTAATTTGGAGACATATAGTAGTAAGTAGTAGTAATCCGATGTTACCAGATTCAGATGCCTTTAAATTGCGGAAGCGAAACGTCATCATATATTTTTGTTTGTCTCGCTGTCACAACGACAACCCCTACTTTATGTGGTAAATACTGCACTATCATAAAACGCACTTACTATAAATACACTCCAATACAGAATAGTTTGTTTTTAATCGGTAACTTACGTGGGATGGGTCATATTTATCTCCATGACGAGTTCCCGGGGGATGTCGAAGTAGTCCGGGTCCTTGCCGTTAGCGGAGAGCACGAGCGGCAGGATGTCCCACGCCGTCCGCGGAGGCTTCCAACCCAGTTTTTGGCACAGCTGCAGCAAAATTTATTGTTTTAACTTGTTTTACGAACAATTGAAGAACATTAGATTGATTTTATATGGGTATAATTATGTTTAAATTGAATGAATACATAGGAATAGTAGAAATATAAAATAATGTACTTTAGTATATCTAATTTGTTTAATGCCTACAAATAGAACTTTCTTTCATTACCTATGAATAAAGATCCATCTGAAGATTTTTAAAGGAACTTTTCAAAACCAGTACAATTAACTAAGGTTTGTAAGATTTACAGCTAACTAAGGTGTAGACTGCACTTGATTACCGAAAAATGTGTCGTAGTTATAACATAAGATCTTTATTAAGCTTCATTATTAGGTTTATTAGGACCACGGCAACTGGTGGCCGTCGGTCGGTTGCCCGTCTGCGCAAAGCCTTAATTATGTAATAACAGATGTAATGCAGGATTATCTCTCGAGAGCAATTGAATAGGGACAACAATGTTTAATGACGGTCGTATTATCGAAAACAATTACATAACCCAAATGTAACAATTGCGACATCCTACACATAATTAGTTAGAATAATAGTTTTATTCACGTAATCACTCATTCTAAAATACACAGAGCTCACTAAATTCGTTTGCAAACAATAGTTGAGTAAACAATTATGAGTATTATGTACTGTTTTGGTTTCAGTATTGTTTGCTTGTAGCAGGTGCACGCAAAACGAGATATGTCAGTCGGTGAATGATTTATTTGTAGCGGACGAAACAACTGAATGTTTTCAATGACCATCAATCGTGCGATAGTATCTGCTGTAACTTATTGCAAATAGAAATATGTGTATTGAAATATGGAATTGATTTTTATTCCTTTTGCCTGATTGGGTACTCAATAAAGATTTTTTTTTACTATAAGTAAAATTTTATAAAATATTTTAGAATGTTACATATGAACTCATTCGACCAGAATTTATATTCATCACCGTAATCAGTTTATCACTTTACGCTTAAGTAGCAGTATTATGAACTATGGAACGGTTAGTCTTGACGTTGACAATTTGTTATCAATTTTCGTCACACATTTCAACACAAGTAAACGGCGATTTTAAAGGATTCCAAACTCTAAAGTATCAGATACTGCCAATAAAAATATTATTTTATTATCACTAATTATGACTTGATTTATTAACTGCCATATCCATACGACACTCAAGTTTTTTTATGTTATTTATCTATGACTTACTTCAGTAAACTCGCAGTGCATGGGATCCCCTAGCACGGTGCCGTCGGGCTGGCGGTACCCGGCGTAGCTGATGAGCTGGCTGTTCCATATCCTGTAGTCATGCTTACCGTCCGTGCGCTGAGGGAACACCGTCATTGCAGACCTGGTAGGAATAACTGAGGTTAAAATCTGACTGTAAAATAATTCTTCTACACGCCCCGTCAGAGGCCTTTTTGTAGTGAGTGATTTTAAATCTGATTATTGGGGCAGTAAAATAATTCTTCTTGTAAAGCCACGTCAGAGACCAGTTTTGGTGAGATTACATGGATACCCAAATCGTCGGCGTACGGGCGGTTATAATTCTATCACGCGGTTGCACATCATTCTATATGATAAAATGAAAAAGAAAGAAATATTACACTAGGGCTTTCAACTGAGTGAAGACTTGCAAACTTAAGAAATAACTGTAAATGAGTTAGTTTACAAAGTAAGAATTTGAACCTTTGTAGAGCCATTGTAACACTGTTATCTTTTAGCAATAACTTACGTTCATAGATGACAATTATAAATACTCTACTCTAGATTCATCAAGTAGAACATCCAAGTATAGATAGTTATCTCACCTAATATTCCCTTTGTTGGTGCTATATTTGATGTGGTTGCAGAGCGCTTCGAACATGCCGCTTGTCGTTGTCACTTGCCGGCAATCGAATACCTGTTGCACACACACACACACATAGTTAATACTTGCGCCACAAAGGACATCGTGCGACGGTAAAGCCGTTTCAAATTGTTCTACAATGTTGTATAATGCTCCAGATTGTTCCGGTTTGGAATTACAGACATACGTTTGTGTTGAGATATATTATATAAACATGTAGAATAACTTTTTGGATAAATATGTTGGGATGTTTATTTATTCGTTGTTTTGAACTGGTAATGGAATAACATGGAATAATATGGAATTATGATTGTTCAGGTAATGTATTCAATTCGTGTACTAATAATATTTATTAAAAGTTTTCAAACAATGTTTTTAAATATGATTTACAACATTAAATGTGTACACACGAGTTAATTTGTTCGAAATTATGATAAACAAATATACCTTTTATGCTAACTTACGAGTATGTTCCTGAGCTAACATAAAATAATTACGTACAATAAATAACATACAGTTAGCAAAAACAATTAATTAACACATAAACTATGCAATCAGATTTAAAAAATATTTTTACACAACCATACACTAGATCTATGCGTCTTAAAGTATCAAATCAATGGGTCATTCCTTAGCAATAAATGACACTGTAGCTCCAAATACGAAATGTTTCTCCCCTTCAGAGTTTTGCTCAATTAAACACGACAGGTACATAGGTACTTTACAACCAAACACATATCTATATATACCACAGGATCTAAGTAACAAGTCAGATTGCGTAACCCCCATATCTTACACGCCTTAGTATCGAAAGCTACGCATCAGTCGAACAAATATACAATTTATTGCTGCTCAAAGTGGTTGGTAAGCATTGCATCCCTACCACAGTATTAATAGGCGGAGTGGCGCTAACAAGACGATTACGTCAGGGTGATTCTGTAATCGAAAGTGAGGGGAAGGAGAAAAATATTCAACTTGTTTTTTTTTTTGTATGTCATTGTCATTATGGATGCTCAACCATGTAATGTTTCAACTGTAGAAAGGTTTGCTTCTTCACGAACTTCTGTCTTAAACCTATTTTTTAGTTGATGTGTAAAATAATAAAATTGGTTTTAATAACGTAACTTACGCAAAAAATTGTGTAGGTGCCTATTTGACGTAGCGCTGATTCATAACGAGTTGATTAACTTTGATTTTATTACTCAATAAAATATCCGCAAACTATTTTAAGCGTACGCAAAATTTATAGTTACATTAAACGCTAAAATTACAAGTAAGAGTCCAAAAATAGTTATTAAACCTTCATACTATATTTACTATATTTAGCTTTCTCGATCTCTCTTAGAAACCATATTTCATTACGAATAACGTTGCAGCAAACCAATTACACTCAATATGTATAAATATCGACAACTGTATTAAGATCTGTCAACAGGAAAAGTGATTAATTTTCAATTATGACTCAACATTTTCAACGCATTGATAGATTAAAAATAGATTTTGCGCATCATCGGTTTCACAACAAACTTTAACCCCTTAGTAAAAATGTAAAGTATCATCCTTTAAAAATATAACCAAAAGAAATAACAACGAAAACATATTTTTTTCTTTTAATCTCGTGTAAAATTTACAAATATCAAAAACTAAAATCCATAATTTGAAAACACTAAGAATTTTCAGCACAAATGAATATTTTAAAACTCAATCTGTAAATTAAAATTCATGATTGCAGAATACCCCCAGACCGCGAGTCTATAATCAAATCGTTCGTCCCGATTAACCGAAGCAATCTGTTTAAGCCGTGTAATTACGAAACGTACTCGCTAACATCACAAGGATTTACCAGTCGGCTCTGCTAATACCGATTTAAGTCACCCTCATCGTTCCTAACCGACAGAGAGTGAATGGAAATGAACGAATGAATTAAAGTCGTTACGACGACGCGACGACGTCTCCTAGACATTCTAATTACAAAAATATTGAGATTTGAAACTTCTTCTGTAGCTCTGTGGTTTGGAATGTTTTAGAGAACAGACCGGCTTTTATTTTTAAATTTGGAATAAGAAAATCTTTTTTATGTATTCTTTGTTAAGCTTTCGTATTTAGAAGATTTCTTTAAGCAACAAATTAACATATTTTTGTCTTGTGCATTCGTTATTTTTTTAAAGAACGACAATTTACGTTCAGACTAGATCTTTTATATGGCATCGCTCTTAGAAAATTACTTTTTCTTATTATTAAGATAATTATACCTACCTACATTTCTGAATTTAAAATGTCAAACAGTCTTTAAAAGATTAAAATTTGGACAACGTCTAATTTTAAACTCCATTCAAAGTTAAAAATAAATCTCGTTCATTTTAAATCCAAATGTAATTCATCTTCAGGTAAAGCTATACAATAACACTCCAAGTAGCGACAAACAGACAGCTAATTGAACTCATTCACAGAGTTTGTGGCATAATAAGAAAATGTCTTGGCCTATTCACGAACATTACGAACTGTTTTCTGAAGCTCCATTTAATGTTGCCATTTCAAAATATCCCTAATTAAATAGAACGGAATTAATTAAGTAAACAAATATAATCTTGAAATGGCTTTAATTATAATGCTACTTAAATTATATTTGGTTTGAGATTTATTTACGGAGTTGTTGATATAGTTGGTTGATACTGGCGACATTTTTATATTCACATTAAAGGACTTATTAATATTGATATTAGTCCGATTAAAACCATAGGAAAAGTAAGATTAAAAGATACACGGCCACCTATTGTGTGTGGAAAATCATAGAGTATGTTTTTGTTTTTCATATTTACCTAAATAAGATTACCTCAGAGAAAAGTTACATAACGTAGGCGGATCTATTTACACCCACATCAATTTTGGTTCATCTGTTTATTTTGTTAGCAACAGGATAGTGACGTGAAAAGAAAAAAGGAATCTTTCGCATTGGTATAAAAATACAATATTGTATAAAAAAATAATATTTGTAAAAATTAGGTCTCAAATAAACTTTTAGCCAAATCAAAATATTTTAAATACGTAGAAGCAATTTAGTTATATTTTTTCCTGTTCTAAAATAAAAACGTCTAATCCAAAGTTACTAAAATTAGATTTAAAATGTTTTCAATTGTCTTACGATAAAAGTTTTCCAAGAAAAGTAAAATTCAATAAAATTATTCCACAGGATTTAAACTGCCCATTGAACGACTTATTGTAAAGTGTAGATATTTATAGAATCTCTTTTAATTAACGAGACTTCAAGTGAAGAAACCCGGTCCTTTTTATAGGCTTACATGTCCAACATGCAGACTTGCCTTATTGAGAACTTGAATCTAAAATGTAATGGGACATCTACTTATTAATCATTGTTTTTCTTAAAGGTGAAATAAACGTCGAAAATATAGAACAAATGAATTCTTAAACCAGTAGTATAACCAAGTACAACCCCTCATGGCAAACCGTTAATTGCCTACGTTTTTTCTTTCACTTGAAATGGGAGTTTTCTCATTAGAGTCGGCAAATTCATTTAGTTCCCCGCTTTGCTCGGTTCACTAAGACACTATTACTACAAAAACTATTATAATTGATTGAACATCCACAGTTTATATTTCTTTTTGTGAATAATGAATAACAAGGAAATGTAGAACAATGGCTGGATGTAATGACCCTCTCATAACAGGTTTGTTTTAGTTCTTAGAATGATTTGAATATTCGTTTTTTATTTACATTCATTTAATGATGATATTAATGTATTTTTTTATAATGCGGAATTCTTAAACAAACGGACGTCGAAAATTAGTATTCTAATTGGCATATTCCAATTAGAAATGTGCCAATCATTCGTAAGTAGATGCACTTTTACTAAAATGTGCAAGGTTTACGAAGTTTTAAAAGTATTAAACGTATCATAAAATAGAAATAATAAAACAAGTTTTGTAATAGACAATACCTTAAAAAAATAAGAGACAGACCAAGCAGTGAAAATCGAAATGTCTTCAGTAATGATTTCTTTTCCATTCCCATTATATAAGTTGTTTTGCAAAATAAATTCTGTCGTGTAAAACGGCCAGTCAGCTAGAGTTCATTACCGTTTTTCTATCGTTAGAAATTACGCGCTAAATGTTTTCTAACACAACTTAATGATATTATTTTACAACTAAAGAAATACACGTCTAAGTATCTTTCTTGCAAACAATAGGTTATTGTTCACAATTTTTATATTGAAATAAAATATCAGTTTTCTTAAGGATAATTATTTTCTAAAAGTTCAAGTGTAGGTATGCAGCATAATTTATTAAAAAGTATTATTATTCTGTTTACATTTAATTATGTTCTATCTTTGATAATGCAACAGAATTGAAGTTAAACTTTCCTCATAGTACTCTTAGAAACTATATCAGATCAATTAAGATACGCACACGGATTTGTCCTTAAATTAATGCTTTCAAATAAATACTTTTAAAGTAAATTTGGCGTTTCATAACATAATAATTCATCCACTGAAAATACGACACAAAAAGGAACACAAGTGACACAAAATATAATAAAAAAAGTGTAAACCGATTCTTATCATACACGGAGTTTTACCTGTAACTTAGACCACTGTATCCTGCCAATGCATCGGCTAGCGTTCCTCCACGCTAGCTTGGCTCCGAAGACCAGCTCCGTAGTCGTCAGCTGGTAGGTACCAGTCTTCGCCACTTCTTCCTGCACCGCCTTCCAACGAGCTTCATGAGCTGGGGTATTAGCCCTAAGAAGAATAGAATAAAATAATTAGATAATAATTTACTTTTTCACAGCTGTAACTACGGTGTACAATAAAGAGTATTCTATTCTGTTCTATAAGAATACCGTGCAGTTCCCGGTGCGAATAGGGCTGACCCATATCCACCAATGGGTGTCGTAAGAGGCGACTAAGGTATACTACCCGATGCATACCACCTAGCACCTCGGGTCAACCTCCTGGTGGGGAGTAAACCACCAGCAACAGCATTCCCAAGGAGAGTTGGCGTCAGGCAGGCGGCCGGCCGTAAAAATATGCCGCCAAAACCTCAGCAGCATGGATAAGACATGCTGCGCCGACCCCAAATAATAATAATTGGGATAAGGGCAGGAGAATGATGATTCTGTTCTATAAGAATAAGAATGCTATATTTGCATAAAACACGGTTTGGGACATAAGTGTTATATTGTTCTGCATGTTTCGCCATAGCATCAGCATACAAATATAAATAGAAAAGGTATTTAACAAATTGATTTAAAGGACCCCTAGGGTCATAGGGTATACAGCATTATATTTATATGAGGTAGAAATAAGGTTTTTTTAACGTTGTAATGTCAATGGTTTTCCTGTAAATGCAGTTATACATATAAAATAAAAACACACAATACACAATAATATAAAAGCTTGACGGTAGAAAGATGTTTATAGTACTGCATGAAAAGAAGCAATCATTTCCAGCAGCTTGAACGCAAAATTATTTAGTTCGAAGAAAATTGAAAAATAACAAAACAAGTAAAAAAAAGAATTTATCGTCTGATGTAGACCTAAAGCTATTTTCATTCAAATTGTTAACACAGCAACGCATATTGCGTTCTATCCCAAGCAGCTCACGTAATCCCGACTTTCCTTACCCTAATTTTATGAGGCGAATAAACCCCTAAGTAATGCCTAAATCCCTAGAGACAATTTATTACAAATGCTGCCAACTTCTAGCAAAAACATGTAGTAAGCCGACTCTATTTTCTTACACACTTTAATTGTGTTATCTTCCACGAAATGCAGCTCAAGAATGCATTAATTATTGTAACTGAAATTCTCAATTTGTACAGAAATTGTTACTTAAGAAAACGGAATTCTTAAGAACACTTGCAACTCGTATCCCGATGTCAACGTTTGAAAGATGATAAAATTCCCTTTCCTGGTACCGGCAAAAGAAATGAAGGTTTGTTACGTGTCAGAACCGACTCGTATGAATGGCGTTCTATTCTCAAGACAGTATTTGCATAATATTTTCGGGGAACAAAAGTTGTTTTCATAAGATTAATGTGACTTGTATTTTTTTGCTCGAATTTTCCTTGCTAAGTTAATAAATGCAGCATACATGTTATTTTACTGAATCTTACACATTTTTGGTCGTTGGAAATGTAATTAAACTGTTAAAACATAGATGTCGCGCTTGGCAACCTTAGTATGCCGCTGGCGTTTCTGAGGGGAGGTTGTGTCGCTCTTCATTCTGTTTACACTTCGTTGTTCAGTAAAACTAGAGAAAAGTTGGTTGCTTTATCAAAATGCTGCAAGGATTTTTGATTTTATACTTCCTCGACTTTGGTTAAGCTTTTTATGCTGTATTAATAAATTTGTTTACATAAAACTAAGAAAAAATGAAGTATGCGTCTACTTTCTCGTAATGAATTGCGACGAACGGTAAATAATTAATTTCCGATGAAAAAAAAACTGTTTCAACTCCTGTTTAACATTTCCATGTATTACCGCTTTACATTATCTGCATAATTGTATTATCTTAATTATGCTAAACTATGTCCTATACATCATTAATTTATTCAACATTTTCTACCCCTTACCTGCGTATGGACGCGAAGTATTGCCCAAGGAAGTCGTTAGCATCATTGAGGACCTCTTCGGGTTCCCTTGGCACGTCACCACGGCCAGGCAGGGCCATGACACTGCCAAGGCACGCTCTCTCGTTGCATAGTGTGGACTGTGGACAAATTAATATAATTTATAATAAGAGAAGATTTAATTTAAAATACAAAACATAGTCATCATCTTCCTGCCCTTATCCCAATTTACTTGGGGTCGGCGCAACATGTTTTTTCTTCTCAACATGTTGCTAATAGATTTGGCTATGGTTTTATAGTCGGCCGCCTGCCTGACACTAACCCTCTTTGGGAATGCGATTGTTGGTGGTTTACCCGCCACCATTCGGGTGACCCAAGGTGTTTGGTACAGTGCACTAGGTCTTAAGGTCCATTAGTCGCCTTTTACGACACCCATTGGAGGATATGGGGTGGCGCTATTCTTTATATCCGGACACCACACGGATAAAAAAAAAATACAGAAAAGGTGAATAATTTTGGTGAAAGATATTTTGGAAGGAAAATTTCGATCTTAATGCGACGGTATAGGTATTATAGTTGGATTATTTTTATTTAATAAATAAAAAATGTTTTACCACATTTATCGCGTTTGTCAATTTTAACTTCAATAGCACGATATAATTTTATTGAATTCACATACAGAGTAATAAAAATACTCTATTCTCAAACTCAAACATTATTTCAAGCAAAAAAAAATTGAGTCATTTATCCAGTAATAATATTATCAAATCTTCTGTAAACATAATTATCTATTTACGTTAGATTTATTTAATAACAAATGGCACATTATAAATCAATTGATTAATTAATTTAAATAAAACCACTAATAATAGTTTTCCGTCTTCGCGCCAAAACAAATGACAATACTTTTTACCTTTTTTTTTTATTCATTACGACCTTTTTATTTTCAACCAGTGTGATTACATTAGACTCAAAAAGGTTTTATGTCCGAGTTGAAAACTATTTGCATCCAGTCTGTTTTGCTCCGTTTAAAATATCAGTAATGTAAATTAAATGAAACTATTATGTTTTAAGTATTCAACAAGCTAGTTTTAAAACAAAAAGATCTGTTCATTGTTACAAAGTAAACAAGTCACGCGGCAAAGAAAATGAGGTTCCAATCTAAATACAGAACAAGTAGTGCATTAGTATTCTGTAAGTAGTTCAGATTGTGTTGCATCGGAATGGATAGGTTCATCTTATTATCAGAGAAAATAGATTTTCCGTCCTGCAGATAATTCAATGTTATGCAACCTC
The DNA here is from genome assembly GCA_941860345.1 of Chrysodeixis includens. Lineage (NCBI taxonomy): Eukaryota > Metazoa > Arthropoda > Insecta > Lepidoptera > Noctuidae > Chrysodeixis > Chrysodeixis includens. The sequence goes on along the minus strand of OW796095.1, from coordinate 13,348,019 downwards.
TTTCTGTGCAGACTTTTTTTTACCTTGTTATGTAAGGAATAGCTGGCTGGTTAGAATGTTCTTGTTATGATTTTTTCAATAAATATTTTACGAATTTTGAAAACTCATGTTGTAACTCAACGATTTATTGTTCATGCTATATATTTTTAAGTAATATTTACGACTTCGCAATAACTTTACAGATAATAGCGGTCCGACCGATTTCGGCCATGGCGGCCAGTGTTACTATGACACCAGCCAGCTACGCAGGACATATTATAGTGCACAAGCGTGTGCGCAAACACAGGTGCACTCTCTATTCCTTTACTCTCATAGCCCGATGGGACGGTAATCCGACACGACCGGAGAGAGATCAGGCGCAGGACCCACATTTTTACGTGCCTTCCGAAACACGGAAGCTGTGATATTTATTTCTTAAACGCACACAACATTCGAAAAGTCGGTGCGCGCCGTGGGGATCGAACTCAAGACCTCTGACTTAGCAGTCCTCCGGTCTCGCCACTAAGCTATCACAGCTTCAGCTACTTTACAGATACATTTCAATTTAATAGGCATAGAAGGCACATATTTCATGCTTGAAAGCGCGAAATAGGTGTTCAGATTGTATTTAAATAAATAAACCGTGTAGTTATATCACCATTAATTTCCATTCTCATGACACATAAAAACAAATGTCCATATAAAAATCCACCTAACTGAAAATTCGCTGTCAACATAAAAAACAAGACACTTATCGTATCGAAGCACCTACATCGAATTCTAACGCCTCGTAAAAACGTATGTAAGAAAACGTCCCATAAAATCACTACGCCATTCTTTACTAAAACATGTTTTCCACATAAAATAAAGTTTAATAACATAGCCTCAATTATGTAAAGAGCAAGGATCACAAATCGCTCTAGCTTGGTAAATAATTTTTCTTCGTGAGCTGAATATTGAGTGCATGTTAGGCTGGTGACACACGGGCTGGGGTTAACAATGACGATTTGTCTGAACCATAGTAAATGAGATATATTTTAAAACAAACTTAAGTTATTCGAAGATTTAAATTAAAAACGTCTTAGTCTAATACGTCTTTTTACGGGGTTTGTTTTTGGCATGGTCTAACCTATAGTTGCACTTAGAATTTATTTTAAATAATGCTAGATATCAAATAGTCAAACTCTTAACCGACTTTGTATTACTTTCTATTTATTATAATAAAAAAAAAATATATATATTTTTAAGCATTAATCTTATAACTATGAATCAAGTCACGAATTACCAAAATATGACTAACACGGAAGCGGTAAAAAACAACAAATATTCACCCACATAGGCTCAGCCAGACTGAGTGGCGGGCCTTACTCTTCGCCTCAGCGTGGTACCAGATAACTTCATTACGCAAAAACAATGGCGACCCGCGACCGAGCAGAGTGCCTGTTTGTTCAACAACTTTGTACATTACGTTGTAAATGTTTTTATCTTAAAGTAATGAACGCGACAATTTCTTGAGATGTTTTTTGTAAAGTGTATATCGTTTATCGATGAGTTTGAAAGTAATAACGGTTTTTGGGCTTGAAAGCTAACAAGTTTGTTTTTAATATTTCAGCGTGTCTTTTATATTTATGTATATATTTAATATTATATATGTTCGAGTATGTATGTACTTAATCCAAGCTGAATTTTTGAGGGTCATCAATCGACATTTCTTAAGGTTGCAATCTCAAAAGTCATATAATATGAAATAGAAGTTCTTGCTAGTAACGGTACACGTTCTGATTCTTACTCCTATATAGAAAACTCCCCAAAGTCCTTACTACAAGACCATCAGACACGTCTCCAACTCAAAAACTGCAAAGCCTTACAAACTCGCATTTTATTAGATTAAACAATTTATACAGCAGTTCCGTGATAAACATACAAACATTGATAGTAACTTGATAAGATTATCCCGTACTCAACTTTGAGTTTACGTCTCCCTTTTATTTTACGAACTTCCTAACTGAATCTCAAATCTTTAACACTCGTATTTTATGTGAAACACCAATATTTTTCAGCCTTTAACCGTAAAAGGAATAGTCTGTAAAATGTTATGGTGTTTTCTTTATGGGGTTCCGATTTTTTATACTAATTTTAATGGGTTTTATATCTAATGGAATATACCTTCAAGGTTAGAAATTTATAGAACCATGGTAAGGACAGTTCAAGGGTTATGTCCAAAAACTTCACATCGAGAAATAAACGTTTTTTAAATACTTTACAAATATTGATAAATGTGACAGTAAATTATCTTTGTTAGCCTGTAGTATTCCGCTGCTTGGCAAAGACCTTCCACAAAACTCTTTTTACAATTTTTATTCCCTATCTCACGCCACATTTAACAACCCGTTGCAGTAGGCAAGTATACGTTTAATTCAATACACTATCAAAAAATATTAGAATAATAAACAATAACATGAAAATATCGCCAAAAGATCTACATCGAAATACCACCACACAAAGTTACCAGTTTAACAACTTTTCAAACAAGCAAAATGCCCGCTAAGCTACTAAAAATATAACCGTCGGAGCAATTTTTCTTAACATTATCTCGTAAAGACAGTTTGTAAACAAGCTTACACCAGTTCCTCAGATCTCTTATATTGTTAGCTCTAGCTTCTAGTACGATAAGTATTGTCAAACAACCGCGGATTATTTGATCAACATCACTTTGTTTTAATATACTTGTAGAACAATCATTTTTTGTTTGTAGCATATTATGTTTAACGTTATAAAGAGAATCAAAATCAAAAGGTTTTTATTTCGAGACAAGAGAACCTTTGCGCTTAGGTTAAGTTTTTTGTAGTGTAACTTATTTGTAAATGGAATCAAAATTATGCCCTGCATTAGTTCTGTTTAAACACGCTTTTATTAAAAAGAAAAAGTTCATATTTTTGCAATTTGAATTCGGAAGTTCAGAAAAGTAAATAGATTTTTTGACGATTTTTTTTCCTAGCCTGTAGTGCCCCACTGCCGGACAATGGCCTCTTCCAAGTCTTTCCACGATTCACGATCTTACACCACTTCGTACCAGTCCTCGCGGTGTATGTTTAATGCATCCCGCCACCTCTTTTGACGTATTACTCAATAATATTACCTAAGGTTAAGTAATATCCATTTCTTCTATGAGAGGCATCATTATAAGGTTATATTATTATGCTCTTACAAACAATGAGAGTTCATTGCCCATCACAACTTACTATCAGTTAAATCTAATTATGCAACTTGTTTATTTACCTTAACAACATTTAATGGAGCATGTTGACTTTTATTATTACAAATTAAACAAGTTGTTGCCACCTCTATTGTTTTCTAATCCTGTGCAAAGATAGTTACAATAACGTTTATCGTTACAAGAGATGACAACTATGTTATCTATGCAACTACTTTGAAGTTATCAGTGAGGTTCTATTAACTTAACTCTATTTATAGCATACACTAGTTGAGTCCTGCAGTTTTACCCGCGTTCATTCGTTTAATAATATGTAATGCCATCAAATCAATTTTTGACACTAAAATCACTGATTTTTCTTTCTTGCATTATTTATTTCAAATGTACAGTAAACTTATTGAAAATGTTATGTAGGTTTCGTTCATAAGTTTCGTCTGCAGATACCTAGTATTATAATTATTTTCTCATTATGCTTTCAGACGTGCGCCCAACCCGTGACACAGCATAATACTTAGATAGATGCTCGAAAATTTAAAATATTTTTGATGCCATGCAAAACTAATAGTAAACTTACAGGAAACAACTTAATTGTATGTTGTCTCTTCCTATTTTAAGAAGAAAGGAATTTTAATTTTAATTTTACTTAATAATTTTCCATATTTAAGATATTCTCTCCAAAATTTCAGTCACAAAAGCAAAGGAACTCCCAACACAACAATGTATATCAAAGTAGTTTAGTTCCTGTCACACATACTTAAAATGCAATGTTTTAAAACTACATACATTATACGCTATCTTGGGCCCACACCCTACATCGTACGAAACAAAGTTTGGACACAGTAACTTTGGAGCGACGTACCCCGCGGCAATTTTACCACGCGCCAAGTTTCTTGCACGAGGATACAGCAAATAAATATTGTATCATTTTTACAAATGCATGAGTTGGTTAAAACTTTCGAGTTGCGACGCGAAGACGTATGAATTTCATTGTTAAGTATGCATCGCTAAGCTAAGCTTTTAGCCTTATAAATATGAATTTTGTATTGTGAAGAGATTGCTTTAAGATTAAAGTTGAAAATGTTTCCCAAAATATTGAACATTTTCGGTCAGATATTAAGGTAATTTAAGACCTATCTTATTCTCCATCTTCCCTGCAATGAGATTTGGCGGCAATAGGTCGATTTATAATTCAACATTTTGATATAATCATAAATTAATTATATAACCTCAAATCCTAGACTACAAAACAAAGTTTAGCAAAGCAAACAGACCATATAACCTGCACTAAATATAATTGTAGAATAAACAAACAAGGCATAATCTACCGTGACAAGAAACATATTTGTGTGTGTGTCTCATTTACTCTATGTACACAACTTACATGTATGTGTGTGTAATAGTACACATTAGTTAACTCGCGAAACGCACCAAATAGTCGGGCAATAAAATCAGAAACCTCGTCACGGCGAATGATATCTATATGTGTACATACATACAAAAACGTCACGCCTCTTTCCCTTGGGGGTAGGCAGAGATCACATCTTTCCATTTGCTACGATCCTGGCATACCACTTATATGTGTACATATTGAATGAATTACTGGACTAGAAGTTAAGAGAGCCAAGAGCCTCTCGTCAATAAGTTAAATTATTACGGATACAGTTGAGGGAGCCCTCCAGTCCTTCCACCACTTTTTAAAATATAATTGTAGGAGCCTAGGAAGCAAGACGGCGTGTTCCACTATGTAGAGCAGTGTTTCTTTCCTTTTTGTTCAGCCGGAGGAGTTCTCATGGACATCCGGTTTCTCGGGAAGGGGAGTACGTCGACTCTTTTCCTTTTTGGGGAATTCTCATGAACATCCGATTTCTCTTGGAGGGAGTGGGGGAAGAGGTTCGACTCTTACTGACGTGAATCGCCATCCACATGTTTGGTTTCGGTGCATGGTTAACGGTTTTACATGGTAATACAGTTTTTCATACACCAAAATGCGGGAAAACCCGCAGGAGAACCGCAGGAGCAGTTAGCACTTCCATATCATTTAAGTAAAGTAGTCTATTTAATGTAGATATAAATCTAGACTTAGAGAATCATTGTGTTTCTTATCCATGTCTCTGTTATCTTGGAGCCGCAGAAAACTATTGACACAACGGGCGCGTGCTCTGTGCTCAGCAAATATGACGACTCATAATCTGTGTGCTTGTAATATTAACTAAATCTTTAATGTTATTACGTTTCTTTTCAACTTTAATGTCAACATTGAGTGGGACTGAGTGACGTATTTTGACTGCAGTAATGTATCTTTTAACCGATTCCGTGCGGAAGTCTTTTTAGCAATCATTAGTGCCTGGCGTCAAACAAAAATTCTGTGATGCCTCTGAGGCACCAAGCGCCAGAAAGTTTGATGATTCCCCTGGGGAATCATCCGCCATGAATTGTCACTTTTAGCTTGTTTTCGTGTTTCTACTTGCTAAAATAATCATTTGACATTGTGTATCTAACGTAGGCAGTCAGTAAATTCGTTCAGTGCGTTTAAAAGTGACGATCTGTGTGTTTTTATGGAAATGGAAGGTAAGTGACTAATTTATATTAGGGGTCGTAAACCTTTTTGCATTATTTCATGGATTTATTTCTTCAAGTGTTGTAAAGAATTTATACACGTACCACGTACGTATCAAAATATTATACTGTGCGCCGGCGCAAACAATTATGAACGGCGTAGTTTTAAACAATAATCAACCGTATACGCAAGGAAATACGGTACTTCGTAGGCGAAGGGCCGGCGAACAGCGCACTCTTTGTACGTTTTTAGGCAACAATGAACCTTATGACAAAAGCATTTGATTTTTGAGAAACATTCCAGAAAGTGGGCTGTTAGAATTATAATCAATAATAAAATGTGTCGGCAACTTGGTTTACAACCCCTGATGTCAGCTAATTTGCGAAATTACTTAAAACGAACACTGTGGGCATGATAAGGGTGACAAATAAAGACACTTTTATTTAGGGGGCTCTTTTGACGAATGTCTTTTAAGCCGAGTTTTGTATGATTTAGTTTTGTATCCTCTCGGGCACCATACGCCATACGCAATAGATTTACATGGTGCCTGTGCGGCATCATCCGCACGGAAACGGTTAACTAACATATTCCCAATATGAGAGTTTCTGGACTAACTGGATTAATTTACATTTATAATGACATATATGTATATTGAAATTTATTACAGAATGCTTTTTAAACATTAACTATTGTCCAACATTGATATTGTAAAACGTTTAGTTCTTTCAAGACTTTATAGTATAGAATATACACTACTTCAGCGTATTATGATTAGGGCCAGGACATTCTCATAGTTAACTAAAAGAGATGTTGTAACATAAATATCACTGTCATTACAATGTTATCGTGATACCTCAAAATATCATTATTATAATAACGATTCAGTACAACAACGAACGTGGTAATATTATGCCTGAAACCATCTCATAATATCAAACACGTGAACCAGAACTAAAGACTCTGTATATCTTGTCAGAAATTTCAATTTAATATATCATTATGCAGAACTCCTAAAATATACATTCAGCTGTTTAACTACATATTTGTAACCAGCCAGTAATTTATCCCAAAGAAAAAAAAAATGCAAAGTATTAAGGAGGATTTTCCAAAAAGTTTTATAGCAATAGAAGTAGTTGAAAGTCTTTTTAAGGAGGTTCCTCTTCTCGTCTTTAAGTTTTGTCTCACTATTTTTTTTTCCAAAAACAAAAGAGTAACTCACCGATCTAGGACATGTCGTGTCATAGAGCCTATCATACAGATACTCCCGACTCTCAAGGTTCTTCAACACTTTTGGCCTGATGACTCTCCTCACAGGCTTATTGATCTCAATCTTCGGCAAAACCCGTTCCACTGGGCACTGCTTCACAGGCTCAACCAACACATCAATGGCAGGCAATCCTCCATTTTTAACTGGCAACTCGGCTATAATTGTCTCGGAATTTTGAGCGACTCCCGGAGCCATAATATCGAAGACAAATAATTAAAATTTTATGAACTCTCCACAATGTATCTCAAAAATTATGGGTAATAATTGTGGAGAGAATTGGAAGTGGAAAGTTATATTAAATGTTAAGAGATGAGGCGCACGCGAAACGCGACGGCACTAATCGTTCTGTAGGTGTCGCTGTAGTATTTATAACAGTTTTATCTAAGTGGCTGATGTTTCGTATATTTACTTGTGTCGTACTCGGCTTATATTGACGTTACTTGAAAAGCTTATTGAGCTTAGAGCGTTGCGAAATGGTTTCAGTTTGAGAATACGACTTTACTTGGGATGCGAGATTTTGAAGTAGCTTTTTAGTGAACGGTTTTATTTTTCCATGTTTTTTGTGGATATTATTGGTCGTAAATTTTGCACTTAGTTTTGCCACTTTATACTTTCCCCAAGCTAATGTCGAGGTTTGGTGTCACTTTTTCCAAATATAGTTCATGTTATTCACTGATAAATTCGTCACACAGATATCTCTTAGCATACATTACTAATTAAATTGGATTAATCAATTGGACGACTACATATTGATAGATCTTACAGGTGTTAAAACGACAATAGCCTATCGGCTTAGGTGTCAGACTAATCCCCACCCATTTCAAACACCTACCAAGTACTCGTATATAGATACACGCTTTGCAAATGTCTAAACACACCTTTATTAGCACTTCAAATAAGTAATTATTCTGAGAATTTAACATATTTCTGTCATATGCTAAAAAATATAACAATTTTGAAGTGGATTCGTTCTCGTACAGTTTTTGAACCTATGGTACAATAAAAAAGGAAGATGTTCTAAAATAACTATTAAATTAATCTACTTAGGGTTTGGAATTTCTGAATTTCATATTAATCACAAATAACATCCCAGTATGGTAGTCACGGTAGTCAATCGGCACTTGCCTAAATAAGGCCCTCTTACGGACAGTTTACAAGCCGCTCTTACATTTAACTGAAGCATTAAACATCACAAAGTATGTACAGTTTCTACGCAAGGAACTATGTTTATTATTTTCTGGTTACAATAGTGTATAATGGTAATAGCTGTATTCATTTCTTTCGTGCCACTTCAATAGTGTGTAATAACAACAAAATGTTACGCACCTACTGTTATTCTTTAATCCTCTTACAAAGTACGGGACCGACAGCCAATGTGTTTGTTACATAAAACATGGGGGGGATATACACAACTGCAGTGTTGCAGTGTTAAATGTTTTGCGTTCATTCATAGTTATTTTATTGCTAAGAATAGGTTTTAGAGCTACAACTAGAGTTTCCGTGTGGTGTCCGGATATAAAGAATAGCGCCACCCCATATCCTCCACTGGGTGTCGTAAAAGGCGACTAATGGACCTTAAGACCCAGTACACTGTACCAAGCACCTTGGTTCACCCGAATGGTGGCGGGTAAACAACCAAAAATCGCATTCCCAAAGAGGGTTAGTGTCAGGCAGGCGGCCGACTAAAAAACCATAGCCAAAACTTAAAGCAACATGTCTAGAAGACGTGTTGCGCCGACCCCGAGTGAAATGGGATAAAGCCAGGAAGATGATGAGGTTATAGAGCTACAAGATGCGTGTTTTACAAGTTTATTGGTAGTTCATCTTTTGGCACGCGGGTGACGTTAACATGAGGGCGTTGGTATGTATTTTTGCAATAAGGATCCCTCAACCGTCTGTCAAAATTGTAAGCAATGATACGAATGAAAAAGGAGTAAATGATATATGACGTCTGATAGGGAAGAATGGAAGAAAAGAACGTATTGCGCTAACCCCTAGTAAAATGGGATAAGGGGAGGAAGATGATGATGATGATAAGGACAAATCATTCTTAATCGGTCAGTGAGTTTTAATTGTTTTAAGAGGAGTCATACATATTGATGATTAAAAATTATACAATCCTGATATCTAATGTCATCGTTTGTTGTCAAAATCTAACAGTAATTGTTAAGAGTATTTAATAAACGGTTTACTGTTTTCGTGAGTTACCCGTATAAATGTCGGCTAGTTTCGGACCCAACTAGAGTCTTTAATCATCAGCTAATGGCGGCGGTACCTCGAGAGAAACTAGTCAGGCATTCTCGATAAATACGTGTGAGGAAAGCATATAATTTAACAATATTATAAACCTAAAATGTAAAAAAGTGACATCAAGTAAGATGAAAATAAAAAAAACGGCATTAAACAGCATTTTTAATTCGAATAGTCAAAAACCGCATCCCACAAAAGAACAATCGAAAAGCAAAATTCCCCTTATTGACATAACTGTAGCATAAAACCAAAAATCTGACAATTGCAAACATACGTTAAGTTAATACTGTAACAAATATACAATGTGAATCATACTGCGATCCGCACCGGCTTCCATCACGCGGTGATAATGATAATATTTACATTAAACATGATGTTTTGTCTGTGCGTCTGTCTCAGTGATTGTCGATTGTTCAATAGATCCTTGATGTGAATTCGGTTGTAGGTCAGTACGGAGAACAATGAGATTTTATTTAATACGGTACACTGTCATTTGTTTTCGTGAATCCCGGTCTTCTTTTGAGTATAGTAGTACATTTGGGCAAGGAATTAATCTTGTTCAAGAAGAACAAAAGTTGGCCCACCTCCTTTTAAGCAAGATGATGAAAAGCCAATAGGAATTTTGCATTTTAATCCCAAGACTTCTTAAGTATTTTACTGTATTGATAATATGTTTGCGTTTCTGTTAATACCCAAAAAAAATGTAAACAAAATAACAAAACATTAAATATACTTTCAAACAAATACATTAAATAAGAAAGCAAACAATACACTCGGGTGTAACGCGATAACTGGTCATGTGCTTACTATTTACGAGTACTTATTAAAATGTTTGTTTAAAGTCATGCATCCGATGATATTCGAAACTGCTAATTTCGACGAGGAGGAATGTCGCAAGAGTTTGTTATACATTGCAGAGCACGCAGCGTGTGGAACAAAAGTGATATGGCCATCGCCAGCAATGGAACGCAACTTGTAGGCTATTTCTCGTTTACCTATACTAGTCTAGCATCATTTTCTTTGTCTGTGATGGGATACTACAGAATAACTGTTTTTGTTTACTTTTTAATTACGTATTCTGATGTGACATGTGTGACGAAGATTTACGTTTGAAAAGTTCATGAACTATGGTGTTTTTTTTATATTTCGTAACTGTAATGTGTTAGAGTTAAAGCTTAATAGCTAGTCGTAATCCTACATATAAGTTATTTTTTTTATTTGTCATTTTCTATTAGACATAAATGTATTATTGAAATTTGAAACTTTCGTATTTGTTATAGATCTACACTCTATTTGATCGCTCTAATTCAGCTTTAAACAGGAATACCAATTTCCTAAATAACATTCCCGCCAAGTTTAAAACATATCTATATGAAAAGAGGCCTGTGCTCAGCAGTAGAGCGCATATAGGCTAGTTTATTTATTGTTTAAATTTATTGTCTTCGATTACAATTACATTTAGATAGAGTCGACCACGTGGTTTTACAACTCTTAATTACTAGCACAGCAGTTCACATTAATGCAGTGTAGATTAGCAAACACAAATAATAACGTTATCTGAGCCAACAGTTCTATGAAAACAGAGCAATGCCAGGCGTGTACACTAGGCGTGTTTACCTCAAAACGATTGTAAACGTTATACTTGCATGCATTGTCTGAATGGTTATTAGTTATTAAATTGTGGTAGGTAAGTTAAGTAATCAGGGAATAACTTACTAGTAGAAGATACATAGAGTCGGAGGGCATATTCAGTAGGAAGATGTAAAGGCTAAAGATATACTCATGATTTTTAAGAATAATTAGGGAAGTAGATAAATTTAATTTGAATAAGAAACATTGATAATAATCTAGGTAAACTCTCACTCACGGACATTCAGTCACTGAAACGTAGAGCCACGACAATTCTACAACAAAATCGATTTCTGACTTCGTAGGTACTTTCCTATTTCATTTAGACTAAGTCTAACTTCACTTCAGATTTACCAATGATTATCAAACAGCATTCTGTAAACAAGCCTCTCAGAAACTTTAGCAAACCACACTTAAAGGCAAGTAAGTGGCTTTCAAGATAATTCTAAACAAATCGCTTGAACTTTTCTCCTCACAATATTAGTTTAGATAATAAACAGCGTCATTGAAGGCACGAAGTTTGAACAACGCGCAACGATTTCAGGAGTTAGGTTTGTTTTGTAAAAATATAATTAATTTGTTAGATACTAGCTTTCGCTCTCGGATTTGCCCGCGTGAATTTTGTAAATCACAAATATTTCGAGATTAAAAATAAACAAATCTATTCCGCATTTTTTTGGTTTTGGGAAACTCTCGGACAGAAATTTCCGTTTTCTTATAGATTTTTATTACATCATTGATTAGAGTCACAAACAAATAAAACAAATTACCTAAATCATATAAAATATATCGACATTAGTATGAACACCGTGCAATAAATTGTGATTATGAGTGATTACGTATTTATTAGGTGCTCAAGAAAGTAATGATGTTTATTTATTTGCGACAATCTCGCATGTGTCGTATAAATCGGGTGAGTCGTATGGTGAGAAAAACAACTTAGATATAATTTTATGCAGCATTGCACGGACGCGTAGTGGAATCTCTGTTTTTTTACTTATTCTATTGTGTCCCACTGCTGCAAATCATTCCAAGATTCTTCATTCTCAATTGTTAATCTCTTTTAGACATTTTGTTTAGTTTGATACTGGCGCATTAAGTCTGGAGTCGCAAGTCGAGTCCTGTCTAAGATTTGATTTTTTTAATTGCATTATTTATATTTACTTGGAATAAGCGACCCGAAGTAGGTTCTGCGTTTAAAAGATAATAAAAATGCTGTTTTTTGTCTTACTAGAAACAGAAATATGAATATTTACAGTCTCTATTTAGGTACTTTTATTCCTAATATCAAAAGACTTTAATATAATACCTGCCATATCATATTTTATACAGTATTTAAATATAAAGAATTCATTTCCATTGCTATAGCTAAAACGCACAATTCCCACTAAAAATATTTAAACAGTTGAACAGTAACAATGAAAATCATAAAAAACCACACTATTTTAAATTAAATGGCAAGTTTTAATCCAGCGTTTTTCTGCTGTCGCTACACAGCAGCGGGTGGCGAACTGGCGAATGAGTTCATTGTTTTTGCTGGCCGTATTTTTTGTGGTCGACCTGCAGGGATAACAGGGTATTTTGTCATTGTGTAAATATTTTATTAGCTCTACTTTAGATTACTCTAGCATAATATACTTACTTGTAGTTATTGTAGTGTGGTGTGTAAAATTTTTTTGGAACTGTCTAAGAAAAGTAAAAAAAACTATTTTAATTCTGTATTGCAACCAGGAATATTCTAGCTTCCACATTGGTTTAGGTGTGCTGTGCTTCACCGGCGCTGTGGATACCTGAAGCCTCGCTTGCTGAAGTTCTAATATTCCTGATTATCCACCATCCCAGAGACAGTGGGACGAGCCGCTCTGCGGAGTAATTCCGGAAAAATTTGATTTCTACTTCTGCCTCTTCTGCGGAGCGTGCAGAACTGTGCAGTCCCGGCTGTTGGTGAATGGGAGTCAGGTCTTTGGTTCCATGCTCTTTTTCCACCTCCAATAATAAAGCAGTAATGTATTCTTTAAAATTGTATTATTTTTAATCAGCAAAATCAAGACGATCGTCCAAAAAACAGACTCTTAAATCAAAGTCTAATATCTCCATTTACACTATAACAACAGACAAAAATCTGTGTTCCTTCTCCATTCACACTAACAGTTAAGGAAAAAACCTTTAATATAGTAACAATATTGAGTTCCGAAGTGGATTAGCCGCGACTATACCCAGTGAGTGATATAACGTCAAAGCCGCCCATAGCCGATGGGTATTAATAAAAGTTAATCGTGCGTGCAAAGGCATCGCGCCGTGCGGCCAGACTTACCCACGTCACAAATTGGACATAATTTTATCACAGACTATCGAAGGTGCTTAAATGTTTTTTAAAGATTATTAAAGTTCTAGATATCGCTTAACCATTGCACGGGTGTTAGTATTGATGTATTATAGATATAAACCTTCTTCTTTAAATGTTATATTTATTTAAAAAAATAACGCATTCAAATCCATTACGTATAAATCAAAATAAAAGGTTTTTAATTTAAAGTAGGCCTTTTAAGGTTCTTTCGAAACGTTACTTCACTGATTCTAGTTTTGCGTTTCCAAATGCTAATCTTGTAGAAGAACCAGCAAGAACCTCCATATATGTTACAAAAATAAAATAGGTTTTGTAGTGGTGTTGTAGATAAGATTTAAAAAAATCACAGGGAGTGAGAGACAGGCGGACAGCGAGAAGCGATTTTGTTTTATACTAAGCTTTAAATTATAGATAAAAAGCACTATCTTTGATATTCATGATGCATTTTATTCTAAAACTCTGCCATAACTTTTAGCTTTTACTTTGAAAAATTCATCCGTGACAAATGGACACAACTCGATTACTTTTCGTTTTCAGCTTTTTCGGTCATGCTTTTTAGCATTCGATGGTGGATAGGCTGTATTGATTCCATTAGCTTTCGAATATGTGGGACTATCAAAGGTGAAATTGACCGCTCCATTGGGCCTACATAGCGCATTTATTTTTTAAATAAATAAATGGAGGTTGAACGTTCGCATTTTGGAGAACACCACTTTCCATAATGGTTTCATATGGAAATAAAGGCGTTCAACGTTTTATAAAGATGTTTGATTTTCCTACCGAACACCCTAACCAATATTGGATGAACCGAAAACTCTTCGCTTCAAAGATTTTTTCTTGTTTATTTCTGTTTGTCTGTATGGAGCTTGTGACACATGCGCGATTGACAAGCTTTGTCAGGTGAATGACAAGAACGCTGCAATCGAATGATTTGGGGAGGACAACGACATAAAACAAGCTCTATGTTCTGTGGAGACAGACACTTTTCATCCTTTAAAAGGCAAAAATATGTAACGTGTTTCTTTGTTTATTTCTGTATTATCTGTATTACTATTTTTTTTCTGTTTTAGTTTCTTCTGTTCTGTATTACTATATTTTCTTCACAAAAAAAGCAAAGCATACGGATTAAGAATCCTCCTTTTTTTGAAATTTTTTAGAAACAAAGCAAAAATTTAGTTTAAATTGGATAAATTTTTGATCATTCCAAAGCGCTCGATCATCGCAACGAAACGTCAGACTTTATATAAATACGGAACTTACATAAAATAACTGTTTGTCACTCCGACCAGCGTGACTGATAACGTCGTATTTGTATTTTTAAGCATTAAACATATTACTTTCTAAGTTATCTAAGTGCTTACAATGAATAATATTATTATGTTGATGTTCATAATACTATATTTACTTAATGAAAGCATTGATGTATGTTTTTCGCTCGCTGAACATCAAAGTGTGGAAAATGTGATAAAAAATACAGCTTCACATTTTCACATACGCGGAAAGTCAAGAAAAACACTTTATTTAGAATATATCCAATAAGAAAGAATATTTTTGGAGATTTAGATGAATAAAAAACAATATGTGTGTTTATATAACATTATGTTGTATAAACACACAAAACAGAAAAAAAAATATAACCATGAACAGTCTGACTTTAGTTTTATCAACTCGAAACTTGTAAATATCTACCGTTTTGATCTACTTCTTAAAAAGAAGGAGGTTTGTATTTCCGTTGTCTGTATTTCCTTGTCTATATTTTAATAATAATTATAACCAGTGAATCGTCATTTCAAATACCTAATTTAGCCATAGCAAACCTATCAACCAAAGAGCAACCAATAAGCACTCAGTAATTCAGGTCTTGAGACATCAGCAATACATTAATAAGCCACAGCCCCGTAATTAATATCCGAGCGATATTCCAAAGGTTAGGACATAAATATTCATTGATCCCTACCCACAGCGCCTTGGATGATAGCGATCTAATTCGCCAGTAATGTATTGCGAACAAGGCGTTTGCATAACATCGTTAGCAGATCCCGAAATTAAGGAGCAGGTGATGGATTGAAATTGATTTAAGTTCAAAATTGGAATCAATTTTGATGTTGGCCAGTTTAATTTATTTGAACAATAATTTTGTTTGCAGCTGTCGTTGATTGTAGATTTCTATGAGTTGTTCATATACCTGTGTAGTTGTCTGCTTTGGAACTTTATAGATAATCATTTGTTTTAAAACTACGAGAAAACTCCAAAAACAAAATAAAACTTTAAAAAATAACTCAAATACAAAAATAAAATAAAATTAATTACATAGTAAATTAATATCCGCTACTGTTTATCAACTTGTTTATTAACTCTAAATGTTGTCATTCCTAATTAAACGAACATTTACTTATACTATCTTCTATTATCTTTAGCTGCATCACACTTTCCAAACATGGTTACCGTTCCAAACATGGCGACATTGTAATCAGCGTAAGTAATTAATAAATACTCTTATTTGTTTAGTTAAAGCCGTCGTGAATCAATTTGCAAACAAGCGCCTGATCAATCACATGACTTGTGTGTCACGTAGATTTAGGCCGGCCTGTGTGGCGCGTGCTCCTAGATTATGTTATGTGCTTTGATGACGAGTGTAGTACAGGAGCCAGTGGCTAAGTGTAAGCGGAGCGTTTCCGTCACGGGTTAATGTGTGGCTTAAAGTATTATTATTGTTGTTTTGAATGTGGCCAAACGTTTGAACTTAAAGTAATACTCTGCGATTGCAGTCGTGGACGCGTGACAGCGCACTAGATAGAATGGACCGGTGTTTTCTCTTTTCCATATCTGTGGTAATATTACCTTTAGACGTATCGATAGGCCCTTTGTGAAGTTAATATAATAATATTGTCCGAACCGATTTCGGCCACGATGGCTAGTGTTACTATGACATTAACGAGCTACGCGGGACTTATTATAGTGCATAAGAGTGTGCGCAAACACAGGTTTACACTCTGTTCCTTTGCTTACATAGCTCGATGGGACGACAATCCAACACGACCGGAGAGATCAAGCGCAGGACCTACATTTTTACGTGCCTTCCGAAACACGAAAGCTGTGATATTTATTTTTAAGTCACTCACAACATTCAAAAAGTCAGTGTGCGCCGTGGGGATTGAACTCGAGACCTTTGACTTGGCAGTCCTGCGGTCTTACTACAAAGCTATCACAGCTTCTGAGCTTGTGAAGGAAAGTTATAACAATAGTAAAAGATAAAGTTGAAGTTAATACCGCGCAAAAGTGCTCTCAGTGATGTGTCTGTGACGAGTGCCCATTATTATTAAGATAGGTACCTTAGTATCTAGGAAAGTACGTTCAGCCATTGAACCCTACTGTCATTCTTTGGTTTCCGACAACATTCTGACATGTCTTGCTTTAAGATACTCAGTGAAACTGCTTATAAAGGAAATTCAATTGCATATCAATTTTACTCAGGGGTTCAATAATTTAATTACTGGAAACCATACCTTACCGAAAGATTATGAACTTTTATAAAAAGAAACTGAACACAGACTGACTGTAATATAAATCACTCTTACAGTAAATTTTAATTACTTAATCTGTCTCATAAACCACTCTCCAATTAACACTTTAAAAGGTACCTTCCGTGTAATGAGAATATAATGCTATTCCTCTACGTTCAACAATTTTTTTAAGAGAAAATTCGACCGTAAATTTAGTTACAGCCTTATGATTTTTGTTTAAAAAAGAAACGATTGAAAATACACATTCGATTATATTGTACTTTTTTCATATTTATTTGTTGTTATACAGGGTGACTTTGAAGTCGTGGGCAATATTTTAAACTAAGACACTATTAATGATACTAATTGCGTTAGGGCTATTTTTACTTAAAAAAAAAATAATAATGCAGGTAATTACCTAGTTCCCCCCGGCGAGGCCGGGCATCCGACGCCCGGTCAGGCGCCGGAGGGGTCGCGGAAGTAATCGTCTTGGTTTCCCGTGACCCCTCCATGGTGGCGCACGCCGAAAACCCGAGGGTTTTAGTGGGTACGGGGCCGCCTCACGGCCTAAGCCCCACACTCCACCATTTTTTTTTCTTTTTTTTTGCGTAAAAGTAGCCCTAACGCTATTAGTATCATTAATAGTGTCTTAGTTTAAAATATTGCCCACGACTTCAAAGTCACCCTGTATAGTATTAAAATTTTCATACATCACAAAAATATTTTCAGCCAGTGACAAATATCATAAAAGAAAATTGAAGCTCCGAACAAAAATAAGTATTAAAGTTTATCGGCCGGACAAAATATTGGAACTGCTTTTAATTACAGAATACGCTACATTGCAGCCCAATGACTGGATTAATTTAATTTTATGCGAAAAAACCAGTCGTTCTCCTTTTTGCCTGATTGCTTGATTTTCATTTACACAAGAATCGGTAAAAAGATTAATTGGAGTTTGTTTAATGCATACAAATTCTGAGAAAAGGGTCTTTATCGGCACAAAAACATTTGAGAAGTATAATTTTCCGCATTATTTCATTAATAACACTCTATTTGAAAATCGTAAGCCATTTTGATCCAACCACAATTTTTTTTTTCAGCGTGGATCATCATTTCTACTGACAGATTATACTCTGAAATGCCCAATCATTTTATATAATATACCAAAGACACGAATATCTATTATTCCAAACCAACCAATAAAGTTCATAACAACTCTATTAACAATTCGGACAAAACAATCTAGATACGAGACGATGTCGTATTAATAAGCAATTTGGGGAACCTCCGATCAAAGATAACTCACGTTCCCGATCTTAACATGAAAATCACCGATTACAGATAATAAATAGGTGTAAGAACGGAAAGGGGAAGAGAAAACCTCTTATAGACCTCTTAATGTTATAGATTGTTTTAGATAATACGGGAATCTATTGTTAAGAAAGCATATTTTGTTTTCTCTATTCCTTTGTTTTGTCTTTCGATCTACTTTGTAATTATTGGTCAAAAATTGTTTTCCTGCGATCAGAAATTGCGTTATACCTACGCTAGGGAATTATTTTACTGTTTATATGTATTTCATGTCTTTCTAAATTTTAATTAACCCTTAAATGTTAATGAAAATTTACAATCAGTCGATTAGAAGGCCTGTACTAATTTCTAGTAAGCGTACTAATCGGCATGCTAAGTATTTAATTAAAAGAAACAGAAAGCTTCACAACGCAGTAAAAGTTTAATTTCCCCTAAATGAAAACAGAAAAACCGATTGGTAAGTAATATCGCGTAAAATTAAATGCAAATTCCCAATAATTTTGGGTCAATATGGTGATTCAATAATAAGAATTAATTTCGTATGAATTGCTTATTACGGGTTTTGGCCAATAATGAGTGTCTTGTATCAAGCTATGTTGAGGTTGATTTCCAGTTTTCCTGAATTCCACACATTTTTTTCTACAACTTTCATACAACACCTTAGTCTCAAACTAAGCAGAGCTTTATTTATGAGTACTAGACATTTAATAAACATACTTAAACATTTCTATATTCATACGTATTATAGATAAATTACACCCAGACGCAGGACAAAATGATCGTGCTCATCACGCAAATATTTTTCCTGGGTGGGGATCAAACCGACGATCTCCGGTATAGCAGTCAGGGTCACTAACCACTAGACCGACAGGCCAATCTAATTGTATATAATTCTGTATTTGACACGGTGTCTATGTAAGTTCCACAACCATTTTAAATCATGAGCAAGAGTTTAGACATAGTGACAGATACGACGGAAAATTTCTCAGCGTAAAGACTGGCTTATAACATTTAATAGATACTCTAAAGACGCGTAATTTTACCCTCGAAAAAAGTTTGTACATCAAGTTAGATTAGTTCCAGTCAAGTTCAGGCGTATTAAAGATAGCTTGAAAGACTGCTCGACTAGTTAAAAGCAGGATAAACTTGTTGTAAAACTAGAATTTTACGGTTAACATCAAGTTGGGGTGGAAAGTTTCAGTGAACCAGGTGCGTCCACTGTTTTGAAGGAAGTCAGTCAAAATGTGTAGAATGTCTAACAGTGCTCTACCTCACTTAAAATATAAAATTTTAAGGTTATTATTTATCGGAAGGACACATATTATTATTTTTAAAGAACTAAAAACTTATGGCAAATTTTTCGGTTATTCTTTTGCTTAAATTAAGAATTTTGTTGTTCCCGATATCTACACCAATGTAATTTCCCTTCACCATCTTCTCGATTTCAAACATCGTGCAAAGTATGAAGAAACTCATAACTGCCGTAGAGGCAAGACAGACGTGCATACTAGAACAACATCTGTCCTGTCAATAGACTATCAGATAGTAAATCCCCACCACAACAAGTATAACGAACTAATTCCAAAAAAAGTCACTTCTAAGGAAGCTTGCGTCTATAAAAGAGTTATAAAACATAAAGACATAACAAAGTTTATCAGAAATTATTAGGGTTCGGCAGTTTCTCACACCCTTTAGTATTACATGCCGTAGGAGACAACAAAAGGACTAAGGTTACTTATATTTTGTACGTGAGCGAAGGTCAAGTGGTGACAATATCCACAAAGCGGGCTTTAGGAATTTGAGAGCGCGTTTTTTAGATAGCCTTTGATATTTGATGATTCGGCTACCTGGTCGACCGTTTAACGTTGAACGTTTTTGGCTAGCCGGGCTTTGGATAGGTAGGTATATAAATTTTGTAGAAAGAACTGGGAAAAGAATCCACGTTTTTAAGTAAAGCTGATGCAGTTGTGAAAATGAGACGGCTTACTACCCTATGTAGAGCAGCATCTTACTTAAGTGCAACAGTACTTCAAGAGGTAAAACGTGTTGTATCTTCATGTGTTTTAGCTACTAATTAAGCGTGTGTCTCTATGGATGGTAAATGCATTTTTCCAGCTTCTTGACGCTATTACCTGTAGCAGTGTTTGACGCATAATTGCCAATGAGGGCGCATTGTACATTCAAGCCCTCGAACCAAAACTCCTCAGTACATGTTATTCTTACATTAAAATTGCATAAGTTTTAATCTACCCCAAGGATCCCAATCCAATGTTAGGCTTACACAAGAAAAGGGTCCCAAAGACCTCTTAAAGCACTTAAATAGTTAATGTTTTCCTCATTTACAGATGTAAATCTAAAGTACGAAAACACGGAATATCCACATCTAGTGGACACAATCACACAAGTAGCTAAATGTTTCGCTTGCGGTATTGAAACCGCGACCCTAAGTGATAAACATCATGCGAGTTCAGGCTTTGGCGCGGCGCCAATCGAAATATAGGAATAAGTACTTGAGAACTCTAACCCGTATCGAACTCATATCTTAGGTTCCACTTGTGGGTCGAGTGGTCTACTTTGTAGCTACTAGGCATTCTCAAAATGTTTAACTAAAACTTTCGTGTTTTTTTTAAACTTTAAGGCTGTTATACTTATCTTAGGTTTATCTAAGGTTTTTTAAAGTAAACGACGCAGTATTATTAAGAATAACTAATTATTTAAAGAAAATTCCTGAATATCTAACAGCCATCCTTCAAGACAGACTTATACGACTTCCTACGTACATTTTCATTATAAAATACGCTGACTTAATCCTTAAAATCCATCTCAGAATATACCGATGTATAATCTTATAAACGCATCAAAATGAAAAGTCTCTTTGTTCAACAAATTGCTATTACAGTGAATTGATGACGGGAACAAATATTTCCCGTACATAATTGGTGTACTTTCCTCCTACTGTGCTTCTTCGGAACGAAAAATAATTAGCTAGCATACGGTTAGATTAGTTTAACGTTCGGGTCTGCGTACAAGGGGGGAATTGGTCTTTGATATACGAAACCTTCAGTCGCCAAAGATGCAAGTCTATTTTTTAGAACTAACATGAGCGAAGCATGTTGTGAAAACAAAACCTCTAACTAAACTTACACCTTTGCAGTTTTATCAGAGTTTCAGTTAAACACTGATCCGGTTTTTTCCATGTGGATGGATCTCGGTCAGTATTTTCGGGGTAAACTCCATAGCTTACAACTTTTTTCTTCTCTTTACCATGCTACTTTAAATTCATTTTCTATTGCTTTTGCCTGACATCTTTTACAAATCCCAAAAATTCTTATCAAACATTTCCAATATCATTTCTAAGTGATTCAACGATTCTAGAATAATCTAGAATAACCGAATGCATTCTAGAAGGTATAATATCCTATAGTGTGCCTACACCTGTGGAAATAGAGCGTGTGTGTATGCAGCCGATATCTTTCGCTTTACGGTCAGCGCGCTTTCTACAGATGTGTATCCTAGCGTACTAATACTACAGAGAATGAACCACTAAAGCAAATCAATATGGATGTAGAAACGACCTTTCTTTGAGGATACTGGATCACATTTCTTGTATTTAAGTTTTTGTCTACTGTCATCAGATCATCATCAGCCTTTTGCAATCCATTCATGGACATAAGATAGATCCGTTCCCGTTAGGTATAATTGAGTGAAATTTTCAGAAAATACTTTAAATTATTTGCTAAGTCTAGTACCTGTACAAAAACTTCTGAATAATAATAATATATTTATTTAACAAGTAACATGACTCATTGTGTTAGTAACAAAATTCCTTAACCTATGTTAATATTCCTATTTAATTAAAAACTTAACAAAATATAAATAGGTATATATGTGAATCACTGCCACTCGCCTAACACCGAAGTGGACAACTTGCAGCAATGATTCACATATAAACAATCGAGTCTGCTCGCCACACAGCGTAGGATAAGGTTGGAGCTGGCTCGCACGCGGCGCACCAGGGACGCGCATCTTTTTCTCATCGTTGTATAAAAACAGTCGACTCGAGCTTCAGCAAACATCCCCGACGCACTACAGAAGCGACGCAGCCCCATCAATATCCTGAACGCATTATTATATTGGATGCGAAGGACGCTGTACGGCTTCTGCGTATAATCGGCCCACAGACTGCACGTGTAAAAAGAAGTGCAGTATGCACGAAACAATGTTATTTTAACAGCAGTCGAACAACGTGCAAATCTGCGAGCTATCATATTTGCCCTTACCGACAGCGCCCTCCGCTCTCGCTCCATATCTTCATCGTCTTTCATACCCGCGGTTAGGACATGTCCAAGGTATTTAAACCTATATACTCTAGTGAGCGGAGTTCCGTTTAAATGAACTGATGGTATATTTTCTGGACATCGTCCACCTCCGGCACCAAAGACCATGAATTCACTTTTACAGGCATTGTAGACCAACCCGTGACGACTGGCATAATCTTCACAGATGGCCACCAACCTCCTTAGGCCACAAACTGAGGCGCTAAGCAGAGCCATATCATCGGCGTAACTAATATTGTTTACACAGACTCCATCAATGTACCAGCCGGCCCGCTCTCTGCTGAGCGTCTCAATTAAATCGTTGACGTATAAATTGAAGAGCGTTGGTGAGGTTAACCCCCCCTGCCTCACGCCGCTCTCCAATCCATACGGCTCCGACAACGTTCCCGCCCATCGAACCTGATTGATCTGACCTCCATACCAGCATTTCAAAGTACTGGTCAGTTCAGATGGAACTCCCGCTTTCTCAAGCTTACTCCATAGAGTATTGTAGGAGACCAGATCAAATGCCCTGGATAGATCGAGGAAGCACGCAGTATACAGGTGTTTTTCGTTCTGTGTAGTACTTGACAGCCCACTTTAAACTCAGTATGGCACTTTCCGTGGACAGCCCCGCTCGAAATCCGAATTGGTTGTCGTGCAATTTAATGTGTTTATTTAGATGTTTGTTAAGCAGGCTGTCAAGCACCTTCGATATTACCGTCGCTAGGGAAATAGGTCTAAAGTTGTAGATATCGTGGAAGCAAAACGCAACCATACTGTGCGTAATGGCGTCTGGCTATGAAACGGTATCAATCCTGCTTTTAAAAATCATGGCAAATGATGGCGTTTTATTGAAATTGTACAAAATGAAACGTTACTTTACAATACAAATAATTACGTTTGCAACAAGCTTAGATAACAACAATAAACGTATAACGACAGCATAAACTTAACAAACATCATTAAAAACAAGAGCAGAAATCATAGCTCCTGTAAAACATTTATCACTTGAACAATAAAATTAATTAAGATTTAACATGGAGGTAATTCTGTCAGTATCGTAATGCTGAATAATGTCGTGTGTCGTAATTATTTGACGGTCGTTAGCAGTCTGACGTCGAGGAGAGATGACGTGTTTACGCGGCAAGAATCTGAATGTGACTGCTTTGGATCTTAATTAGAACATTTTTGGAAGGTTGACGAGCCCTGACTTTGCTGGATTGGCAATGAATGGACCAGGGCTTGTCAGCAAATAACGATTGCAAAAGTAAAATGCAGGTCACGTGAGTCGGATAACCAAGTACCTACAAAATATGTAGTACTTTCCTCTATACATATACATACAAGTATTGAAAACTTGACTGTCTACATGGTTTCTGTATCATTATAGAAATATTTCACAAATTCAAACTAAATTAAAAAACCACGAGATACTTACGATTTTTTCCATGTGTAGTAATGGAATGTAATGTAATGTATTACACAGAAAATGCATCCAACCCCGATTTGGACAACACGGATAGCAGAGTGGTATAAGTTACCATGCCAATTACTAAAATGAAAAAAAAATGTGCGTCCCAAAAATTCTTGTTCTGAACCTCGGTGTCTCTGGACATGGGAATTGAATGTCTGTGAAACCCCCCACGATACAAAGAATGAATTCATTAGTGCGGGAGTCGTGTTAATAAAAAATCTACTTATTCCAAATTACCCATTTGTTGATGCATGGCTACCCACTTGTCTTCGTGCTAATAAACATAGTTTGACCGGCCCTTAAAAGTACCAAAACAGGCGGTTATCATAAACCTTTTTCTCCAAACTGGTACTTTCGTTGAAACATCCACTTGTGCACAAGTACGGTAAAACTATTTCTGTGTCACTGGAAGTGTCGTTTATTTGATACATCGTATACTCTGCCACTTCCAGATACAAATGTGTCATTGTTTTCCTGATATTATTGCAATAGACAACTAAAATACTTTTGTTTTTGTATTCTTTATTAAAACATAAATTAAACGGCAGGCCTTTGCCCAGCAGTGGGATCTTATTTAGGCTACACAAAAAAAATGCAATGGGAAAATTTCGTTATTTTGTTTTTTTTAGGACTACCCTCGTTAAACTGCAAGTGGTTGTGTTATAGTTAAACTTTTAGCTGAACAACTTATTATTAAGACAGTATGCCCTCGGTGAGAGGTAAACTATCCTCAGGGGAATACCGCGTGTGTTTCCTTATTTCGGGTAAACGATGAATTTAATGCATTGGCCTTAAGTGCTTTTGTAAGTAAAGAAAATAATATAGACAGTTGTTTCGTGTTGAACGTTTACAATCCACAAAAGGTTCAACCCCTCTTTTACTTCGTACTATAGTTTTGATAGCTGTTTCTTGGAAATTTAAAGGCACGTCTACGTAAAGACAACAATATGATATCTACAAATACTTAAAACAAATGGTTTACGAATGCATACGAAATTTTTACTTCAGGCAGAATCAAACCCGCAATGGCCCTACCCCTGGATAACTAAACAGAGCGGATATTATGTGTTAAACCTGAAGTTATAGAAGCAAAGCACTCTTAAGTCGGAGACATACTAGTATATCCTAGCGTGTCGTGACGCCAGAGGTTTTATACATTTAATGTGGTTACAGACATATTTGTTGGATGTATAGTTTTGACAATGCTAATGACAATGCTATGATTAGTTTATGTCATGTCACAAGACGACACGATACAGAAGTATGTTTTCAGATAGTGTATATCTACGCAACGTGATACACCAGTGGTGGGCCATATCATTACCCCAGAAACACACATCTCCATCACAACTAATCACGCATGCGCCTTACTTCCCAACTCTAAATAATAAAGCAGTTTTGAAAGAAATTAAGTGCCACCATTTACCTGCATCCTAACATGTCATTAGAAACCCTCAGAATATTAGATTCGCTTGGTCCAACATTAATACTTTATATTAGAGGGTAACGCAATCCGAAGTGATCCGATCGCCTTTCGCCTGGCTCTTTAACGGTAATAAAATGAAAGCAGTCTGATAGCCTATGAATTTTGTATGAAACTTTTATAGCAATCAATAGTGCACGCGTACATGAGGAGAATCTTGAGTACGAACGCTTTAGTGATATTGGTTATTAGAGGAATCATGAAGCTTGTTTGGTGAAAGGGAAGTTTTTCTATATTTATCTTTTTTTTACTTATTAGGGCAAAACGAAGCCATTCTTAAGGTTAGTTATTTTTTTTTCACTTTTGGTAGGCTAGTCATCTCCTTCAAAAAGATGTTTAAAATGCGCGTATCGCCTTGTCTAAAGAAAAAAAAACTCTTACGTAGAAAAAATCGAACAGCTTTCTAACTCTTCGATATTTTCTTAATGTTTTTCGAAATGAAAAATGATAAAATTTTACGGCTAATACTACCGATAAAGTACGCTATAATCATACTTTATCCTAAAAACCTGCGATACTTATTGGAAGTCTGCCATTTTGTAAAATTAGTTTAAAAAATAAGAGGCATAATATATAGACTGGGCTATAAAACGAATTTTAAAATATTGAACTTTTATTTAGGCTAGGGTAAATCTAGTATAAAAGACGAAAAAGGATATATTTCTAGACAGGATTTGTTTATATCATACAAAATCCAGTGTAACCTTCTAGAGGGTGATCTAAGGAGATTCATTACAATTTTCACAAATTAAATGAGTAAACCAAATGATATTTCACATCGCTACGGGCCAAATTAGGTCGTCAGATTAAATATTGTTATTAAAGTTGATGTGTTGAAGCATATTGCTGTAAGATTTACGAGTGATATTTAGGGTTCATATTTTAGTAAAAATATAATTTTAAATATTATGGTTAGTGATTAGGTAGTAGGTACCTTTGTACACCTCTTCTAAATTTTTGTGTTTATATTAATTTATTTGCGTACTGTATTGTTTAATTAATCTTCAGGTTATAATATTATTATAAAAACAGACATTATTAGTAGTGAAACAAATAATGTTTGGAATTTTAATTAATTGGGTAAACAGTAATTGTCATTTTTTGTACAAAAAAAAAACAAAACAATAATATGAAAAAGTAGAGAGGACGATCACCTGGTTTGTTAACCTCATTGGAGTATTGCAAAAATAAGGACATTCCCAAAAAAAGTTCTAAAGCCAAAAAATACCTTTAAGTTTCTCAAGTATACCATAACATACTTAAATCAGTCGGGACCAGCTGTTATTGGTCAGCTGGTATTGGTGCGTTAACTAAATAGTACCCGGAAGGCAAAAACCTTTTCACATATAAAATCAATTAGCTTAGGACTGAGGGTTTTTTTAGGACGGTTTTCCTTCTCGTGCCTTCTCGTAACGCCTTTGAGCAAATATCATATTGAAAAAGTCTCATTGATATATCCTCCACTTAATTAAATTGCCGAAACACTGCTTAAAAATTCTTGATATTACACAAAAGTCTTAAGTCAAAGATCACATTAAATTTGTCAATAGCTCTATCAATTCAAAAGACATTTATTCCTCTAAGATTCAACGTCTATGCGATTTCAATACGTCTAGCTCCGACCTCGAGTCGGATCGAGTCTGTAGGGGATGTAGACTTGACAACGTCTAATTAGCACGTTTCATAGTGTTTACAAATATGAATTGATCTTTGAACATGAGAAATTTTCTACTATCGTTAGGAAAACTTTGTAAAATTAATCTAAAATACTGAAAACTAATAACAAGATCAGACAGTTCAAAATTAAATACAGATAATAATATGACGATACAAAAGTATTTAACAGGACACCTACTATTTTTTTACATCAGCGATTCAGAAATCGAAGATCAGCGTGAGTTCAACTCAAACAAATTAAAATATTTGCCATTTCATCAGTTTGCCATTTTTCTTATCATTTTAATAGATTGAGAAATTAAATACCCATATTGTAATATCTATGTAAAAATCACGCCTATTACTTATAACCATTTATCTATAATACACTTGAATCCACATAACATGACAATCAGATCAATCTAACCTTTACATTTATCAGCAGAGCAGAACTTTCCCCAAACTGGAACAATACAATCTCAAGTAAACTTCGTTCCAAGGGACTGCTCCTGATATCCCTATTTTTCCGGCTCATCTTCTTAAAACTTCGGTAATCTCCTAAATAGTACCATTATTACTAAACTGCGGGTTCCAGAGTTTTAAAAGCGGTTACTTTATAAGTTCAAGTGACATTCCCGAGGTCTCCCCAAATTATGATGAAAAGAATTCAAAGACGTATCTGACATTTGCATGCAAATCTCGCCAAGTTTTTTCGTGTAGGCTCAGTATACAGTAGCCCATGCTGGTCGCATTTTGGACTTTTGCCCCAGTTCCGTTGCAATATTACATTTGTATTTTTACCTTTATAATCCCTCTAGGGTGCTCTAGGTGTGACCATGAGAAACGTGTTATCTTGTTGATAAAAAAAGTTTTGATAAGAATTTTCCTGTCACGCTTACAAAAAATATTGTTAGTACAACGGGATTCCCTAAATGTCTTTTGGACATCCATAAAAATAACAAAAATTTTAATTGTCTTTTTCCGGCTTGTTTTTAGTCCAATGAATCAAAGCCTGGACTGACACAAACTAAGATCTCAAAAGAGAGTTCTCTGAAAAAAAAGAGAACACTCTTTGCACTATGCCGTGATTTTGAGAAACAAACACAAATCGCAATTCTTTTAGTTTTCTAGTCCTCGAGTCTTATAGATGTATAACAAAACCTCTTACGCTATGAAGCCCGAATATTTGACATTTGGCACGTATGTTTCTTTTTCCTTTAAGCAAAACAAAGTCGAACTCACTGTTTGCTTAAGAGTTACACATTTCATATAATCTTAGAGTCTTGGTACATATTTCTTTTAGAATTTCTACGCTATTTCTCACAAATACAATAGCTTATAATCCTTTAAACTCATTTGAAACCGCATCTTCAGAAGTGGGGCTTTCCAGATTAGTGAGACGCCCATCAGTTGTGGCCTACATTGCGATGCAACACGCAGGCTCGAGACAACCCAATCCGTTTAACTAGATGTCTAAGATATATGTAACGTGGGATTCCATACGTATGTATATACGAGGATGCATTTAAAGTGATGTATTTTTTGAATATTAATTTTAGCGAGGACTGGTTCGAGGTGGTGTGGAGAAAAACGTGGAAGGATTGGGGGGAGACCTTTACTCAGCAGTGAGACACAATAGCCCAAGAAAAAAAAACAAATATGATTTTAAGCCCAGTTTCGTCTGCATGAACGTCATTGAAGGCTGCAAAAAGAAAGGCACAATTTCAGTTACCTTCATACTAAATCTTTTTCAGTATCTCTTTAGACGTTGTGAGCGGGAAGAGATATCAAATATACATACAAACAAACTCACAAAAGAGCCTTAAAAATTGTAGTGTAATATAATATTGCCAATATACATACACATATGTATTAGCTGGTGTTGCTTCTCAGGCGGCTAAGCAGAAACTGCGGATTTCCGCTGGGCACGTCGTGTATTATATACTATAACATCTATTGCCGACAGACTGCTTTCACACATTCAATAATTTATAATGTAATTTCTTAAAATCTGTAAATGTAAAAATATGTAGGTCTACCTATAGCAATGGCTGACGTACTAAAATTAAAAAAAAATGTAACAACAATCTTTAAAGCATTTTTCATGTATCCTATCCGTAGCCGAAAACAAATGTATCGCAGTATAAATACATTTAGTAGTTTAACTCGATCGTTTCTACAAATGCCTACAGCCGCGCGGTACGTAACAGCAATTGGGTTGCCCACCTACAATATTTTTAATTACATAGGCAGGCGTAGGCATAACTCGCGTTGCACCCCGTTTATATAAAGACTTCATACTGTATACATTTTTATACTGTGATTCTACATTGGAAGTTGATTCCCTCCTTTAATATCTGTCGCAGATTCTTTTTCTTCGTTCAATGAACTGTCACGCTTTGTATGGAACAGAAATTGGTTTCACATTACAAAACATCACAGTTGCCGAATTTATTCAAAGCTCTCGGGAACTTGCACCAAATACCCTTTTCTTTGTAGAAGATTAACAAACGAGATACAATCTAATTTAGACTGTAAAGTGTGGTTTTAAGGTTTGAATTTGCAGGTGTGTGTGTTGTTGGAGTTCATTACTTATTGGCATTGCCGCAATTAGTACTAATCCGAGGCTAACCATTGACTAATTGGAGGTATTCAGGCAAACTATCGCTTTGTTCTAGCTTTGGGTGCATTCGTTGTTTATTTTTGCAAGTCTGTTATGTCTATTAAAAGTTATTTTGGATGGCGTTTTTGGACATTTTTGTAAATGTTTTCGTTGTTTCTTTTGCATGAAAATATGACTCACGTAAGTTTTTCATAATTATTAGTTTTGTTAATCCTACTAAGTAATATTATAAACATGAAAGTTTTGTAAGTATAGATGTTTGTAGAAAGAGTACTTTGACACTTACACTGCTCGAGCAATTTGATATCATTTGGTCTGCATTTAGTTAACAGCCTGAATTGATATATAAGCTACTTTTTAACCGACAGCATCAAACGGGGTAATGACAATCGCGGAGTCAAAGTTGAGGAAACCATGTAGGTAGGTAAAATACACGAGAAGTTAAAAATAAACAGATTCTTGAAAGTTATCAACATAACATACATCATTATATTATTTAGAAGCTCAATAACTTAATTGGCTTGATACTGTTGTAAGAGGTTTTGACTTTAACAGAATGAAA
The DNA here is from genome assembly GCA_941860345.1 of Chrysodeixis includens. Lineage (NCBI taxonomy): Eukaryota > Metazoa > Arthropoda > Insecta > Lepidoptera > Noctuidae > Chrysodeixis > Chrysodeixis includens. The sequence goes on along the minus strand of OW796095.1, from coordinate 13,317,845 downwards.
AGCCAATTAGCAGTACCGAATTTGAAAGCGTTTAAGAGGTTTGATAATATTAATAAAATACCTTTTACACCAATTAGTAAGGGATAGAATAGGCGTGAATGGTATAACGTAAAGGCGAATTGTAAGGTTTATAATACTTATAAGCATGGGACAAAAAAAGTCTTTTACTCCATCGCAAGTTCGTAGATGTGATTTTTAAAAGGAAATAGACAGAGTTTGACCCAAGCGCTGCAAATTCAAACTACAAATTCTAACAACGACAAATTCTATCCCCTCATGCAGTCAAAAATAAAACGCATTTTTAGTCAAATATTTAATGACAAAAATGATCTTTAAAGCAAATAAATGCACTTTTTTTTAGTACTAAATTTTTTTATGTCAACATTTTTCTACATTTTGTACTGAAACTTTTATTATTAAGCTCTAAATACTCATTAATTTCATTCAAATATAAATCAGTAAAATGACTGCATATTTTCAGCAGTGTTTAACATACTTCAGTGTTCAAGTAAAAGTTGTCGTTTTAAATGAAAATTAGACTCATTGTGATTTGTACTCGCTTTATGAAATTCATATTCAAAATGTTTATAGTTTTAAAGTTATTTTGAATCAGGCGCTGCAGCTTTGCAGTTATTTAACATTAAGCAACATTGTTCATTTTTATACACTTTTGGTATTTAAATAAACATTATAAAATATATTGCACATTTGGTAGGTAAGTATTTTAGTGAGAGCTTTGTTTGTGGAAGGTTAGAATTAATTAATGTAATTAGGTAAAGACACAGGGTCTTGAGACAAGTAATAGCTATATTTTTTTCTATTTTGTATATTTAATTACAATATACTGCAATATATCAACAGATGTATTTTCAGGCTCAAAAAAAATATAGCAAACGCTTTAATTTAACCCGTTTTCCTATTCTGCTAATTTTGATACCTATTACATTTGCTTTTTTTACAGACGTACCTAATATCAAAAAACGTGTTGCGCCGACCCCTAAGTAAAATAGGATAAGGGCAGGAAGACGTTGCAAATTTATTTTCTTATCGATAAAAAAGTATTTATTTTATCGATAAAGTTGTCAGTGTATTGTGGACACGAAGTTTATACGATAGTACACAATGCATATCCTATCGTACATTGCAGCCTATCTAGGATTAACCGCTGATCGATGTAGTAACCGCAACGCAATCACGACGCATTTTACGACGGATACGTTCCCGTCGAGTTTATTTCTACAACCAATTGGTTTTACAATGTAAGGATGGAAATGTTTTTTACTAGCATCGATATGTATGTAGATATAAGTATAGACACATTTTATAAAGACTAAAAGTTTTTTTTTAAACATCTATCTTCTCTATTTTTATGACAACTTTCGTGAGGATGATTCATACTTAAATGATATAATGGGTTACTCACGCGTATTTATCGGGATAGCCCGCCGCCGCGTCAGCTCGTGATTAAGGACTCCGGTTGGGTCCGAAACTAGTCGGGCTATCCCGATAAATACCTACGCGTGAGTACCTATACCATTACATCATTTAAGATATCTCTGGGTCGTAATTTTTAAGGCATAATTTAAGCCTAAGGCATTTTTTCATAATTAATTAAATAATTATATCTAGTTTTCATTTCAGAAATTATTCCAAATTATGTTAAACTTATGCAAAATTTATAAATACAAATTTCATTTTTCAGTGTATTTTCTAAAGTAACTTCCAAGAAGCAACACAATAACATTTCTACAATTTAGAAGTAATATTTGCATTGTGAAGGGAGAAAACAGTCCGGAGAATAATCCAGCCAGTTTCTGCGAAACCTCAAACGAAATGTTTGAGTTTCGTTAACAGCATTTACAAGTACAACGGAACACTTGACGTTTGTTACAGGGTAATCAATAAACAGAACTTACGCTTTAATTAACTTACGCTTTAGTTTTAATTACGCTTTATATAATGCCAAGGTTTTCAGTCAATGCAAAATGCGCCTTTTGTAAATACTAGGTAGGTACGTCGTGAATAATAAGCTACTGACAACCTCAAATTTAAATACTACGACAAAAACATCACCAAACTGTAAAAAACTGTTTTTGGCTATTACCTATAATTTTTATTTTTTATCATAATTTTCTTATCTTTAAGAAAACTACGTGGCAACTGTTTATTATATGTAGCCAATTCTAAACTAGGATTATTTCCACTTTGAACGATTATAATAGAAAATTTTGCAATAAAAAACTAAAAGACAATTCATACATATCAACATTAAACTTTACGCTCCTTTTATCACAAAATACATTCAAGAAAATCTGAAAATCTCTGTTATTTTATGTGTCTGCGGCAATAGTCTTCGACAGGAGACAGCGTCGTGTAATACTTGTACGGTCAGCATGTAAAGTCGATTAACACATTTAGATTTTCAAACGAATTCAATGATTTACTGTTGTGCTATTAACAAAACAGGCTTGACACCTAGTATAGTTAAAAGAGACTAAGTACCAATTCCTACATGTCATAAAAAAATAATGACACTTTGTAAATCGGTTTGTGTTAACCGACTTCTGATGTTGACTGTACCATCGCAATCACAAATAACGGAGTATTGACGTCTCGTAAAACTGAATGTTTGGCTCAAACATCGTTCAGCAAAACTATCCTTTTACAACTAGAATTGGAGCTAGAAATATTGTGAGCAAATTCTACAATTTTATACCAGTGTGTTGATGTTTTACGAATATTGTGCTATTTTGTTTGACTGATATTGCGAATGTATTTGGTTTAAAGTCTTGTGATTCAGATCGAGCACATTTTGTGGCCATATCGAAAATTTGGTCTCTTCGTAATGAATTCAATAAAATGTATTTCATGAAATGTTTGAATGTGTCTATTGGCACAAAATGATATTATTTGGGTAGATCAACGAAAGAAAATCGTTTCTTCTTCTACGACTACTTCATGAAGTAGTCAAAATTATTATAGTAACATAGTACACGATACACACACAGCTGTTTTGTATAAATAGTGCCTGAAAAACTGTCTCCAATTATGTTGCGCTTATTCTGCCCCCTTATCATCATTAGATCCACATGAACGTAATATCCTAAAAAATAAATAAAATAGCCCTCTTCCACTATCCAATTTTGCTGTGCCCGTCAGGGTCCACAATGATCCAAAGCAATGTATTTTAATATATTTTAAGTACCTACCACCTAAGCTCACATTGTGGAATGCAATAAATTTATTGAGTATTGAGTATTGAGTATCCTCAAAACACAACATTGAATCTCTATTTTCTTGGATACAAGGAATCTTAAAACAAACCTACCAGAATGCATATCAAAAATATACATTATGTTAAGATTTATTTTCACCGAAACCCGACTCCATTTGTCGCGAGTATTTACACAAACAAATATTTACAAACGAAACCAAACCCGAATAATTTTGATGGAAATATACAATGCAAAATGTGCCAGTAATTATATTCGTAGAACATCACAGAGTCTTACCAGGCGTGGTTCAAATCTCACCATCTCTGCTTTTATTTGAGAAATGTAGAGCGAAATAAAGCCTGTGAAAAATTGTAGATACACACAACGTTTTGCTACATTTATGTTACTTTAGCACTCGAAAATGTGAAGCTTTGGGAAGTCGAGTGAGTAAAAAGTAGCTGTACTTGGTTATTTGAGGTTGATACAATGTTACGGCGAATTGTATTTAATTATTTGTAGGTTAGAAACAAATATTGTTCAAATCAAATGAAATATTTTTATTTGAAGAACATTTAAAATCAAAATCAAAACGTTCTTATTTCGAGTAGGCCTTTTCAGGCACTTATTGGTTTAGGTACACCATAAGCATAGGTTTACATAGTTGCATGAAATAAATAATGTATAAAATTGGCTAGAAATAGCGGTCAGGTAGATATACTTCAAAATCTAAATCAGTTGTCAAATATTATATTAAAAAAAATCTTATAAACTAAAACATTTCAAACTTGTTATTGTCTGTAAATTTTAAAAGCAAATAAAACATGAGAGAAATTCTATGTTACATGGATAAACCAAATCTTAATTTAGTCTAACCTCTAGAAAAGCTAAGTTATCTAAGCTAAAGCTCGACTCGTACAGATTTTGAATGAAACAAATGACAAGCATTGCGTAGTAATGATATTATTATTTTACATAATCCTCAGTGTAAGCTCTTAACCAAGCCAAAATGAACCTTATATCCTTCAAATAGGTATTTATCCAAACTCATACACTGCAATCTGTACTTTGGTTGTCATAATAAAGTATAATGCAGCGAGATAAAACGTATCTCGTTAATGTTGGAGTTGGAATAAAAACTTTTTGGTACAAACCTACATTCTCATTTTAAACCTATTTTTTATATTTCAAACTAACTCGTGTAATACACGGCCAGTATTAAAACTAACGACTACATTGTTTTTTATTACTAAAAAAACTCATATTCGAAATTCACGGAATGAAAATTCATTTTCGTGGATAATATCACAGTTTTAACCCTACGCCTGAATGGAAATTACGATGTAAAAAAGGAAAATTCTTGATTAAAATTCCCGATTCATTACACAAACATTAACCCTCGAAATGCGCGTAACAATTGTTATTGTTTGTGTTATTCGGAGGGTTAACTAATCCCGGGGAAGTACGAAGTAACATAAATATGAGTCGGCGCAGGAGTTTCGTGTCACGAACATAATGATGGGGTTAATCTCGCGATTAGACCGGCGAGGTACATTGTTCTCACCTGCGTGGTGGATCACGAGTTATGTTAATTAAAACCTGGCTTATTTGGCCCTTTCGGCCTTATTATTGAATATAGTTAGAGTATGTAACTTCTTGGGTTCCGTGCAAGGGTAAAAGGTTAAACCTATAAATTGTAGGTTTTATGTGACGTCACATATCATGTCAGAATTCAAGTATCAAACAGTTTGACTGATTGCATACCTGCAATATCCATATTCGATTAGATAATTTAAACGAAACCAGAACAGAGGTGAATCTTAAAAAACAATTAGTAAGTGCCAATTATTTCTCATTTATAATTTAAGCTAATGGACAACCTCAAGCCATGTCACCAACAGAGCTTTTATTACTCAATTATAAGACATTCACACATATTCCTCGTATACCTATTATAGAATTCTGAGAGCCGATCCAATTTCTGATTGAATTAGGTGACTAATTACAGGCTGGATAAACTCGAACAAACTATTTGAACATCGTTAAACTTCGTTAAATATTTAGCACCTACCACGGTTCGGTAGATAACTAATCAATCAACTTATTTATAATTCATTAAATTTGTGATGGTCAGGTAATTAGATACTAGGTCGGATCGAATTTATTTTTCGTCTAGGTAGATTGAAAAAACTGGATTAACCTTTTTTCGTTTCTTCTTTTTTGGTACTGATATTGATAATCTTATTTTTTTTTCTGTAATACTGCTATGGTATATGAGTGAATATGTAGATCCAATAAAATTATTTATGTTTTCTTCTTAGAGTATTTTTGTCTACAAAACAAACTCCATATTTCATTCCAAAGAAATTTAATCCCATACATATCTTATATCCGAGCCTTACTTTCAAAAACGGTCCAACCTTTTGTTATCTCTTAAATTTTATAATCAGTAAAAAAGTTTAAGGCGCCATTTAAGGAAGTCGAGGGCCGTTATGCTCAAGCTTAATATTCATGAATAATAAAGAGGGCCAAGAGGCCCGCATAAACCTCTGCTGGCCCGCCTGCCCTCACAGAATAGTTACTTTTGTAACCGCACTCAATTTGGCATAAAAAATAAAACATGTGTTTTGTAGAGTCGTCCCTTACGTGATCTGGCGGTTGTCTGTAGGGAGGAAAATGTATTGCATCTTTGTTTTTTTTGTAAATTCGCAAGGTATGCGCAATAGTGTTGTGAATATCTGATTGGCTATTTAGGATAAATATTTTTTCGTATATCTTGTCATAAATTGAACTAAATGTGTTGTTTTTTAAAGATTTTAATATATATCTGCGTAATAAACGCACCAAGTCAAGCTTATTATTGTACTTATCCCAACAGGAAGACTTTAATTAACAGAGAATTTCGAGACAGTAATATGCTTATAAGATCGTAAAAGCTAAGAACCGCCAATGGGCAAAGTATTCATGGAGTTCATGACATGAACGGCGTGCAAACGACTCTATTTATTTTGATATTACGTAAAATATTTTATTTTTCATCCCTTTTCAGAAGCCTTTTAATGTGGCAATGGTTATGATGCCTTAAAACAGAGTATTTTTTGCCCAACATACAATAAAATTAGCCATGATTTTTCTCTCCATTTCTTTTTATGAAAAGTATTCGTAAAATGTTTTTTTTTACATTTTCGTCTAAGTATCAACATTTTGACTTGGATTAAACTGTGTTTATACAGCATTGTGCCTCATAAATGTGATTAATGGTAGGCATTAAAATAGTCTGGAACTAAAATAATCTCACTTAAAGCTTCAAATTACGTTGAGTAAATAGTTACGAGAAATGAGTCGTACTAAACAAATTTACCCCAAGAATACACAAAAAGAAAAATAGATGCATACAGGTACCTCACTTGGTATCAAAACTATTTACACGACTGGAACTCGAACTTGCTTAATATAAAAACTATTTGTAGCTCTATTGAAAACAAAACACAACCCAGGTTCAATTCCTCAGGATGAGTTATGTGGCGGAAGATTCCAGTCAAGCTGAAGGTCTGGTGTACCCAAGCTGCCTATAATTGGAGCAGTTTATCGTGTTAGCTCTACACGTGTGGACACTACCTAATATTGGATACTTCGACTAATAGAGAAGGTATATTTAGTATGCACATAGCTTTAGTCTAAATAAATGCATTACATTTTTAAGATAAATGTTGCACAATAACTTGTATTGGCACATATTCCGCGCGATATTTTCCGCGACTTCGACCGTGCGATTGTCGGTTATAGCTGCAAAAACATTTCCTTCCTCTGACGCAATCGATTAAAAAGTAGCCTTTTTGGTGCTTGAGCGTGAAAGAGTAACAAACATCCACCCATTAAATCTTACAGTGTTTCGCGTTTTTGGTATTAGTAGATGAAAATAAATGATGCATCTGCCTTTCACAATACGTCTTGCATTAGTAGATAGCTGTTCTATTAATGTTAAAAAAATTCAAGAATATAAATGTTTTCTGCATTCGATAAATCCCATCAAATCAACCAACACAAAATTCGCTTCACACTTTAAGAGGTTTACCTTTCCCAAAGATCTGAGGCTTATCAACCTTTTCCATCTAACATGTGTACACTAAACACAGACTAACGCATAAATACTTTATAAAATATACCCACACATGGCTATTAACAGACATAAAATAAAAACTAGCTGACACAGTAGTTTGTACCAAACGACATACCTATTTTTAACTATTTTATTTATAAACCGTTTGACATGCAACAAATAGGTACATAATGTTATGTGAAGCTTACGTATAATAATGAAAACCGCATCTAAGTGGGATAAGCCGTATCAAATAGATTAATCATCATGCAACAATAAGATTAACGTGCACAAACACTCACACTAACAGACAAAAATAAACATTTTTGTAACAATAAACATAACAGTAGCCCCTTTTTTTTGATAAGGCTCGGGAATCCTCATGGATTCCCACCTCCTCGGGGGAGGAAGTAGGTAAAGTCAGACTTTTACTGACTAAACCTGAACCGCCATGCAACGTCTCCCGCGTTTGGTCGGTGCGAGACAATGCGTTGCAGTTCATCACGCACCGGCCGGCCGCGAGATGACAGTATAGGGCCAGCAGTTTTTTATCTACTTTCAACGTATAATTTGCGTATGTAGCATATACGTATATATATATAGATAGAATACACAGTGATACACCCTTAGAGAACTGGCTGACGTAAGTTCGTAAAAACTTGTACGGTTTAAAGGATTAGGCTTACAAGTTGATAATCCTTAAGCCGTTCAGATAAATTGAGTTCTGATTAAGTAGACAATTAAATGCTCGTTATCTCAATTGATTGTATGTAGAGTCTCTTATTGAGTGTCTTAAGTGTCAAAGTGTCTTATTCCAAATAGCAATGTAGGAGTTAGGTTCTATACCTGTCTGAAGATAATCGAGATATTTATTAATAAAAATGCTACTAATATTATAAACACTAAAGTTTTTAAGTATAAATGGATGTATATCTGTAGGGGATTTAATAATCTGCAACGTTAACTTAAAATCAAATTTATATTTTTATATGCTGTGTCAACATTATCTTTCTCTTGCAGTGTCACGGACTGAACACACGTAATTATTTGCAATCGCCATTTTATTACCTAAAATCTCCTCCATCAGTGCAATCAACAATACACTACGCGTTGCATAGTCTCTTGTTTTTAACGCTTAAACGACTCGAGAAATTTTGATGTAATCTAGTATAGAGTTAGTTGACACCCTCGATTAACAAATAAGCTACTTTTTTTGACAACAGAGACTGCGCCAGACGGAGGTAATGTTTTTGCTGCTATTATGGACATGTCCGTGGGTGAAGTCGCGGGCAATAATTAGTCTTATCTAAAGATACCAAAGTTTGAAAAATTATGAATTAATTTGTGCGATTTTATTAAAGTTATTCCCTTAGACTCATAAAAAGTTGAAAATCAAAGTTTTGAATATAAGATGGAAAGGTGCGTTAATTATTTCGATCTAAAAAGGTTTGTTATAGTTTTTTGACGTCTGAGAATAGCTTGATGGACTAGACTCCTTAGAGACCTATGTAAGTTATGCTTAACTTTGTTTAAAATCAAAGAAATTTAATTAGTAATAAATATTTAAACTTAAATTTTGACAAGGCATTTTTAAATAGAGAGATTTTAGTAAATTTAGACCAAATTAATAACTTTAATTTATTTTATTTAGTCTTAAGGAATAAAAACAAAATTTCTAGACGTTAATAATTGCCCAGTTATCGCCATCTTTGAAATTAAATTGAATGTCTTGTAATATCCATCTATAGAAATTTAATAAAAAACAACACAAGTAAATCGCTCTTTCGAAATACAGCAAACCACACATCACGTCATTATCAAAATTCGCCTTTATTTCAACGCTGCTAAGATCGATATTCGCAATTTATATTTATTTTAAACGCTTGTTCTACTGTACAGTAATAGCTGTCTGTCTAAGTACAGACACGACACATATTTGGCACAAATCCTCGCATTACTCAGGATTTCAGCTGTTGACGCGAACCGATTTGGAGACTAGACGTATATGTATATGTATCTTGCTAGGACTGTAAGACCTTGTAAAAGATTTAGGCTTTTTGACATGATGTGTTAAATCTTCTAATAGTAAGAAATAGTTTTTGCGAGATATGTTTGGGAATTACGGAGAAAAAAAGGCAAAAATGTGTTCGTGGTCTATGATTACATTCGCTTACCATTTAGAGGGTTTTTTTTTTGTAATATCCGACTATCGTCATGTGGATATAAATATATTAAGTCCGTCTATTATTTTATCATAATGAAAAACGAAAACCACTTTCGTTAAAAATTGTACATAAGGTATTATGTAATCGGGAAAGTTCTCTTATTTATTGCGTGTGGCAACCTTAAAAAGTAACATAAAAGAATCAAGTTACCGGGATTCAATACAATCATTAAGCTACTTCTTACAACTTACTCAAACCAACTAAGAAATACTTGAATTACGTCTGTTTTACAAATACTTAAATCCAACTTTAACAAACTCAAAGCACGAAAAACACGAACCTTGTCATAAACAAATAAAAAAAACCGTTCGAAACAAGACAGCTCTTAAATCTCCCTCAGGAAAAAGGAATAAATAGGTAATTCTTTCGACTGTTTAAATTTATTCAGCCAGTACTAGCGGTATCGGGATTATGTCGAAGAACCGCGATCCCGTAGAAATTCCAAGCCATGAATAATAAAAAATAAGTCCGTCTTTGAGAATTACTGCTCAGATATAGTTGGTACTTTTAGTATTTTTTGTTGTTCTGTGTTCCGATGTTGAAGATTTTAAATTGTTGAGCGATAAAGGAGGTTGTGTTTTGGATGTTGTTTATTTTCCTATTTGTAAGAAACATATTTTTAATGGTACCTATATACACATATGCTATGCTATGAACTATTTCGTTCTTGTGTCACAGTAAGAAATTGCTTAAACCAAATAAAAAATCTAAACGTTTTACGTATTTACATTGATCTAGCTTTCTAGTTTAAATCAAAACCTAAATTGTTATTATTATGTTGAATAACACTTTATAATTTTGCTTTTATACTCATCAATAAGCTAAAATAGTAACACTACCAACCTAGATTGCCATTGTTTACCAAATACAAAACAATGGCAACAAAAAAAGTTTAGTTCTCCAATTTGTAAACAAAACTCAAATCCATGACCATCGGCGTCGATTATAATTATTTTACCAATACCGAAAATTCAAATCAAACAATCTAATCCAATTTTCAAGATGCCAAAATGAGGTATCACCCATCTCGCGTGACGTCATCCAATTTGATGGCAAACACGTCAATATTGTGACGTAATTTTAAGTTATGTTGACGTGCAAACATAATAACATCTTGGTTTACATTGGAGAAGGGAAACTATTGAAAATTGTCTCATATTGTTTACCGACAGCTGGTAGATAGGATACATAGAATATTTTTTATTGCACACAACATGAGAAACAGATTTGACAAACATAAAAGTTACATGGTGCCACAATGGGCGGTCTTATCACTAAAAGTGATATCAGTCTTACAGACACCAGCTGTATTATCATGTCTGAGCTTTTCAGCTAAATTCATTATGCAGAAACGTCAATTAAAAAATGGATTAGTTTGAAGACGGTAAATAATCTTATTATGATAATTTTATTAACCCTGTCGTTTTTAAATGTAATGAAAGGAATCCTCAGGAGACTAACTTATTCAGGTATTGGTATATTTTTCTTTTGATTAAGAAATTCTCATTTGTTTTCTACCATAGTTTTACAAAATAAGAGACGTCTCTCATATCGTCATCCACCTCTTGTATGTATACATAAACTTAAAAACAAATGAACCAATTTTGATAATATCCCATAAATAAGTTAGATGTTAACAAGAATAGCAGCGTTAGCACAATTTTTTTGAGCTCGGGCTCGGTCATAAACATATTTACATTATTTATCAGTTCCTATAGGTTCATAACAATACGAATAAGATTCTATTATTGGCCAAAATTTAATATTGTTTCACAAATAAAGATTTCATACAACGATATAGCCCAATTAAAATCTTTACATCCATTTCACCCACTATCTCTACTTATATTTTTGACGATAAACATCAGACTTTTATAGCACTTAAGTTCTCTAGTTAAGGCTAATGGTACAAAGGCTCGTTACACACAACAATAAAACAAATATTCAACACTGGATAAAATATACCTACTCTTATCAACTCCATAGCACACTAAAAATGTAACTATATCTAACACAAAAACAAAAAAGGATGTCGCAAACTTTTTTTAAATTAAGGTATTAATTTCAGGTCCTGCCAGGGCTGTGGGGTGTTCGCGAGAGTTACCGCTCGCCCGGCACCCAAAGGGGTCCAGAAGGAACATAGTGGGTTTTAGTCAGTAAAAGTCTGACACTCCCTCCCGCTGCACCCACAGCGTCAAAGGCATTAATTTCAGATATATCACATTATCAGATCTGTCCCACATACACATACATATGTTTTTGAAGTACACTAATTACCTATATGTACCTACTTCAAAAACCCAAACCAGATTTGAAATCAAATAATTTTGACCACCTTCTAGTTCCATCGGTAAGCTCGAAAATAGGGAATAATAACACGCCTCAGCAACTATAGTTGTAACAAGTCTTCGTATAAAAAAACTACGTAATCAAACCTGTTTTTCATGTGGTGTGCAATAAAGAATAATAATATTCTATCTATCTATCTAATCTAGGTATCTACCAAATACCTAAGACAGCAATAAAATATATTATTACAACAAAATAGCACAATGTTTTACGCCAAGCACCCGTTTGTGGTACGTAGACTACCTACAAATCTTTGGCGGGATGTATTTAGAAAATAAGCGCAAGTATAAATCTTTACCTTTGCTTAGTTTATTGGCCAACTGAACCCTTTAGGTAACCAGGTGTTCAATGGCCGTCTTAAAGTAAGACGGTACCTAAATAGTTTTCGTTATGCTCTGTACACTAATTAGTTTAGAAAATTGGTAAGGGTGTAATGTACATTAAATTAATGTTACTTTTTTAGATATTTGTCATTTTAACGTTACGTATTTTTTCTTTCGACTCACAAACAAAAATTTACCAAAGTACAGTCAGTAAAAGTTACGCGTGACGTCACTTTTTCGTATAGATTTTGCGAATATATTAAAGGAGTAGGTAATTAGATTTTTACTATTCGTACCCTATCGTCCCTATCATTGCAAAATATACAAATAATAATAGTTCAAAAACAATACACCTAACTCTACTATCGGACTACTATTAAATTTACCAAATATTAAATAGTATCACTCTATTTATCACCATTAAAACTAGAACCAAACTAAGTCATCAACAAAACAAGCTTAAAATGGCTTATCAAAGTAAACAACGTCTAGATTAATTATAATTCCAATAAATTCCATTATTCGATGCCAATTAATTTCATCGCCATTATCGTGATTTATTAATTAAATTCATCAAGATTTGAGTACACTAAGTAATATTGTTCAGGAGTTATTAATTGATTGTATTTTGTTGAAGACTAAACTTGGATGGACTTTGGGAATAGTCCAGGTGAGTTGGTAGCCTGATTTTCATTTGTCTTTTAGATAATGTAATAGTTGATTAATGCATAGGCAATAAATAGTTTTTAAATATACCTACGTAACAATGCACAAGCAAGTAACAATGTGACTTTATCACAGTAAGAAAGTACATGTATAATAATATAGTACTTTCTAAAATACTACCAACAAATGGTAAAGAAGGAAAGAAAATTTATTTAATCATCAATATATTAATATAATTGATAATTAAATAAATTGTACTAATTTAAATATTAAAATCTTCTCTATGCGAGAAGAGGCTATGTCCAGCTGCTGCTAACGTTTAGGTATATTATAGGCTTGTATCATAAATACCTAATTAAAAATAAATTAAAAAATTGTTAATTTTGAAATAACGCAGGTAGATAAAAATTCTCCAAAAATACAAACATACATAAAAAGTAGCTGTATGGATGTTAAAATTGAACTAAAACATTTTCGCTCATTCTAATTTTAAACAAACATTTAAATGGCTGGTTCATATTTTTAAGGCGCTACCTCGATTTTATTTGCCATTTGCCATGGCAGATTGTAAGACAACCAGCTTACCAATGGATCTGAAATTTTGATATAGGTAAATTGATACCTTTATCTAGATTCTGCCAGAACGAAAACACGATACTGATAATTTTACTCGATCATAATTAATTTCGAAAACACGTCCAAAAAAGTACTATTTTTGATTTTACAAGCAAGTTACACGATCTTTATGTTTCAAAACTACTCTAATACATTCGTAACATCAATATTAAGGTTCTGTCAGAACAGTTTTTCCATAACTATTACCAATCATTTTTAAATAAAGTTTTAAGATTTTGCATGCTTTGAGAGGCCGCGATCATGGTAGACGCTACGCAATTCTGAACCTTATGCCCGTGCGCTAGCGATTGATACACAATAATGTACGAAGACGAGCCAGTCGGGCGATTGGGCTCTTCGGGGTTGGACCTATGCATGTTGTCGCTCCGGTCGTAGGTATATTCATTTGTGACGTGATGATCTTAGGTTTTAAATATTTTGTAAGTGTAAATATTAGTTGGCTTAGACGTTATAGTTAATACTTATATTATTAAATTAGGTTTAGGTTTTATAATATAAAATGGCAAGAACTTAAAAAAAATATAGTTTCTTAAAGAAAAAAGAAAACAACACCTCAAAGAATGTGCCAAAAATGCAGGAGGTGAAAAAGGCAAGGTAAATAAAATTAAATCATCATTACCTATCTATGCAACTAGTATGTAGTTATGTAATTTGTTAATTTTAGTGAAATTGTTGTTCTATAATCTATAACATATTTTTGTAGTTGTAAACAATAACACCATTCGTAGGAGAGTTGTAACTATAGGTAGATCTCGCCAAACTTTATGGTGGCTTTGGATATTGCTCGAGTCGCTGCATAAACACCATTTTAGGCAGGGAGGTAACAGCGGGTGATGGTGGGCCACATAGGTACCTACAACAAGGTTGTACGCGTATAGGTACTCGGAAGTTAGATGCGATGCGACCAGCCACTATTAAATTTGGCGAGAACTTTTGGTATATCTACACTAATATTATAAAGAGGAAAATTTTGTATTTTTGTTTGTTTGTATAATGGAGAAACTCAAAACTACTGGACCGATTCTAAAAATTATTTTACCATTACAAAACTACATTACCTATCCACGAGTAACATAGGCTATATTTTATCTAGGTAAGTAATATGAGTGTTATTAGATATTATTGTAAATATTAGCACAAATCACTAAATAAGTAGCTACTACGTAAACATAAACACAAAACAAAAACAACAAAAAATCTATGGAGACTTTGTTTTGTGTTATTTTTCTTGTATTGCCTTTTAGGAGAAGTTTACAAAATGAACGGATTCTGCCAGAAAAAACAATATGTACTTTAGATGCCGTTCCAGCAACGAATTTTTAACATTACATTATTATTTATATTTCAGTTTTAATAAATATGTTTAAAAATGTATTATTATTGAGGTAGCTATGAAAAGAAATAACGCAATTCAGCATTTCTTGCGGGCGCTATCTTGGATTTTTAATTTATCAAGTCCTTTTATTTGATACCGATATTCTTTAATAGGTTCGATAGGTTTTGTAAAAAAATATGCTATTCGCCATTTGTGGCGGCGGCCATCTTGGGCCGATATTCACCAAAAAAAGCTAGGAACACTTCCGATTAATTCCCATTTCAAACAAAAAAAACTAAACAACTATCGACTCAGCCGTTCAGGATATACACAAACACACACACACAACACACCACACACATACATACATACAACCATGCACGTCTAACTTATCATATTAAGTTTTCATTACAAGTATTTTTTGTAAATACAAAAAAAAAATAATCCGATTAAAAATTAAATGTAAGTTGCGGCTCCTTATCTTCCCTGTTCGGTTCTTTTGACCCCGGGCTGACCTCGATGTGTGCGATTCGCGCGAAGTTCAAATTTGACACATTGAGTGAAGACGATAGCTTGCGCGACGCGCGCGACGCGCGGGGCGTAGTGGGCGGAGCTATCTAAAATGAAAATATTCGCGGTAGCGTCTTAAGGCTAATTGTGAAAACTTTTTCAACCGGTAGAAATGTACGCGAATTTCATTTTTAGAATATCATCATAACAATGTACGCACAAATATACGTAGAATACATAAAAGTATTTTTATAAAATCAATGATAGGTATAAGTATAAATAATTTAAAAAAATCTACAGTGAACGAATAATCGACAAAACTATAATGAACTTAAATAAATAAAATATAATGTCTCTTCAAAACAAACAAAAATAACTAATAAGTAACATCATTGTAATCAACAAAAAAGAAAGATAAAAATACGCACTCAAGTCCGGAAGAAACAAATATTCCTTTAATAAAAACCTGTTTTCTCTCAAAACAGCTCATCAGGCGGAGGAAAATTTGATAAGCGTCCTTTTGTCTGTTTTGTCTCATAATACAGGCACTGCACGGTACGGACTCAGCCCGAGATCCCCAAACATGGAAGCGATCTTAATCCACACAAATTATGAAGCTACCACGTCCCGACAAGCACTTAAAGTTTCCCCAACAAACTCTTATAAACACTTAACTTCTATCTTAACGAAAAGGCAAGGTTTTAGAACAATTATTTAACTAAACAGAGTAAATTAACTCTTCGAGTGACGTACTCGAATCGTTTTATTTCAGTTTATTAATGGAAACCAAAATGGCGCCGAAATATGATGACATTACCTGTGCGTGAAAAAAAAACAGAATGACAGCGGTAAGAGTAATGCGGTACAGTTGATTACAGAAATGTGTCTAGATTTTATAGCCATTTCATGTCCTCCTGTTCTGCATATTATGGATTTATATTTTTGAATATTTAAAGATTACTACATCCTTTCATGTTTTTTTTTTATTATGATCTATCCACAGCCTAAAAGTTTCGTAATAATGAGAACTCTATTAGCTATTATTCAGCCAAGTTACTTAATGCTACACTATATGACTTCTCTGAATATTATAATTATGTAAATAAATAGACACAATGATAGTATAGGTACTATAAAACAAATCTTATAAACATTTTCGTACCCTTATTTTTATCTCGACTGTACTTTCATTACGATTCAACTCGTTCGAAATTTAAATAATGTTTGAGTACAAAAGAAGCACAATGGTACTTGTTAAAAATATACATTTATTTGGCGAAATATTTTTTTTTTCTGTACAGAGGCACAGGTAACTGAGCATTAGTCCCTTCCGGCGGTTTGCGAAACTTGTGGGAATTATTGCGTGTGTTGTTTGGTCGTGTGATTTCATTGCTGCTTAGGGTTAAGGTTTACAAATAGGCGCGATTTACACAAAATAACGTAGATAAGATTCTTTGTACTTGTTTGAGATATTTTTTATATTTGGTAATTTGTGTAATATGAATTCTTAATGCGTTTGTTAAAAATGTTCATTTATTTTCTCTTCGCAATTGGTGGTCTTATAACTTGAATAACAGTTGTGTCGTTGTGCAAGGTATGTAACACCATTATATGGATGCTAAACAAATAGAATAGTTATTTGTTCATTGTTTTATTATTACCTATATTAAATCACAAAATCTCTCTACCGTTATTGCAGAAACAATACCAAGATAAATAATTTATAATTCCGACCTGAAACTCAATCACAACACTCCGAAATACAAGAGCCACAACTTAACCCTACAACCGCTTCAAAATGAAATCAAAATAAACACACGCGGCCAATAAAACAAATA